>VWZV01005718.1:193778-333198 GCA_013397155.1 Irena cyanogastra | reverse complement strand
GAGCAGCGTTTGCACGGGAAGAAGCTCTTTTCTGCATCGCTCGGGGGGCGGGCGAGCGGGCGACAGGAGGGGGCCGGCGGGGCGGGCTCGGCTGAAAGCGGGTTTGGGCTGTCGGATCCCCCCTCCCCCGCGGATCCTGAGAGGGAGGGAAGGGAGGGCGCGAGCTTCCGGGCACTGCTGGGCTCCCCCACGCGTGACAACCCGGACTGCACCTGCGGGAAAGCAGACTAGCGGGGGGGGCGTGGGGGACAGGGTTGCAAAGCGATGGCTGCTCCCTGGGAGCTGCGGTGATGCTCCTCATAGCGTAGGGTAAATAGGGAAATCAGCGTGCGTGCTGCCTGTGTGGGTGTTAAAGCGCGGGGACGAGGGGGACCCGCGCCCGGCTCCGCTCGAGTCCGTGGGCGGCCGCGCCGGGGCAGCGCCGGTGCCGGGGCTGCCCGCGCCGCTCCGGTGCCTTGGAGAAAGGGGGCAAAACCCCAGCCCAGCCATCAATCTCAGGTCCTCTGGGCAGTTTTGTGTCAGCGGGGTGGCTGGCAGACAGTGAAACTTCAAGGAAATTTCGTTTACTAACACCGAGAATTAAGAAGTAGGTGGCCGCTTGAGCCACCAGTTTATTTGGGTTTTTTTGTGAAACTGGGCTTACTTCAGATTTCCTCGTATCTAGGTGACCTTTTGGTTGCAGGGTTACCAGGTACCATTTGATTTTTTATTTGGCTGTTGCTGCGAGACTAGTTTCATGCCTAATTCATCGGAGATTTGTACTGCGGAGGGCTGTGTTTGTGGATATGTTTGGGGTGAAATACACAAATCGCAGAGTCTTGGTAGTTCTTCGGAGAGGGAGTCTGGGTCAGGTGCTGTGCACACAATGACTCTTGCTTTGTGAAGTGTCAGATGGAGATGATCTTGGTTCCAGTATGTAACACTGCTGAGCTTTAGTTGTGGGTGTCCGTGAATGTGTTAGCCCGCAGTCATATTTGTTTAGTGAAAGTTAGTAGAAGTGCACGTGCGTGCAGTAGGTGAAGTGCGGATTCCGTGGATAGATGTGCTAGTCAAGTTGTAGTAAGTTCTGCCTGAAAGAACAAAACCAAATTGTAATGCTACCGGGAACCCCTGAGATGAGTAATTTGGTGCTGGTACCTACCTGGGCACTTGGAGATGACAGAAACCATCACTCCCAAAAAATCCATTTGCTGCTGCATTCTCCCTAATTTTTATCTCTTGTTTTAAACTGGATTTATATTAGGCCACAAATAATCTCTGCTGCTTTTTGATTTTTTGATCCTCTCGGATATATCTACCACTTTGCAAGTGCAGGATCAGGGTATTTCCTACTTTCTTTTCCTTTGTGTGACTCAGATTTTTATTCGCTGAAGTTTTGGAGTATGCTCAACTATTGATTATATATGAAGTTTGAATTTTACTGCTGTGGGAGAAGTTGCTACAAAGCTCAAACACTGGTGTAATCTTAGGCCTGTAACAGAGATTTCCTGGCATGCAGTGGTTCTGCTGGTGTTTCTGAGAGTTGATTTTAACTTACATCCTAATTTTAAGCCTTAACTAAGTTTCCTGGTTTTCAGAAATGCGAGTCACTCACAGCTGCAGTTGATTTCTCTAGGAATTAGGCTTGTTCAGCACTTAAATCAGAGGATAGGTGATTATTCCACTTTATGTGGAATTAGGCACTTCTGTCTGAAAATTTTAGATTATAGGAATGTGATTTAATATACATGATGATGTGAGACACATAATTCTATGTTCTAATAAAATTTGTGCTTGAGCAAAATGTAGGCATTGGGCTATAGTTCCTACTAAGTAAGGGCACAGAAGTATTCAAGTCATTCAGTGTAAGGTTTTTTGTTTTGTTTTTATTATTTTGCTCAAAATAGCGTAGTTAAGTAGGGTTAAGTAAAGGGGTTGAACACTAAATTAAGTATTGGTAAATGAATACATTTTGAGAGAAAAAATACTTGCATAATATTGATATTGTAACTGTTGGCACTTGAGTTTCTGCAGTTCTAATGATACTATGAGCCAAATCCTTAAAAAATTAGAAGTTGTTGTTACTTATATGTGGTTTTCAGATTATTGGAGACTAGGTCATGCATTTTGCTCCTTACCTCGAGAAAGTTGCATGTGGATGGGAGGGGTTTTTTTAGGGTACGTTTTAGAACAAGGTTTACTTTTCTTTATATATTCCTCTTGCTGGCTGCCACGGAAGTTTGTAGGATTGGCAGAGTTGTGGATCCATTTAATAGCCATGCATTCCCACCTAGTCTGATCCCCTTCCTCTGTGGCAGAAATGTTTCCTACTGATCTGCTGTCCTACTTCTCTCCCCATACCTTCATGTCTCCTTGGGAGGTTGTACGAGAAGTTTGTATAGCTGAGAAGGGGCGAGTCAGCTCCCAGCTCCCAGCCCCTCAGAACCCCTGGTCCCTTCTAAAGCATCCTGTGTTACGCTGGATGGTGAGGATAATGAAGAGAAATCCCCTTAGAACAGCAGTTTCTCTTGCTTTGTTGTCCCTGTAACATGGCAGTGGAAGGTCCTTGGAGGAGCAGAGCTGTAATGAGCAATTTCCACAGTGTTTGCATCCTGCCTGCCACCGGCATGTCCTTTCAGGATCTCTCTGGATCCCCTCCTTCCTTACTCGCCTTTCCCTTTCTTAGGTGAGGGACAGCCCCTGGTACAGCTGGCACTAACTATGGGGCTATGGCCAGCAAGGGTGGGTGTTTGTGTTGACATTGCTGAGCTGTTCCTTTTAGGGCAGGGCTGGGGGCAATAATTTGGGTGTTTCCCAACTGCTGAGCTGTTTTCTCCCTGAGCCCATAGGGCTGTCATATCCAATGAGACCTTTTCCTAGTTTGATTGAAATTGGACAAATGGTTGAGGGATGATGGATGGGGCAGGGAAATGGGACTGGCAGGCAGAGAGGGAGAGGAGGATAGACAGAGAAAGCGGATACGCCTTGTTTCCTTAGGAAATTAGGAAATTTCCTTAGGAAGTCACACTGTCCTGTCATTAATTTTACTTTTTTATATATGTCTTTGCTAGTTATGGAGACAAAAGGATACCACAGCTACCCAGAAGGCTTAGATATGGAGAGACGGTGGGGTCAAGTTTCTCAGTCTGTGGAGTATTCTTCCATAGGTGCTGGAGAGCAGACTGATGACAGTAACTACATGGAGATTGTAAATGTCAGCTGCGCCGCCGGCACTTTCGCAAACAGCAGCGCTCAAGGAAACAGTAAAGAAAAACCTGAGCTACTGTCCTGCCTGCAGCAAGACAACAGCCAGCCTGGTCTTCTGCGCTCTGACATCAAAACCGAAACAGAGTCCAAGGAGCTGTCGGCAACAGTGGCCGAATCCATGGGTTTATATATGGATTCGATACGAGACGCCGATTACCACTACGATCAGCAGAACCAGGGGAGCCCAGGAAAGATCTACCAGAATGTGGAGCAGCTGGTGAAGCTGTACAAGGAGAACGGCCATTGCACCTCTCCCCTCCACAGTGCCAGCAGACCCTTGAGGTCTTTGATGTCAGACTCTGGGAGCACTGTGAATGGTGGTGCCATGCATACGATTGTCAAAAGCCCTATCATGTGTCAAGAGAAAAGCCCCTCAGGCTGCAGCCCTCAGAACATGGCCTCTTCAGTATGTAGTCCTGCGGGAGTTAACTCCATGTCCTCAACTACTGCTAACTTTGGGAACTTTGCCATGCACAGCCCCATGGGGCAGGGCACCCCTCTGTCACGCTCGCCAAACATTGAGAACCGAGGCTCCATGTTGCACAGCCCTGTGCACGTTAGCAATGTTGGCTCTCCGCTTTCCAGCCCTATCAGTAGCATGAAATCGCCAATTTCCAGTCCTCCCAGCCACTGCAGCGTGAAATCTCCCGTCTCAAGTCCCAACAATATCACTATGCGATCTTCTGTGTCCAGTCCTGCAAACCTGAATTCCAGGAGCTCCATTGCCAGCCCTTCCAATGCCAACAATAGGTCCACACGTTCTAGTCCAGCAGTTAGCACTGTGGGATCATCCATCTGTAGCCCCGCAAACAACTCCATAGGGTTCCCACCTTCCGGCACGCCAGTGGGGCCTAGCAGAAGCCAAGATACCGTTCCTAGTCCAGAAACAAAAGACAAGGGTGCTCAAGAACTCACATTTCCTAAGATGGAGGAAATGGAGAATGCCATCTCCAACAACAGCCAGATGAACCTTGTTCAGTTCATAAAGCCCGAGCCAGATGGGTCCTTTGGCAGCGCCTGCATCGGTGACAGCAGCAGCAAAATAAACTCTGATTCCCCCTTTTCAGTACCAGTGAAGCAAGAGTCGGCCAAACATCCTTGTTCTGGTGCCTCCTTTAAAGGGAATCAAACAGTAAATCCTTTCCCATTTACAGATGGCTCATATTTTTCTTTTATGGATGACAAAGACTATTACTCTCTTTCTGGGATTTTAGGACCACCTGTTTCTTCATTTGATGGAAATTGTGAAGGTAGCGGTTTTCCAAATCCAGGCCTGCGTGTGGGGATTAAGCAGGAGCCTGATGATGGCAGCTATTATCAAGAAAACAGTATACCATCCTCTGCCATTGTGGGTGTAAATTCAGGTGGACAGTCATTTCACTACAGGATCGGTGCCCAGGGCACCATATCCTTGTCGCGGCCAGTTGCTCGAGAGCAGACATTTCAGCACTTGAGCTCCTTCCCTGCTGTCAGCACGCTTGTGGAGACCTGGAAATCGCATTCGGAGCTGGCATCCAGAAGAGGTGATGGGTATCCAGTTCTAGAGTACATTCCAGAAAATGTGTCCAGGTGAGCTGGCAAATTGCTAATATTTTTTTTTTTCTTTTTTTTTTTCTTTTTTTGTCTCCTTATTTTTTTTTCTTTCTTCCCCTGCATTAAACAAACAAGGCGTGAATTAAAATGAGGACCAGGGTGGTATTTCTCAGTCTGATCCGTAGTTCTTTGAATTTCTGTTATTATTAGATTTGTGGCTATCTTGCTGTATTTTACTCTGCCTTTAATAAAAGCAAAGTGCTGGCTTAAATATTTAAGAAGAACATATTGTATTCTGTTGTTATTAGGTTTGAAGGGATGGCTTTAGTATGTTTATGAGCTTTTACTACTACAAATGTTGTTTTTCCCATAATGAGAGCTTAGTAAAATTGCTCTCTTGTGTCCTATAATGGTTTTTTCTTCTTAGCTAGTGCTTGAATGTGTGGTACCTCAGATGAAACTTTGAGATGAGGATAAGAAAATGGTAGTGTCAGGAATCTGTTTTTTGTGAAGAACTATGGTTCTGTGTTTTGCACTGGACTTTAACTGGTTAAGTTTAAAACACTAAACGTTACAAGCCTGTGGCAACATATTATTTCTGTATTTTAACTGTAGGAACATTTGGTTTATATATATAGAAAAATGCCTCCAGAAGGAGGAGGACTGTTAAAACTTGATGCGTTTGAAAGGGAGAAATGGATAAACTGATCCCCTCACTTCTGGTGGAAGAGAAATGAGCAAGTGTCGTCTGAATTTGGCTTTCTTGGCTGATCTGTGGCAGCACGTCCTTCTTCAAGCAGGTGTCCTTGTATCTTGTGAGGGATGCCTACTTTCCTAAACCATCTAGTTGCAGAGCCTACAAGTTCTGAAGTGCCTCTGACAGCATGACCGAGTTCAAATGGTTGCATAGCATACCCATGTACTCAGCAGGCTGACCAAAGGCTTGTGCCAAAGCTCAAATAGACACTAACAGATTGGCATTTACCTTTCTCAGGTGTTTTTTTTTTGCTCTCCACAAGCTATGCAGCTGCCCTCAGTGAATGAAGCATCTGCCTTATTCTTGGAGTGAGGTGAAGAGGATGCATGGTGTTTTCCATACTTGTATGATACTACGGATTTCTGAAAATAGTGTTTCAGTGAAAAACATAATATCTAAAATAATGGTGCTTTTCAGGAGGGAAATCAGCCTATCCACCTATAAGGAGAATTAAAAAAAGCCTTACCTGTTTTCATTTTACTCTCAATTCTGTCCAGCACTGCTACAATCTCTCTATCATTTTGTAGGCCATACTTCACTTTTTCTTTGGCCATTTCCAATATGGTCTCAAAAAAAAAAAAAAGGCATTTCTTTAATATACTGAACTTGAAAGGGCTGTATCCTATCATTATGCTGAACTTTGCATGTAGCTGGATACTTGTTATCATCCAGTCTTGGCTTAAATGTACTTTTCTTGGATTAAAGAAGATGGAGTCACTGTTTTCTGGTTATTTTACCTGATGAAATTTTCATGAATTGCGTTATTTATATAGTGAAAAAAGTTCACCAGAAGAATGATGGAATACCTGAATACAAAGACCCGATATTTTACAGCCTTTGTGGTTGAGCACTGTTGCTTGGACAGGTAGCTCCTGCCAGCTGTGAGAGCTCTTGTGTGACTGAATGCTTGCACTGAGTCAAGGCTGTCATCCATTGCAGGGGCAGGAACAATAAACAAGGAAATAACGCAGGAAGGAGCATGGTTGCCGTCAACAGTTGTGTTAGGAGCGACAGTTTCTCATAAAGCTTTTAAAGGAGTCTTCTGATCTGACATTAGTCCATCGTAGCTCTAGATCAGTAAATGTAATCAGATTTCATGATGACATAGGCTGGGTGCGCTTACCTGTCTTTATTCTCTAAGCTGGTGTCTCGTAGGATGTGCAGGTGAGTGTAGCTGCCACTCTGCAGGATTGAAATCTTGAAATGTTTAGTGCTCAGAGCTGTTACGTGTTGAATTCTGTTCAGGTGATGGAGATCTGCAGGGTTGCGACACTCCAGGCATCCTGATCTGTACTCCAGATTAGGACATGTGTCATCGTTTCAAATCTCAGAACTCAACCCCATTGTATAACTAAATGTAGCTCTTAATCTGGCTGGTAATGGCTCTATGCCAACAGTGCAGCCATGGACCTGTGCAAAGCCCTTAAAATTTTCAAGGTAAATTCATTTAGAGATCTTTTTGGCAGTGCAGATGTGAGTGCAGAGGTGCCTGCTGAGATATTTGTCTGTTGGTGAGACAAGTCGTGAAGACTCCACATAAAATGTCACACATGTAAAAGCTCAGCCTTGCTATTGAACCTCAGACTGATGTTTATTTTTCTCTTTGTTTCTGTGCTGTCTTTCAGCTACAACAGAGGAAATCATGCTCAAATTAGTTGGTGCTCTGAGGTGTTTTAATAAAACACACAAAGCTTAAAACCATGCCAGATCCAACATCCCAAGCAAGGTTGGTTTCAGGTGTCCCATATCCATGTGGCATGGAGATTGCAAAATGCCTCTTCATTGGAAGAGCAGCACTGTCATCAGAACAGCAGCATCACACCTCTATCCTCTACATCTAAACCAGATCCTTGCTATTTCCAGTCAGGTTTTTTTTCTGATGTGTCAGTCATATCAGGCATCACACATTTTGCAGACTTTTACAGCATGTGATTAACCCTTCGAAGTTTGCAATATTTTAAAGTTTCTGGTATTCTAAGTCTTGGTCTTTTTTTTTTGCCTTGCAATATAAATGGCTGCAAGCAAAGGATAGGGTAAAAGGACAAAATAGGCTACATGGTTCTCTAAAGCCAGTAGATGACCAGCATGGAATATGTCTTGTTTTAGCAGCATTATTTTCTGAACTCTGTTGTCATACCCTTTCTGAACTGCCTCAGACTTGCAGCTTACATGCTGAAAAGGAGTAGGTAGCCAAAAGAAGATGACTTTGACTTTTCATATTGATAATGAATCTTTAGAATACTGCTTTAAAAAAAAATCATATTAGAGTGTCCCCTTTCTTGAATCAGTTACACTTGGTAGTAGTGTCAAATAACCATAGTTGAGGCATTTAAAATGCCTTGCTACCTTGTTGGCTGTGCCAATCACCCACTGCCAACTAGAACGTTTCCCTTTTTCTCCTTCGGTTACTTTTATTAGATGTGCACAGTTACGGTTCTTTTTAACGTAGTTGGTAGTAACTTTTTTATAATATTGCAGCTTGTGGTGTTTGGGGAATGAGAGCCTCTTAAGCAAAACCAAATTCCCTTATTCCCTTTTAAATATTTTTCTTCTGCTAATGTGCGTGCAGAACATGTCTTTGTTTTTGAAAGATTTTACATTTGTAATTTTTAATAAAGGGTGAATCATACTTGTCTGGCTGTGTGTATAGATTCCTCTCTCCACAAATGGCATTTCTAAGAAATACTGGTTTCTAGGCTAAATAATAGATAAGTGAGCTTAAAAAAGAAGGTATGTGCAATTGTGTGATGTCATTGATGAAAACCTACACAAAGAATCCAGATAAGATTTCACTATAAGGTAATCAGAGCTTGTCTGAATTGGGGTGCTAGCTTAAGCCCCATGATCGTGCCAGTTATGTGATTTTCAAAATGGTCTACGAAAATGTCATGGTTGCTTAAAACAACAGTAAAAACTGAGGAGGATGACCTTTCTACTGCATTAGCTCTTACCTAAAGCTTCTTGTGCAAATGTACCTTTTCCTTCTAATTTCCATATTCGCTCATGTATGTACACACACATACTTGCTTTTCTCAGTGCTTGTGGTGGAAACAGAGGGCTGATACTCTCACTGTCATTTCTTGCTGGCAATTCCACTGGCATAATCCAGTGTGGGAAGAATTCATAAAGTTTGATGTGCTATTCAGAAAGTTTAGTGTTTTAATATGAATTGCATATGTTTATCTGTAATAGTGCTTCAATAAATTTTTGATCAGACATTCATAGTATTTTAGGGATGACTTATATCTCTCTGTTCCTGAGCCATTCACATGTGTATTTTTTTCTTAGGCCCTACTTGAAAAAGCCCCCCAAAAAAACCCATCCCACCCAACCCAAAACCAGAAAGCAGCCCAACGACACGATCTTGATTTACCTGTAGCCTTTACTGGCTTGAATTGATTCTGGTTAAAATCTGATTTCAGGCTATTGCAAGTATTTTTGTAAATAAACTTTTATGTTAAATATTATCTAGAATAGTCACTTATCAGAATTATACCTGCCAGAAAGATAAAGGTCTGGTAAATATTATTTTTAGAATTTATGAATGGCCTTGACCTCTGTTTGCTGACGGACTTTATGAGAAAAGGACTGTGCTGTTAAAATATTCTCCATGCTTGGCAGGACTGTATTCCCCTTTATCATCCCAAAAATATACTGTGCAAACCTTTTTCAGAAATGATTCTTTAATACCATGGACCATAGCCTCAGATCTGTATTTTTCCTTTACTTCAATTTGAGAAGGTATACTTGTTTTTGCAGATTCTTGTATAATTTTGTGGGTTTTTTTTTTTTATACAGCTTTGGGTGTAGTCTTGACATAGCTGAGACTTCTGCATATTCTTTATTTCTTGCTAAAGAAATTAGAAGTCTGTATTAATATGTCAGTCCAGGAGGTTGAAAGGTTCCCTTGGGCATACCAGCATGCATTGAACAGACTTTTACTTTCTACAGCTTTCTTTGTTGTTATTTTGGTGAGGGTGCTGTGTTTTTATATGCTCTTTATTGAGAAGTTCAAAATCTGTATAAAGTATTTTCCCTTAAAATGTGAATGCAAATAATGCCTTATTTTCCCTTAAAATTATACATATCCATTGCCTCCTGTGCTGTTATACAGGGACGTCCACATTAATGGAAAATTGTGCTCCAGAGCTGGTTGGATCTTCCTCATCTGGGGAAATAAGAGCTCTGTTGTCAAGCTGGGTGCCAGGATCTAGGGCTTGGTTGTTTCTTTGTGCAGGGGTAAATAAAGTTGTGTATTTCCAAAACGTTTCAATTGCTGGTTCATACCACTAAACTTTGCAGTACTTGGCTGTTGGAAATCAGTTTGCCGTGTTTAATTCTGATCATAGCTAATAGTTGTTGCCTAGTTTTTGTATCACTTTTGGTGATATGGAATCGCACTATGATAATCTTGTTTTGATGGTTGTCTGAAAAACAGGAAGGTGGATGCACAGATTTTATAACAAGCAGAAGAAGTTTTGATTATGCATTTTCCAACAGTATGGATCAGTCCATTTTTGTGAGGACTGTAAGACAGAAAATATGTACTGTATAAAAAATGTTTCCGTCCTGTTTTATAAGACGTGTGTTGAGGCAAGGCAGGCAAGCATGCACAGGGGTTGCTGCAGCAGATTCATTGCTCATGCAGTACTTGTGTTGTCTGCAGAGGGAGTAAATTGTTAAGTTGTGGTTCGATAACCTGGCCTTACTCAACCAGCACTTAGCATTAATGGAGCTACAACCTGCTGTGGAGTGCTCTGCCTGGCTGAATCAGATTGCCAGGTGCTTATTGGTGCTTTGCTGATCCCGCTCTGGAGCAGTTGCTGCTGTTTGGTGTCACTTGTAGCTGAGCAATGTATTATTTGCAGTGGTGAAAATACTCTGTTGGGCCATGCCTTGTCTGCTCTGATTTTGGTTTTGCCCTTTGATTGGGCTTGTTGTATGTGAGAGCCAGATTGGGTTCCTGATCCAGTTCACTCTGAAGCTCTAAAGTACCAGGACAGTGAAACTTGGTGAGCAGTGTGATGTGATATGGACATAAGAATAAACTGAAGGGATGGAAAGGGAATGGAGCCTGTGAAATATCTCAAGTGAACCTTTCTGCTAAAAGACGATGTGCTTTCGAGTCATAATCCCAAGACTGGTATTTTCAGGAGGTAGTTTTAAGGAAAGTTTTCTCTTTTTCAATTTTATGTATTGAGTCTTTGAACAGAGTTGTAGGAAATGGAGTTAATAATGGACTTGTTTTGACCAAAACTTCTTGGAGAACAATGGAATGCTGTGATTTGAGATATAAGATCTCAGAGGTCAGAAAATACCACAGTTAAGGATGAATATAGAACCGTAACTTGTTCTCTGGCAAATGTGTCTTAAAATATGGCTGTCTAAGAGTGGTAAAAATGGTCCAATGAGGAAACTAAAAAGAGTGTGTGAAAAACAGGTATTAAATCCATCTAAGTTTAGTACTTTTATCAGTTTTCACATGCAGCTGGTTCCTACACAGTGCCTGGTGCTCAGCATATGAATTACTTTGGTTGCAGTCTCCTCTGAGTGAGAGATGTGTGGAGAGGAAGAAAAAAGCAGCAGTATTTCCATTGGGTGCAGTGGAGCAGGTTCTCGCAGCGTTATTGGGCACGTCTGAATGCACCCTAAATAGACCATGGCATGATTTGACTGCTCGCTGCCCTACTTGTCTAACCTGCAGCAGAAGGTCACTGTCTGGTGGGCTCTCCGACAGCCCTCTCCTGCTGGAGCCACCTCGGGTTTGCTGCTGGAGGAGTCAGGCTGACCTTGGAGGAAGGCACACTTTTTTGGCTTAGGCTGCAGGGGAAGGGCTGGCAGGTCAGGAAGTGCCTGTTTATCCATGCCAGCAGTTCCCAGTGTAGCCTGCTCCAGTACCACTGCCGGCAAGAGGAGAGGCAGCATCTACCCCTCTCTGCGGGGCTTGCGTGGGAGGAGGCACTCCCTCCTCGGACTTGGAAACAGCATTTCTGTGCATCCACGTCTTTCCATTTGGGGATTTTACACAAACCTTGAGGGTTGGTTTGCTTTCAGGGCAACATTTTCAAATAAATGGTCTCTTTAAATGGGAGGCCTTCTGACCTTGTTTGGGGTTGGTTTTTTTTTGTGTTGTTTTTGTTTCGTTTTGCAATGAGGTTTATTAATGTGGTTTATCAGAGCTTAACGGTGTGTTTTCTGAAAGGAAGTGATCTGGGGGATTCTGTTTCTCTATTTTGCTGAAATCGGTGCTAAAAGATTTAAAACACAAAAAACAACCCTCCTCCCCCAACCTCATAACAATTTCCTGAAACCCTCTCCCAAAACAACAAAAAAAGTGCAGAAAACCAAATCCATGCTGTTCGTTCTGGATTCGTAAAAGTATAAGTAACACTGTATCTATTCAGTATGTGAATAAGTATTTTTGCAAGGTGCTGTTTCTTTACTGAGTTATAGCAGAAGTTCCCACACTGCTGGTAGATCACAAAATAACTTGAATTTTATTTTTTTATCTTAAACAGTGAATTAAGCATCTGCAATTACATTAGAGTTTGTTGTTAGCTGGTTGCTAAATTAAATTTCTCCAATCTGCAATCTCTAAGATGCGTATTGGCTTCATGAACAAACTGATAGCTTAGATTTCATACCTGGAGGTAGGGTTACTTGAAGTTAATATGTAATGTTATTTTTTGAAAAGGAGAAAAAAAGAGTAAATTTTGGTTAGAACCTCTGAGCAAAAACAGAATCTAGTATTTGTGGATAATACATAAAATGGCTTATAGGAATTTGTACGCTCCTCTAAAATGCATGGGTATGCTGCTGATTGTGGTTAGTGATAATAATAGATCAAAGAGTTACAGCCCTAGGTTAAAAAGCAAATTTCAGACTAATTGCTGAATGTTTCTGACAATTTTTATATCACTTTACTTGTTTCCATCCTCTCTCCTAAACAATGCTTTCTATTTGCATCTGGAGGTGAAATAACTTTTTCGAATGAGTTTTCAGGCTAAAATTTTTGCTGAGTACATGAGTTTTTTCTATTGTGCTTTTCATTGCATGTCTGCTTTTGACAGGTGTTACCCCAAGTTTCTAAAAGTGGCAGCTTTATAAATTAGGTCTTTGGGAAAAAAAAATTAAAAACCTCATACCATCTTTAATAATGCTTTCTTTTGGAAAGCAATCTTTTGGATTTGTGAGAATGCCTTAATTCCTTATTGTTGTGTGTGTTACCCTTTTGGGTGCATGTTCAGCCTTAAGTCTGCAAAACAAAGCAGTATTTTAGAGGTTTATTTTGGGCAGTGTAATCTATCAGTGGTCTGAGAACTTTTAATCAGAGAGCAGAATGGGGAATTAAGTAGTTTGTCCTGACCAGGATTTTGCCTGTCCTAGCTGCTAAAAACTGTAGAGTCTTTCCAGCACTTTTGGCAATGCTTTTCTGAATCCTGTGTTGTACTAAGATCGTAGTGCAGTCCTGCAAAACCCGTTGTTTTCAGGGTTTGAAATTCCTTTGTACTGAATTTCTTTTGTTCACCGGCTCCTCTCCAGTACCTGGCTCAGAGGGTGAGGATGGCGAACGGGAGCTGTCCCAGTCTTGGCTCGGGAGTGCCCCGTGGAGATGGGAGCAGTTACTGAGCAAAGCAGTGCTCTGCTTAATAAATTTTTACATCCTCCTTTGCTTCTCTCTGGCAGCTCCGGGCCATGCGGGAAGGGGCAGGCGCCGAGCGCGCCTGGTCAGGGCAGGCGCTCGATGCCGGCGCTGCCCGCGCCCCGCATCCCTGCGGCTTGCGCAAGGAGCCGTGTGCGTGTGCCCCGGCAGTGCCTCACGTCACCTGCCGTGTCCTCACGGACACCCGTGCTCCCCGAGCCCTTTGGAAGTGCGGTTTCACAACCGGCGAGCCCCGGTTTACTCTGGCAGCGTCTCACCTTGAAAAATCAATTGTGTTTGTGTCTTTAGCTCTCCCTCCCTTAGTTCTGCTGCAGGAAAGAGAGTAGGGAAGGGACCCTGCTCGCTGTTACAGAATGGGTTGACTTGGGAAGCAGCATCAGAGACCGTCAAGTTGCACCCCGCCTGCCATGGGCAAGGACACCTTCAACTAGACGAGGCTGCTCAGAGGCCCATCCAGCCTGGCCTTGAACACTTCCAGGGATGGGGCATCCACAGCTGCTCTGGGCAACCTGTGCCAGTGCATCACCACCCTTCAGAGCAGAGAATTGTTTTCCAAATACCTAATCTAAATTAGGTATTCCTAATATAACTCCTTCGGTTACAGCCATTGCCCATTGTCCTGTTGCTGTGTGCCCTTGTAAAAAGTCATTCTCCAGTGTTTTGCAGCCTTTTGCAGGTGATTCACCATTTTCCCCTCTAGTGTGACCCGAGCAGTGCTGGAGGTGGGACATGGTCTCCTAGTTAAGTTTCATCAAAGTCACAGCCCTCAGACTACGAGCAGGAAAGGGTTTGCTTCTGGAAGTGCCTTAAGGTTGGGGCATCATGAGAGCAATCTTTCTATTCCCTCAGGAGGCATGAGTTCAAATATGAGCTTCTCCAAAAGGTTGGAGATCTCACTTTTAGCATTGCTGAAGACTTGTCTCCAGAAACCTGTCACGCACTTCAGCGTTTCTGAAGACTGGAGTGCCAGGGACCTTGCAAATGGAGGTGGGTGGGAAATTTGCACAGTTTCCAGGCAGACTATCTGAGCTGTCAGCTTCATTATTTGGAACTAAATTAGATTTGTGCTAGAGAGTGCAGTATGCTAGAGTGGTTAGAAAGCTCTTCCTCTAATGGTAGCTTCAGAGCGACTTTGCTAGATATAACTTCCAAACTCACTTGGATAAATTAAAATAAAACAAAACAACTAAAACCTTCCATAGGTGTAGATCCTGGGATATGGGAAAACTCCTTGGAAAAACTCAGGAATTCCTCTTGAAGACAATATAATGTAATGTTTGGTGTTTCTAAGGATCAAGATCTGTTATTCTTTATGGTTTGGTAGAAATTGAACACGTTGTTGTTTCTGGCCAGGAGATGCATGCTTCTGGACCACTGCACTCCTGCAGCTCCCCGAGCACCCTGAGCCCAGCAGGGAGAGAATACAATGCCCTAAGGGATGCTGCAGTGGACACAATTTTCCCCCATTTCCTGAGGATTGTCCCCGAGCTCTTAGCCCACATGCTTGGATTTAGTGTACACCATGGGTTTGTTTTATTATTTCCGTTTTAATTTTGTTCGGTTTTGAGCACTAAGGCTTTCTAACGTTAATAATTAAAAACAAATATTGGCCACTAAATATTCTTTAAGGATTAGAAAAAGTTACTAAACGTGGCTGGCTCGTTGAAATTCCGCGTTGAACTTTGTTGCAGACTGCCCTGCTGGAAAATCCGTCAAATAAACCCACATTGCTGCAGAATTAGCTCCACAAACCCTGCACAGCTTTACCATACTCTTCCTTCAGATACGCAGTGGTAAAAGTGAATGATTCCAGTTGATACAGTTAGGATTTTTAAATCCTTATTTTTAGTCTGGATCCATGTAAAGTAGCTGGAAGATGAACAAAGTGGCGGGGGTTAGGCATGTCAGCTTCTGCTCAGTGTATGGAAGTAAATGTTGGAAGTGGTCCAGGGCTTTATGGCTGCTGCCAACTAATGACATAAGATAATGTTGCAGTGAAACAATGCACTTGATTTTCATTTGTTTCCCAACTAACCTTTCTGATTCTTGGGACTGCTTGGAATTTGTGATTCTGTAGATTTGACAGTAAAAAAAGGAGATTGGGCATTGCAAACCTTGAATGATTAAATAAGCAGTAATGATAACTTCAAACTATGCATGCAGATAATGAGTTAAAGAATGGTTACTTACTTTATATTAAACCCGTTTGGTGGAAGAAGCAAACAGGCCGAGTGTTTTGGATGGACATGTTATTTTAATAAGGGAGAAAATTCAGAGGAGCTAATGTGTATAGAAACAGAAGTGAAAAAAGTTGCTGATTAACTTTTTATTTTATTTCTGGAATCAGAAATGCATCTATTATGGGTCTGCAAATTGTCCTGCATTTCTTTTCTGACATAAACAGGAGTTAACTGGGTGCAGAAGGCAAATAACAGAGTTTGTAGGTTTTATTTACATTTTTATTTGGATCAGAAATGTGCTTTTGAAGTGAATCTTCTAGTTGCCACCATCTTCTGTCCTGTGGTTTGCATCACTGGGCAGCTGAGGGGTGAACAATCAGATATTTCTGAGCCAGAAGGGAATAAAGAAAGCGCTCCAGTAGGTACCCAGGGCATTCCAGCCTTGACTTCTGTCCATGGGACCCTGCTGGAGCTGGCCTGAAGCACAACCTTTGTAATACCTGTGGTGGTGGATCCTCGGGACTGACCACTCCTCTCCATAGATCTCCTTTTATGTCTGTAATGTAACTGCTGCCAGTGTGTAATTGCATTTTCACCTGTTAGCTCAGGCATCAGTAATTGAGAAAAGATTCAGAGTTACAGGCAGAGGAAATTGTTCCACAGAAGAATTGGAGGCACTGTTTTCAGCAGATGTGTTTGTTCATAAGTTGTGACCAGAATGAGAAAAGTACCTACTTACTCATCCTTCACCGCAATCTAGAAATCCTAGCAAAAGCTCAATTAAATCCTGGAAATAGGAAATGAAACTGAAGTGATAAATAGGCTGTATATTTTTTTTTTCATTAAGTCAATTCCACTTCTTTTCAGTTAGATAGGGATATTCTGATATTTATTATAATACTAATATGTAAAGGCAAACAGAATTGTTTTGATTATAGGCAGCTGCCTTAAGTATTTACAAGCAGCTGTAACTTAGGCAAACTAATTTAACGACTTACAATTGTCATTTCAAGAAAAAAAACTTACTTTGTGGATCAATAAAGTCTTGTAAAGTAAACCTATTGATTTGCAGCTAATTGGATATTGTGGATGTCTGATAAATTAATTTTAATATGATGCTGAGTTGACTAGGTGATGAATTAGTGCTCGTAAATGACTTAGAGTTATTAAGTCTATTTATAAGATAGCTACGGGAAAAAAAGAGTTAGAAACCTATCTTAATTTCTAATGAATCAGCACTGTAATACCAAGGTCCAGATGACTTCTGAGCTCACAAGATGGGCTTCATGCTTTTCTTATCTTCATACTCTCCATACTGTGATAAACAAGGTATTCCATGTCCTCCACTAATTGTTCCATGTCCTTCCACCTGTATGAGCCCTTTCCATGATCTCAAGATGCTTCAAGTTCTGCTTGCTTCAGCACAAACACCTGATATTGTGCTTATTAAAAGAAAGTCTTATGAAGGTTGTAGCAAGGTCCATGTTGCTGCACCGAAGCCTGGTCCTTCCTCTGCCAAGCTGCTGTTCCAAGCTGGAATGCTTCAAGGAACAAGGGAGTGGCAGACGCAGCCATGGCTTTTGGCAACTGCAGTGGTGAGGGTCAGTAGGTGTTCATGGGGGCTTCTTTGCCCCAGTTCCTGCAGCATGGGCATTTACAATTCTTTTCAAATTTTGCCTGAGGTATTTGAGACTTTGAGCTTGGTTCTGACTCCATAGGGAGAGTTGCTACTGGTTAGGATATATTTTGGCTTTTTTCCGTCATGCAGCGTGCCCCAAATTCAGAGGTGATGTTGATGTTGGCATGAACTTAAATCAGTAATTTTATACAAGTGAATACAATTTTCATGCTCAGTAAAAAAAAAGAATATTCAGGAACAAATAGGAATGAGCTTGGGATCTGGAATGCAGGGGAATAAGGAATGTGATCTAATAGGGAAAGAGGAGAACTATAGGAGCAAGGAAAATAGCAGGTATTGGCACGAGAGGATAGAAACTCATTATAGTGCCCTAGGTCTTAGGAAAGCTTCTGCTTTTGTCTGGCATGACTAAAAATTAAGAATATTCAGCATCTCATCACTTAGGATTACAAGAAATAGCTTTGATTGATTTTTATGGCTATATGTCATGGAATCAGTTTGAAAGGCAGCAGTAAATACACAAATGTTTCCCATTTCTTGGTTTTGGTACAATCTAGGCTTTTTCTGATGTTTAATATGGGCAGATGAAGGTACCATATATGTCTGTACTAGACATGAAAGCTGATGGTGAGAATTGTTAAATTATCCACTGTTCACAAGAATGTAAAAATAATATGCTGTTTGTAGAAGACTCTGCATTAACACTGTAGCTTTTTGTAAAAAAATTAAATCTGCATAAAACCAAGGAAAAGAACTTTGTTACTTTGTTTGGACTGCTTGCAGTGTCCGAAATACCAATGCTGTTATGGGTCTCAACTCTTAATTATATTTCTGTATTGCATCGGGTCTGTGGATTAGGAAAGGGAGATACCAAGAGCAAATTTAGGTTGTGACTTCTCCACCAAGTCCCCAGTGCTCCCACCAGTAGCTCAGTATGAATGAGTCTGTTTCTTTAAACACTTGAAGTAAATATTGAGAAGGGTTTTCTAGCAACATTTGTAAGGTTAAGTAAAAATCAGACTAGCCAGGTGCTGCTTCCAGAGCACACTAGACTTTCTATTTCAACACTTTCAATACATTATCTGCATTATGAAATGCTGAACAGGATCTGATAGTATTGTAAATGGATAATTTTGCAGAATCATATGTCCACGGGCAAGTTGACTGCAATATTTTTCCTACTTTGGGACACAGTTTTTCTTTTGCTGTGTATTTTTACTGAATTTAAACTAATGGAGACTAACCTTACTTGGCTTCTGCAAGTATTAGCTATAGATATGTGTCTGTGTGTGTGTGTTTTAAAAATACAATAATAAAAGCCAATGTTTAAACCTGCTAAAAAAAGTTCTTATTTATTGTTGTTTTTTTCATAGTAAACTAAGGGGTCATATGTTTCCCAACTGGTCTCATGAGTTTGCACAGGTCTGAGGTACAGGTGGTAGAATCTCTTGATTTTTCTTCAGCTTTGATTTCTAGTGCTAGTGACAGAAGATCATCCTGAATACATTCTAGAGTGACATAAAAGTAGAGTTTTTCTGTTATTTTAGTCTTCTCAGTAAATTGCATGGACTCTCCGCAAGTGCCTTGGGATGTGTAAGAGGTGTATGTGCCTGTGGTGTACCTGTTGTGGGTGGGATAGTTCCCCCTTGAGAAACACAGGAAGCTGGCATTTGGGTTAGCCCAGGATAGAGAGATAGACAGATAGATAAGGGAGGGGAACAAGGAGTGGAAAAATTTGGTTGGCCGCTTCCAGTCCTAAGTTTTTGAGTCTATTTATAGAGTCTATCGGAATATTTCTAGTTAGTTCTGGGGAAAGTCAGCTGCTGTGCTGGGGATTGGCTGTGATCCCAGAATGAGGAGGGGAAGGGAAAAAAAAAGGGATGATAGGAAGCCTATTGAAAATCTACCAACAGACACTGGTGAAATCGAGAAATTGGAAGATGCTGTATTTAGGCTTCAGTTTATTTTTCTGCAGCTTCTGTCAGTGCTGGATGCTCTGCAGAGTGACTCTCTCTGTATGCTGCTGTGGGTTTCACCGTTAGCCAAGCCCAGCAGGCAGGTCCAACCCACCAGGGTTCATAGTTCACAAGCAAGGGCTAAAGCCTGATAGCAGGAATTAGCATGGAAGTATAAGGAAACAGCATATTATCCTTAATGCTGTGCTGCAGTGATGAGTCTGAACAGCCTGCCCTCTCTCTGGGTTAGATGCATTATATAAAGGAAAATGGAGAAATGAAACCAAAAGCTGAATTTTCAGCTAATAAAATTAAGTTACTTTGTAAACTGTGACTTTTTCAAATATACATATACATTTTGCTGATAATTTAGAGTGCAAATTAGTTGAAGTGTATTATGATACCAGAAATAGACATTTAAGGGAGTCATGATGAGCTTTGCAGAGTTTATATGCTTTCTAGGAAATGTAAATGACACACTTGAAAAATATTCTGAGTTGAGATTCAAACACAATGTACAGCTAGAGTATAAATAGCTAGTAAGTTTAAAAAATAAAGTATTTTTAGAAAGTGCTTTAGTAACAGTAATAGATAACCTTCTAGCAAAAGTCCCTCTACCCTCCCTTCCCCCAGCCCTGTAACCACAGAAGGATGATTCTTCATACTGTAAGAGGAAAAAGTAGCTTTGGTCAAATAAACAGCATTATGTAGGTAAGCTAAACCAGAGTTCTCAGAGGAGCATTTATTCACATGTCAGGATTCATAGGAGCTGAAATTATCTGAGGAGTAAATGAGCTTTTCCAGTGCTGAATTAATCCCAGAAAAGTCTGTGCTCATGTTGAAAATAAAAATGTTAATGACAACAGTTTTGCTGCTCAGGTTTGCTGGCAACACTTTTTTTCCTTTGTCATTTCTCAGGAATTGGAAAAAGGGGTTGTATTTAATGATTGTGGCAGGAGGAGAAGGGATAGAGCAGTGTCAGTGTTTCTCCATAGGTGCGTGCTCCCTTGGATGTCCATTCGTGCCATGTACCAGTAAGATGCTTGCTGCTTCCAGATTTCCTTAAATATTAGATAAGAAGGTCCTACCCATATTTAACTTGTTGAGTTTTTTGAAATAAATTTTATGCCTTCTTTTCATCTTTATGTTTGTAATAAATCATTAAACTTATAATAAAGCAATTTTAGCTCTGCATCAGTAGTTTCTCTGTATTTTCTGGAATAAAATCTTGCAATAAATACGTCCTGAGGTCTCTTACTGAGCCTTTTTGATTATTAAAATAGTAATAGCAGTAGAACCATTTTAGACATTGTTGAGTGATATTAAATGGACAGATGTAGGTAAAATTTTCGTTGGACAAACAGAAAAAGGCAAGTGTTTTGTTGTTGATGAAAGCATGTCGATAAATAGCTTGGTTTTGATAGTTCTTGAAGAAGATTTGGTAAAAAGGTAAAGAACTATATATTTTTATCTCAGTGGGATGTGGGAAAACAGCTCCTTAAAAAAACCAAAATAACTTCTTACAATTTGAATTAATAAGGAGGAAAATCTATCAGGAGGTTGAAATCTGCCCTTGTGAGAGTTGATGACCATTCCCACCCACTTTCCATAGGGCCGGTACTATACCAGATGATGGCTATGGGAATTAAAACTCCTAATTCATTGTGACCATGAATTTTGCCTTGAAGAAATGCTGAGAAACAACTCGTCTGTGAAGGGAGGAGGAGAAAATCATTCTGTGTATGGCCAAAGTAGATTTAATTTGGAATAATGCACTAAATTTGAAAAAACCTAACAATATCAGCTATCTGTGTTGGACAGGCTCCAGTAATATTTAAGCTTACATTTCCATTTGTCAAAAACTGAGAAATTGGAAACAGAAAATAAACAACATATTAATATTTTATTTCTTTTTGGGATAAAGTTCTGTCATGTTTGGAAACTTCATTGAAATATTGGTCTAGTTAGAAGAAGCAGCTCAGAATTGACCTTAACTGTTCATTGTGCTACTTGTTAATTTGGATTTTGCAAACCAGTGTGATAAACAGATCTGGAATTAAACTGGAAGAGTTCTAAAATTATGTTTATAAATAGATCTGATGTCAGCAGATGTTTTGCCTCTTTCTAGAGCAGTACATTTAAGATGTATGTCACATACAGAAGAAAACCCAGCCAAAACCCAAATGAAGCCCCAAGCCTCCTCCAAAAGTCAGATCAGCTCTGGATTTAATGGAGAATTGGAATTCACATTTTCTGAAATAGCATCTGCTTGAAGTTTCGGAAGCAGACAAAATTGTGTCTTTAGAGGGAGGATTTGATCTTGCATCAGTTAGAGTCCTGACAGCTTCTCCTGACACATTGCTTGATGCATGGTCTGGCAGACAGGCTCCTGCATGGAACTTTTGTGCTTGCAGCAGTGGCCCCATTAAAATCAGTGGGACTGGCCACATAAAAAAGGCTTCTGCAGGTTGAAAGTTTCCAGTGTCTCTAACTTATATCAATTGTTTTATATTATGCTTTTTTCCTGAGTTGTTCTGGCACTTTGATTCTTGTCATGCACAGCATGCATCTTCTCACACTCCCAATGCCTGACTGTGATGGCTTGAATCCTTCATTATTTTGTGATTAATTGTAGAGATACAAACATTATCAAATCAAAATTCCTGAAAGGCCTCTTTTAAAGGATCAGCCTAGCTTTTTGATTGAGCTGCCCCACAAATTACTTATCTGGTGGCTGTGTGGTTTTTAACATCCTGCTAAATTTGGAACACGTCCATTAAATACTTTCTGCAATATCTGGGGAATAGGAAAGCTTGATAAGTTATTTTGTCCATTGCTTGGGTCAAGCCTTTTAAAGAGATGGCAGTGCTGTGTTGAATCCATTAAGTAGGAATTGGTGGGTGAGTAGGATCATGGTTTGCATTGTCAGTGACTTCATTTGGGTGTTCAGTGCAGATTTTCAAGTGCTAGAAGTCCAATTTTTGTCTTTCCAATACATGTAAACTCATAAACTGCAATTGCAACTGTAGAGGAGAAATTGTGATGCAGGTGAGAAGTAGCACAGCAAGGAAAGTGCTTTGCGTTAGCTCTTTTGTGCATTGCTACATGTGGTGGTTTTTTAAAACAGATTTTATCCCTTGGGATCTAATAAATGGCTGGAGAGTTATTTGGTTTATAAACCTATGTGGTGTATTATTTGGATATGCAGAGGGAAAAGGTCAAAGAATGTCTCCTGTGTTATCAATTCCTCAGTGGGAAACTATATTAAAAACTTGAAAATATAATACTATATAATTTAGAAACACAATATATAATGTGGGTTGAGAGACAATTACTGTGTTGTATTTCTCTGTATTTTCTATTTTACTGAATGCATTTCAGCAACAATTGGGTTTTGGCTGTAATGCTATTTGTAGCAGTTTCATGAAGCTGCACAGCAAATTACTGTGGTGTACCAGATAAAATCAACTCCTCACTTCATTTGTGAAAGTCCCATTATGAAAAGCTCTTACTACTGCCTTATGCAGGTGACAGTGGGTTTTGTCCATGTTCATACAGTTTTGTGAAATCTCCATTATAAGTTTTAAAGCAGTTTTAAGATGGACATATTTTACATATCCAGTCTGTCGTTTTTCAGAGTTTATTAATTTAGAACTGTAGTTAGTAGTAGTAGACTCATAGAACATGTCTCTTTCTCACAAAGTACTGTTGTCTGGCATGCAAATGTAACTTAAGTATTCAGCGGCTAAGCCTGACAAGAAATTAAAAGTGTATTGTTCGTAAGGGTTTAAAAACAGAGATATGTTTATTGTTGGTAGCCTTCTTGGTATTAGTGTCCCTGTGCACCTGAGCTGGTAGATATTTTCCTGGTTTTGATGTCCAGCCTTGGAGTGCTAAATGGCTCACACTGACATATTAGGAAAATTAGACATATTGGATTAAAAAAAAAGGAAGTTTTGGTTGCTGTCATGTGATGCTTTATCCCAGGAGCTTGGGATAGCATCCTTGGCATGTGTTCCAAAGAGAAATTTTTGTCAGGAACCGTAGTGATAGCATGAGGAGGTACAAACTGAAAGAGGAGAAATTTAGGTTAAATATTACGAAGAAATTCTTTACTCTGAGGGTGATGGGACACTGGAACGGGTTGCCCAGAGACATTGTGGATGCCTCCAGCCCTGGCAGTGTTCAAAGCCAGGCTGGATAAGGCCTTGAGCAACCTGGTGTAGTGGGAGGTGTCCATCGCATGGGTTATTGGGACTAGATGATCTTTAAGGTCCGTTCCAATCCTTAACATTCTATGATTCTATAAGTCTGATGGATCTGTTTAGAGGAAGAAGGCTGATGTGTTAAAAATGTGTCATAACAGATTGCAGTTTTCTGCTTCTGTTTTCATCCGGCTGCTGCTTAACACTGTTGTAGGGAAATCTAGAAGTAAATTGTTCTTTCTTAGTAGCAGGTTCATACTAGGAATTCCCAATGACATGCTGAAGGTGCTTGGGCAGCAAGCATGACCAGCCCTCCTGGTGGATTTGAGTTAGTGGAGCAGATGTTGCTCTTGGGCATTACTGACTTCTGCAGATGTGTGGGAGATGCTTGGAAACATCTGAAAAGGCTGGAGGTGTTCCTGGTGCTCACTTCTGGGGGAGGTGGAAGTTCTGGAGACAAGAAGGGGTGCGTGGTTTGGATATGCAAGGCGTTGTTTACATCTGAATAAAGGTCCCATGTTCATTTTTTATGATAGAGTTGAGCATGGTTTGATTGAAGTGGGCAAGACAGATCTAGGAGATTGCTAATGACTCCGGGTAGCTCAGGATAAAGGATGCTGGAGTGGAATCCATATTTATTCTGTGTTCTGTTTCCCAGAAATTTTCCTTTTGTTCCTGTCTGTGTCTATGGATTTTGGTCTTCCTTCGTCTTCCTGTTCACTGGTGGCTGAGAGTAGCCCTCAGGAGGAGCCTGTATCCTCCGCCACATGAGGAAGGAATATAGGAGGACTCTTGGGCAAATATGACTTTGGTGAATGGTGTCCATTATTGTCACCTTCAGTTAAGACTGTGTGTGTTCCTTCAGATTTCACTTCTGGATCAATGTCCTAATGGTCTTTTAATTAAACCAACAAGGAACTGGTCTGTCCAGATTTTCTGGTCTCATCAGAAAGGCTTTAAGAGACTTTCTCTGCAAAATTTCCACATGACCTGGATCTGAAACACACTGCTGAAGTGTATTCCCCACTGGTAAAGCAAAATATATGTACAGAAGTTTTCTGCTGATCATAGGTCTGAAGTTTCTCTGTCTTTGTAATCAAGAGGAAATTTTGGATACAAAAATGTGATTATGAGATTCTCTGTTGAGGTGTGTGTGTGTGTATGTTTAAAAAATATTTCTGTCTGTCTTCCTGGCAGGAGCGAGATGAGGTTGCAGCCCCTTTGTGGCCCATTCCACACAAGGGCTCAGGGGCAGTGTACCTCCTTGCTGCCACTTCACTCTCCTGAACTCAGCAAATGAAGTTTTAAGGCAACTATGCAACTTTTGTTTTCTGTCTAAGACAAATTCTACGATTTCATAAAATTAAAATTGATCTGATCTTGGGAATTAGTTTGGAGCAAGTTAAGCTGGGTTTTGCTGCCACCTTTATTTATATAATACTAATGTAGTAATGCTTTTAAATAACTTCCCCATTATGTAAACAACTCACTTTCTTGGTGATACTAACAGTGTCATGAAATCAAGCCTGATGGGTAGGGGAAAGTTTGTCTTGCACAACAAATTTCAGTTCTTCTTGCTGCTCAAAGTATACTTTTACTATTACCAAGGAGTATTAGAGAGCAGTGTTGTCTTTTTGGTTTTATTATACCAAATTGAATTATTCAAATAAATAGATACTTTTTTAGAGCATTAGATAGAGTTTGACTATTCACTGTATGGAAATACATGCTCATTGTTATTTTTATTCATGTGGAATTTGAAGTAGCTTAAAATTAGTATGTATTTTAGTACTTAGCCTTTTCTTTATTGTATTACTGCTCCTTCTCCCCCATAATGACAACCCTTTTTCAATTTTTATAAACCATGGTATTATTTGTAAGTTTAGTTCAGGAAGTGGGTATGTTTTTATAAGAAGAAGGGGAGAGGCAAAAAAAGAGTTAACATAATTTGCATGACATTTTCCATTTCTTTATTCTACCAGAATGATTTTATATAAAGCATGTATCTAAACCATTGCACGTCTGTTGTGTTCTACTTTGTTCCCTTTTTTCCTTTCACCATTTCAGCACAGTCCACATACATATTTCTGCTACTGAAATTTTAAGTGGGGAACCTATCTCAAGTTGCTGATCACAGAACAGTAAACGGCCTTTTCCTCCCTTACTCAAAAAACTCTTCTAGCTAATTTCCCTTATGTGTGTGGTGAATCCCCAGCAGGGCATAAATGTGTATGGCCAAAATGAAGGATAAATTAAGAACTGCAGATAATACCAATCTCAGTCTGCCCTGTTTGTACAACTCCTTATTTCTGTGGTAAACCTTGAGAAAGATTTTATTTACTTGCTAGGAAATCCAGGAAGTGTAATTAAATGGCAATTAAAGCACAGAAGTTATTTCATGGTGGTATCGCCTTGCTTGAACTCGGTGAGTTTCTTTAAGAAAATACTAAAATACTGTACTTGAGTGAGCTGCTGCTGCAAATGAGACAGGAATAAAAATTACTCCTGCTGGCCAAGGAAGGGATGCAGTTGGTTGAAAACTTGTGTGGTTTTGTTGGAATACTGGAGCAGATGAATGCGGACACTCAAAATACCATCGTTGGAGAGATGATGTGTAGAGTCCGAGGTTGAAGCTAATGTGAACAAAATTAAAAATAGCAAGTATGACAGACCCATTAATTTTTGAACATAATTTATGTTTTGGAAAATAAAAACAAAAGCTAAAGTTTAAACGAGATTTGTCCTTGAATCAGTAATAGCATTCAAATGGAAATCTTAGCAATGTGAGGTTGCTCTATGGAGCATAAGAGAAGCTCCAATGAATAATTAAACAAGGGATAGCTAATAAAATATACAGCACATTGCTTCAAACTTAGAAATTGTAACTCTGCCTAAGGGATGAATGTTTTTCATTACTTTTTAATTGTTGCCAGTGTTGACCTTCAAGGTCTTTTTCTGGCAGATAATTTGTTATGGTAAGGATGAGATCATTAAGTATTTTAGCACAAGCCGCATGATGCAAATAGTTTCCTAATATTATAGAATGCTGATGTGGTAAGGGTTTGTTTTCTCAGGAATTTGTTCTCCATATTTAGTGATATTTGGGATCATATCTGAAAAGGGCAGTTTTACTGTAACCCTGCCGGACAGTGATCGTAGGTGATATGAAAGCAAACACCACCAGTTTCTGTGGCAAGATTTTTGTCATGGCTTTTGAGTTGTAATAAAAAGACACTCTAAATTACTCTAAAGTATCAGCATGTTTATTTGGCTCTTAATGTATTTGTATATTCCAAAAACAAATAGCAACTCTTCTCCTTTGCTGGGTTCAGGAAAGCATCCACATAGCAACCTGCAGGTTTTCCCCATGCTGAAGCGAACCTCTGGGGCCCACATGCAAGGAATTAAATGTTACTGAGTTTTGCTAGTTTTACACTGTAACTCTGTTTTTACTGGTTTTGTGTTTGCATAGGTAGGCACTAAAAATATGTATTGCGCAAACAACAAATACTCTTGGATTTGGGTTGACAAATTTTAGTTTAAATTCTCTACAAACAAACGTTTAGTTTTTTTTTTTTAATCAGAAATACTTGCTCAGAGGGAAATGGCGGTGGGGAAGAGCAAGCTAGCATATAGCTCTTTTCAATATTATTTTTCTAGCCTGAGGTGCTTGGAACAAACTGAATCAGTTATTTGCTCAAATGTTTGTTGATAGAAACATTTATTGCTTGCACGGTTACGGACTGAAGATGAACAGAGCTATTGTCTCATGTTCATCAAAACTGTGGGCAGTCACTTGCAGGAAGTCTATAAATAATTCTTAGCATAAAATTTACCTTGCTACTGCTTAGAATCTAAAGAGAAAAGCCTGCTGATATGTGGGACTGGGGCAGAGGGCTCTGGCTTGCAGGTCATCCATCTGCAGGCAGCTCCCTGCAGCAAGGATGCTCGGGTCCAGCCTGCCTGTTCCTGAGGAAGAGCTGGAAGGAGGGGAGGAAGGGCTGCCAGCAGAGAGCACTTTGATAGATAGTTAAGGGTGGCCAAGGCCAGCTGTCTGTGCTGTGGGGAGAGCATGGGAGCAGTGTTGGGATAGAGGGGCGAGCTGGGAGGGTCTGGCCAAACAGGGGGCCCCTCCGAAGTGGAGTAGGTTGTCCTGAGATGTCTGGGCGGGATAAGGGATGAATGGCAGGAATGGAGCCTCCTCCTCTCAACTCCATCCCTGTGCCAGGGGCTCTCTGGGAACAGGATGGTGCGGTGGCTGGCTTTCCTCTCTACCAGAAAGGGAGGGAAGAGGGATCCCAGCTGGGTGCTCAGGTTCTTCCAGCCTCAGGCACGATGTGCTCTGGTTTCCCTGCAGGAAATGCACCTCCACGGTTTGAGTCTTGGCATACCTGCACAAGCTTTCAGGTTTGGGTCCTTCTAAATCAAGAAGGGGCCCCAGAATGAGCACCTAGCCCTTTTTCTGTTTTTCCTGGTCAGTTTCCCCTTATTCAGCTGCACATTAAATGAAGGTAGAGTTTTCCAAGGCTCAGAGGAGTACAGCGGTGAAGTAAGTTGTTATGAACATATGAAAGGTGGTGTTTAGGTACCTTTGGTTTATTTTCAGAGATTTCCCACTTACTGTACCTCAGAAAGACTAAACAGATATTTATCTAACTCGTTTATGATCAGAATGAAGACTAGAAGCTGTAAGTTTGTGAAAGTTAGTGACAACATTAGAAGAGAAGGTATTGCTATTGAAAATGAGCCTTGTCTGTTACAGATCTCTGGCAAAGGAGATATTAGCACTTGCAACAGTATCAATATGTTATATCTGCTAAGGAAGGAAGGCAGTTTAGCCTTGAAGAACGTGGTGCATAGTGGAGGCCATGCAGCCTCCCTGCTCCTCTCCTCCCTGCTCGTCCCATCTCCCCAGAGGCTGGAAAAGCTGGGTGATGGAGCTGGCTGTGGACTCCAGACCCTCTCCCTCTAGGTTGGCTGGAGAGGAAACCACCACAAAGGGTTGTGTTGGAGTGTAATAACTGATCCATACTGGATGTTTTCTAGCCCCAACAGCACTATAGCACTGGTGAAAAAGCAGAGATGTAAAATGGTGATGAAATAGCGTTGGCTGTAGCTTGGGGCTGCAAGGTGTTCAGCAGACCCTTCATCTGCCCTCATGCATTTTTGACTTAGCAAGTGGCTGTAGCAGAGGACAAAAGAAAGAACTGGGACTTAACAAGCCCTGGAGACTTACGTTGCTATTTGTTGGTCTGCGTTACTTGTCATACCTTCCAAGGGTTTTCTTGTTTTTTTTTGTCTTCATCAGGTTTGCATTCTTGATTTAAATCTCATGTGTATTGTTACATTCAAACAAGAATGTCTGAGGCCATCTGAAAATGCTCTGTATGGAACAATCATCTCAAAAGAAGCCAAATGCTGACTTTAGAGAAAGTTGTGAATTTGAACCCAAATGATTCAGGATTTGAATAAGATATTCTGGAAACATGCTTTCTCAAGTCAGCTAGGGAAAGGGCTGCTTGGTGCAGCATGCGTAATGGTGAAGATCCCAAGGAGCTATCAGGAATGCAGTCTCAGAGCTTGAGCAAAATTAAGCGTCATTTAACCATGTTATACAACCGGCAAAACAGTAGATTAGAAGTAATGGAAATTACTGTCAAATCTATCATGGGATTAAAAATAGTGTTAACTCCTTAAGAAGAAGCACTGTTAATCAACTTGCACTTGGACAGGGAATTCAAAAACACTCATAGACATTTTATTACTTGCAGGAAATACACTACTGCAGAAATCCGGGAGCATAAAGGCAATGATCTGATACAGATTCTACGTGGTAGAGAATTAAGATGCCTGTATTTGTTGCTTAATTTGAAGCACAGTTCATAGCAATCGACTTCTGTGTTGTTGCTGAATTTATTCAGAGGTGAAACTACGAATCACTTTTAAAAATTAATCTCAAAATGTCATAAATGACACACAAGATCTGAGACTCCTTCAGGAAACAGTCAGCAGTTGTAAAAGTGTTCCATTGACATGTAAAATATTCCCTTTACTTGTGAAATTGTTCCGTTAGCCCACTGACAACCCCTACTGTTTTTGCATTTATTTCTTGAGCACTGCGAAGAATGTTGCTAAATTAGAACTGTGATTTTGCATGCTGCAATTAATTTGCATTATGCCTTGCATAGGAAGGGAAGAAATTTGCCAATTGTGTGTTACTGGACCTGTTAAACAGTGTCTGGTTTGCTAAACATGATTTTTTCTGCCTATGGTGTTGTAAGAGAGTTATCACTTGTATTTGTCTTGCAACCTTGGGGCCTCCCTCTTTATCCCCCATGTTCATTTAGTGGTGGACCAGCTTAACTTGTACCTGCAGTCTAATGGAAGATTAGAAATGTGTTGAAGGATGTAATGATCATCACCTTTTACCTCTTTTTGCAAGTAGTTTATTATTGGTGTTTATAAAGTGAAATGAACTACTCTCATATTTACATATCTACATACATATGTATATGTATCTATCCAGTGTCTCTGTGTGAGGATAGATGCATGCATGTGTACTGCAGTGTTCAACCTTTTTTTTCAACAGCTAGAATTACATGCATTAGTTCCCAGTTTGTGTGATCCAATAGCCCTTTCTTCTAATAAATCACAGACAAAATGCTGTGTGGCAAGGGAGGAACTGTGGTCACTTTGGAGTGTGTAGTGCATTTGCTTGAATTCCTGCAGCATCAGAGTGTCCCGTGCAGCAAAAGCTTCATGTTGTCCCTGGTTCCTGGCTGAAGCAATTTCTTGCATTTCCCTGGGTGTTTGCACAAGCTCAATGTTTGTTTGTTTGTTTTTTTGTTTTTTTTTTTCTTTCCCCCTGCCTGTGTTTATATCTGTAAAGTGGGTGTAGGGAGAGCAAATGCCTGAAGTATCAGGAATTAAAACGGGATGTCTGAAGGCTGGCTTAAGGCCAAGATGAAATACAACTCTCTTGGCAGCAGAGGTGCTTGAGGCGGCCCTGTGATACTAGATAACTTTATTTTTTTTTCACTCGGTTAGTCCCATCCGTACCTCAGCTGACCTCCTTTGCTGGGTGGCGGGCAGTCCGTGCTGGGCCATCAGGGCCCTCCCTGCGTGTCCCTTCTGGAGGGAGGGCAGGAGAAGGTGCGTGCAGTGGCAGCGTTCTCACGTGTTCGGTGTGTCCTGCTCTCGGGAGAAGGCCTGTGTGCCCGAGGAGGAGCTGGCCATCGCTGGGCACAGGGAAGCCGCGTGCTGGCCCAGGACGGAGCTGTTGCCCTCCGCTTCTCCGGTGTGCTGACTGAAAGTGGTGCCCACTGGGTTTGTGGTGCCTGGCCCGCTTGGCATCCCGGAGGAGATGTCCCCCCATGGCACTGTGCTGTCTGTCACCTGTGTCCCTGTCGGGCCCTGGCTCGGCCGTGTCGGTGTCGGTGACAGGCAGCAGCTGTCAGGGCGTCTCAGCCCTCCCCAGGACAGTGTCGGCTCGGCTCGGCTCGGGCAGGAATGCATTTATAGCATGTTTTGGTTTCTGTGCCAAAGACGATCAGTCAGGAATATGGCTCAGGTCAGTATTTTCTATGGGGCCTTTCCAGAGAAGTGCAACATATGTCTGCTGGCCCAGGGGAGCTCTGCAGCCCCTGCGAGCCCCGCAGCTGCAAGGAGCTGTGGCAGGCCTGGGAAGATGCTGCTCTGAAGGTTGTGATGAGGCAGGAAGGAGAAGCAAGGATTAGTGTCAATAAGAGGCTGCAAACAGTTTTCAAGGTTCTCCCTGCCAGCAATAGACCCGAGTGTCTGGCCTCTGTGCTTGGCACCCATCCTCTGCAAGCTTTGAAAATGTTGTTGGAAGTTGATGCTTTCACTGCAGATTTTCTTCCTTTTTTTTTTGTTTTTTTGGGGGCTTTTTTTGTTTTGTTTGTTTGTTGTTGTTTGGTTTTTGGGGTTTTGTTTGTTTGTTTTTGGTTTGTTTTTGTTTTTTCCCCTTTCTTATTTTCTCTTTATGCATATGGATGCTGGCAGGAAGCAAGATTCAGGTGAAAGCAGAGAAAGTGGGACTGCCAGGAGCTGGGGTTCCTGGGAGGGCAGTAGGGTCCTCTGCTGCAGCAAATCCAGCGGTTTTTGCAGCTTCCCCCTTCTGCACTCTCTGCTTGCTGCCAGAGCCATGATCATCCAAACCTTAATTATTACTACATGAGTTTCACCTTTCAGTTGAAAGGAACAGACCATTTAATTAGTGGTTTTAATGCTGGAAAAAAAAAAAAGTGGGTCAATCAGGTATTAATAGGCTATTGCATTAAAATGGTGATAACCTACTGATTTTAAATAGTTTTTAAATATTTTGGAATAGCTGCTGCAGCTTCTGTGCTACATAGTCATGCACATGACAGAGCAAATGAGACACAGTACCTACTGAGCATATTTTAACTAAAAATGTGAGCATTTTTACTGATTCATTGCCTGGGGTGAAATCAATGGCATTTCATAAAATATCTAACTGAAATAATTAGTAGGGTAGTTAGAAGTGTCAATATTTTCAAAAACATTTCTCATGTTTCATAATGATTTATATAGACTGTTACTAATACTATTCTATAATAGCAAAATACATATTATTGCCTAATTGTTTAATATAATAATGAATAGTTAAAGTTTTTTCAGTTTTTCCCTATTTTTCCCAGCACTTATTTTTTTAAATTAATTGTAGCATTTCTACCTGTAGGCAATTCTGAAAATAGTGATTAATGGATTAAAAAAACTCCTTTTTTTTCCCCACAAAGTTTTGCAAGTACAAGAAATGCAAATAAAAGATTCCATGTTTCAGGCACAGTATAATTGGTATTTCTTTAAGAAATAGAAACCTGTGTTGTAGGGGGACACTGACAACTTGAAATTTCACAGAACAGAAACATTCTTGTTTGTTTAAAGAAATGCTTCACTTTTATGTAGTTGACAAAGGACTGGGGTGAAAGAGAGGTGCAGGATAATCAAAATTGCATGCTGGTAAGATTAAGTGTGTACTTCGTAGGTCATTTGTTTGCATAAACAAGAACCTGTTGCTATAGATGATGGCATTTCAAAGAGTCTTAAACCTTGAGAAGACCAACAAGAGCAAAAAAAAAAAATAATGGATTTCATGCATTTCCATGGATTGAAGTACAGTTCCTTTCTCAAAGCTACCCAGGTCAGTTCTTGGGCAGCCTCATGGGAGGTGTGCTGAAGTCAACTGGAAATAGGCTGTTAACTTTCAGTCTGTTTTGGAGCAGAACTCAGGTGAATTCCTTTGCTCTTTGGAGGAGACACTTCAGCACTGTGTCAGAATAATTAAAAAAAGAAAAAAAAATTTGAGATTTATTCTTTTTAATTTAAGCAGTGATGGATATTTGTAATTGGACATGGTTATCAAAATATGTAAAAATGGTGCCGAGAAATGTGTTCTTATCTCATGTAATTGCTCTATAATTGCTGGGGATGAGAATCAGATTAGGGAGGCTAAGTATTTCCAATGCTGAAGTTAATGTATTTTTGCAAATGGTGAGTCTAAGTCTGCATTCCTCGAAGACAGTGGGAGTTTGTGTGTTTTGCAGAATTGGAGCTAGTATTTGCAAGTTCTCAGCTTTATGTAAGCAAGTTTGAGTTTTCGGGATTTTTTTAACGAATAATCAAAACTTTTAATCAAAGGATTCATTTATGTTTAAAACGTTTTTTCAAGTAGGAAGTGTTAATCTTGAGGGTATAATTTATTTTTTCTTTCGTCTTTCTCTCCTACTCTCCACTATCTCTTTTAAAACTGAAATACAGAAACATTTCCATGAAGCTTAATAATCAGTAAATTAGTAAATGTTTTTAATGCTTTGAGATTTTTTTAGTTTGGTTTTGGTTTTATTTGTTCCTCGAGTAAGTTGTTACAAAACTCACCAACACTTGCTGCATTTTGTACCTGAAGTTAAAATATTTGTGTGGTACATTAGGAAAGCATTAACTGGCTGTAGTGATTGTTTTTTTGCCAATTACTATCTTTAAACTAAAATTTTGTATAAAATTTTGTATATAAAATTTCATGTCAATAACTTCATTTGGGAGAGTAAGTTGTTCTTTAAAGCTGATCATTTTTCTTCTTCCAAAGATAAAAAGAGCAGGCAAGCACATCAAAACTTGTGCTGTGGGTTATGGTGTAGATGAAGATTAGAGAGCTGAAAACCAACCTTCTGTGGAAGTTGTGCTTCACAACCACTATGGAACTTCTGAAAAGCATGCTACTTCCAGCAAAAATGGTTTCCTTGAATTTGGTACAAGAGCAAGTATTTTTGCTGCCGTGGAAGCTGGTTCAGTTTTGTTTCCATGCTAACCAAACCTGCACTTTGTTTGACACTCTGTGTGGTGCTCTTGCTGCAGGGGAGCTGCAGCAGCTCTAATGTATGTGTAGTAGATACTGTGTCTCTGAAAGCAAAAAGCCCTGGAAACGAAATAATGGCGGCTGAGTCCTATGAAACCTGCATGGAAAAGTCTATGCGAGCAAAGGAGCAAAAGCAAATCAGTTCTGTGAATGCAGAAATGGAGACATGGGGAAGTGGTTTTCCTAAAACCATCCAGGGGTGACCTGCAGGTTGGAGACAGAAAGGGGATTGTCAGCTCTGTATCTGCACTTTTACTATCAGCATCCCTGATTTTTGGTGTGCAAAGTAAGTTAGTACTTGTCCTGAACTTGCCAAAAATCTAATACTTGTCACAGCAAAATGCACGTCAGACAGTGATTTTCATATCTTTGCAACCTTTACTGGTATCTTTTAGAGCTGGGATCTAACCTGAGACATTTAGTAAGATGCGAAGCTCATTTAAACAAGGCTGTTGCTGACTTGCAGTACTCTGAGCAATTTTACATTCTTAGCTAGGAGGGGTGGAGTGGGGGTGGTGGTGATGGGGAAGACTGTCAAGGACTTGAAAATCACTCTTTCCAGCCCTTCCAGGACTGCAAGCAAAAGCTGTCTGTTTTGTGTACTCTAAAAATTCCTCCATTCTTTTCTATTTAAGTTGAAAATTCATTTTTAGGCTAGACAGACCATGATATGGAAGTTTAAAGATTGAATAATATTAAATTCAGATATTAAAAAAAAACCACTTAATTTTGGGGAATTGGGCACGGAAGTATGAGAATCAGATAAAAATGCTGAAGTTGGGAGAAAAGAAAGTAACACTATTCTGAAAGCAGGATTTTTTTGGAAAATGTACTGATACTTATGGGGATGTTTAGAATGTCTCCAGACATAATATGGGCAGGGTAGGAGTGGAATAGTTGGAAATTCGCTGAAAGTTTAAAGGCTACGTAGTAAAACAAAGTCAAGTCACATGGATGTTCACTTCTCATAGATGGAACCCGTGCTCCTTTTATTTCTGTTTTAAGAGTGGAAGGAGCACTCAGGCTGTGCTTATTTGTAATCGTTGATCCTTAACTCTCATCCATATTCTCTGTATTTACACGTGTTCTCCCTCATAATGCGGAGTAGCGATTTTCTTTGTCCTTTAACAAGTTGTTTCCTCTTCAGTCATGCTTTCATTCACTTCCTTTTGGCTCTTTCTATTAACTCTAGCCTGTTCTAATTCCTGCTTGTTGCTGCTTTTTACCCTTTCCTTTTCTCCCCAGCTGTTAATTCCTCCCTTCGTTCTGTTCCTCCTTCCTTCCTGCCTCCTGCCAATGGCTCAGATGGTTTTGAGTGACCAAGATGTGGGAATATTGCATGATGCATGTGGAATGGAGCAGTTATCCCCAGAAGAGTTATCCCCAGAAGTCAGTGTCCTTTCAGACTTCCCCACTGCTGGCAAACAGCTACCTCTGTACACTAGGAAGCCTTAGGAATAAGTCCTCAGGACATGGGCTTCCCTGTGGCACAGTCCTGTGGAAGCCCTTCAGGAAGTGAGTGCTGTGCAGCTAGAGAGGGCATGAAGCGGTAAGGTACACTTGTGTCATGAGGAAGCAGAAATGCAAACCAAAATGCTTAAACCAGCACCTTATACTTCTGCTGGAGTAACTTGATTTAGTAAGTTAAAATGTCAGTGCTGTGGCTGTAGCACTGCTGTTTCCTTTCCCTGCCTTCTCAACAGCGACGATGCTCCAGGGTTTTAAAAAATATCTCCCAAAAGCGGGAAAAATTGTGAAAAGCATTCTCTTAATTGTGTGCAGTTTTTAATATTCCTGGGATCTGTTTTGAAGGGTGCATTTGACAGAGAAACCCAGCAGCCCCACACTGAATCCTTTGTCCTTCCTGCGGGGTGAAACAGTAGATAGCTTACTGTAAGTGTGGCTGCCTGCCAACCCGTGGCGCAGATTCTTTTTTTAATACTGTAAACTGGCAAGAAATCAAGAATTGCCGTTCTTCCTTTTATTTACTTTCCCTTCTGTATTAAAGAGCTCAGTAAATAAGAGAAAGTTAAATGTTGAGTGAAGGTTTCATACTGATTAATCATTAAATAGCAAAGAGTTATCAGTTCGAGGGGGGGATTTGCCCCCTTTTTTCCATTTCTCTTTGCTTGAAACTGGAAATATCAGTTGCTTCATCTGGAATAGATTATCACAGGGAAAAGTCTGTGCAGTTTGAAATGAGGACAGAGCAGAATGCATCCATCATGCATAGTTTAAAATAATCTGCAAGACTGGTTCTGATTTGATCCTTAGATGTACTTCCTCCTGATTTTCTTCAAAACTTGTGTTAATAATGAGTACTCTGTTTCTAGAAAAGGCTTTTTTGTAGACTCTGCCCCCGGTCTCTGCTTGTAAGTATTTTCTTATTTGAACAACTAAGCTTCCTGAAATAGCTGCTGAGTTTTTTGTTTTGCTGTTATATTTAAAAGTGGTAGAGGGGTGTGGAGTTCCTTCTGCTGCTTCTCAAATCCAAGGCATGCCTTGCAAGCTACTTTGCTTTCACGCTAGAAAGGGAATCAGAGTTGCTGCTTTTCTTATGGTTGTGTCACTAAATTATTGGCAAAATTATCCCCAAGGAAAAAACATGATGTTGGTATTGATATAATGCACATTTGAGTGATTTGTTTTGAGAGAAATGTGCTTCTATGTGCATGATGCAGGAGGCCAAATTAAATTTAAAAATTACTGTTGCTGTTAAATACAGACCTAATGTGAAAAATTAGCCTACAACAGATTGTTTTAAATCCCAAAGTTTACTGTGGTTCATTCAGAGGTCAATCTTGCTTAAAACATATTAAACATTTAATACCAATGTGTATCTGTTGCCGACTTGATGAACCTGTCATATAGGTCATATATGCACAGCTTTATTAAAAGCATTGTTGAAATAAAACATGGATTCATGTTTTGTTTCTTTTATACTTAATGGCTAATTGGAAATTAAGGTTTCTGGAAATGATAAGGAATAGTTTTGCTTTGAAAGCAGTAGACTGTGACTGAAGAAATCTGGACTTGATCTGGCAGATTTCTTGAAATAACTTGCTCAAGTCATTAATTGTTTTGGGTGGTTTTCTTTTGTTTGGTTGTTTTTTTTCCCCTCTGAGTTCTTCTTCTGTAAAATGGAGATAATCCTGTTCCCTTACCAGATGGCAGTATGTTATAGATAAATTAATGAATGTTTGTGGGACAAAGCAGTAGCACTTAATGGGTTCAGCATAAGTATTCACATTAATGATTCATGTGAAAGAATGACTGAAAAACTGCATTAACTTGAAAGTTGGGAGTCTGCTGTCCCAGAGGCAGAGGCTTAGTTTCCGATCTGCAATGCCCAAATGAGGGACACAAGAAATATTTATTCAGGAAATTTAGTAGTTTACAAGTTTCCTTCCTTTGGTTCCTTCCTTCCTTTAGCTAGAAAGAAATTTTTTTTTCAGACTCTGCTGGACAAGTCTGGATTTCTCAAGTAAATTCTCTTTGAATGTGAAAGGAATAGGCACATTTTTGTGGATATTTGTGCAGGTGATCTGGCACAGAAATTAATGGGTAAATAAACAATTTAAAGATGATTAAGTTTGAGAGATGATCCAAAGAAATGAGAGCAATTTTTCTGAGCAATTATTAAAAAAACCCAACCCTCTCCTACAAATGCACGGATCGGAAAATATCCGTCTCAATTATAGCCATCAGAAATCTTCCCCCATTCTCCTTTTTCTTTAGAATCTATATTTTGAGCTTGTTCAAGATATGTAGGAAGGTTTTCTTGAAAAATGACAGGTAGAACTACCACAAACTTGTTACTATTTTAGGGGTGTTGGATAAGATGCATAATTATCTTGAATATGGTTTCGGTTTTGCTGCCTTTCCAGTGTAGCAAGCTACAGGGAAAATACAAATTCAGTCTTCAAGGATCCTCGACCTCAAGGAGAGAAATAAGTAGGTAACAACTCTACTTTCATTTCTGTTTTGCAGCCTTTTTTTTTTTTAATAAATGGGGTTGTTTATTTTAAATGTAAGTGGCATTAGTTTATCCCTGTTTTGTTATCCATATTGAGGGAAAATAAAAAAGTATCTGCACAGAGTTGGAGTTATAATATGGCCATGTGACTTGAGAGGCGTCTACTAATACATAATTCTCCTTTGATACTGGGAGCAGATTGTCTTCAGTAACTAGCAGATTTCTGTATTTATTTTTAAAATGCAGAAATAAGTGCTTGATATAACTATTACAGTGACTTTATTTAATAGAAAACAGTGCGCTGCGGTAGCATTTCAGAGTTACTCTTGCCATGTTCGGATAGTTCTCTTGTGGATCTCAAAAGCTTGGGTTTTGTGCTCCTTTAACTATATATTTGGAAGAAAGAGAAAATGGTTTTATCACTTGCTTCCTACTGACATATTCGGTTCTTACAGTAACAATTTTCCTTGGCTGTTGCAGCGTGTGCCAGGATATTGCAGGTCCTGTGTCTGTCCATAGACTTGATACCTCAGAAACTGTCTTTTATCCGATATGCCGGTAAGGCAATTACCATGAGTCAGATGAGCCCTCCACTCCAGGTTCCTTGTTATGGGTCAGGCCAGAGCAAGACCTTTTCTGTTCAGGGAGCCAGTCTGTGAATTAATGTCAGTGAGAATTACGGGTAAAATCCCCAGCCATGGCTAGTGTCCAAAATCAGTAGCAAGACTGGTAATTTAAATGTCTCCTGCTCCTGGACAAAAATAAGCTGCTTGCATCTTGCTCTTTCTTTCATCCTAACAAGACTGTTTTGGATTTGTCCGAGTAAAACCAAGAGAATAAGGGGGAAAAAAGGAGGAGGAAAAAGTGTGTCTTCCTCCTTCACTTCAGTAACTTCATGTTTGTCCATGTTTTTTTCCCCAGCTCCTTAAACCGGAGGAAGGATGTCCCACTGATCGTCTCTCGGCAGGTCATGGCATAAGCTGCTCCCTGTTTTATCCCTCCGATGAGGCCATATACCGCTCGCTGCATTCACTCTTTCCTTTGCCAGGTCATGTTTGATTTTCTCCTCTTGAACAGCCCCAGTCCTGGCCACCTCCTTTCCAGAGCTGGCGGCTGCTGGGCAGAGTGGCACTTGCAGCCCCGTGACCTCCATGGCCGCTTCATCTCCACTGTGGCACCCGCAGCAGTATCGGCCACAAAGGGATTTTCTTTATTGCATTAAGCTTGCAGAGAGAAGATTTAGTAGGTGTGTTGCAGTGCCGTTAGCCTCCTGTGACCCAGTGTCTCAGCAAATCCTTCCATGTGTAGAATTCGGTTTAGTTTGAGCAAATTTGTCTTCATTAGAGCCATTTTGAGGAAAACTGTTCTCTCTACCCATGGGGCCATCTTTTTAATTCTAGGTGGCTGGACTTACTGCTGGTGTTTGAATCATTATGCCAGTCTTGGGTAACATCCCATCTGGCAATGGGAAATTCAAAAATACAATTGAATTGCCTTATATCATATGGTTGTTGAACCCTTTTTAACAAACTTTCATATAGAAACAGAAGTTCTATGCTTGTGGTAATAATGTTCATAAAAAATGTTTTGTTATGCTTAGTGCAAAATAACATTTCAACTTTTGGAGGACAACCACAAAATCTATTAAAAAATAAATGTTGGCAGACACATAGGCAGAGGAAATCTATCAAAGTTTGTTGATGTTTTTCTGCAGTGCAGACCAGTTAACAAATCCGTTCCCTACGTGAACAAGCAGCATCTTGTCACAACAATTCAAAATTTTTGAATAATTTAAAGGCTCTTTCCTTTGATGTGAAATTTCACTGTGCAGCACCTAGGTGCCAGGGAGGATTCTTCATTATTATCTTCATTACAGGCATGGCCTGATTTAAATGTCTGTATTAAATGTCTCATCTGTGGCACACTGATACTGCTTGAGTGTTGGGTACCTCATGTATGTGAGCTGCCTTCAGCTGGGGCATGTTCAAAATGAAGAACAGAAAATATTTTACCATCCTTCAGATCCTAAATGGAGCTCTGCTGAAATGTCATTGGGAAGGTTGGAAGAGTCTGAGCCTAGCTTGGGAAAAAAGTAAACAAAACAGGATTTTTAGATGAAGTGCAAGTAAGATTTGCCTGTACAAGTAGAAAAGTGAGACCTGCTAGTTTACACCAGCAGGTTGCCTCTTGCCAAATTCCAGATGAGACTGACTAGAAGTGACTTGATCTGGGTCTTTTGGTGTGACAATCCCTGTTTCATCTGTGAGTGCAGGATATTTTTTGGGGGGGTATTGCTCAATCACAGAGTCATACCATAGAATCGTTTGGGTTGGAGGCAGCCTTAAAGATCATGGGCATGGACACCTGCCCATGTCCCATGGGCAGGGACACCTTTCACTGACCAGGCTGCTCAAAGCCCCATCCAAACTGGCCATGAACACTGCCAGGGATGGGGCATCCACAACTCTCTGGGCAACCTGTGCCAGTGCCTCACCCTACTCAGCATAAAGATTTTTTTCCTAAAATATCATCATGCCTGTGTTATTGGATTCTAAACAAATACACAGGCTTTCTGTTTTCTTTGGAAAAATGATCGGAGGAAGGAATATCAATGTTTTGGGTAGATGGATGCACTGCACTAGTACCTGCTGTCCATTATTGAGGTCTGAGGTCCAGCCACTGCCTTTGCTTTAAGGTGTTCACAGACCTTTCATAGACTTGACATGCACTAGCTACTGGATAAAATGTGAACCTTAAGTGAAAGGATGTACTGCTGAGATAACCTTTAATTGCCAGACATGAGAAGGATTTAAGACCTGTTCCCAGCATTTTTTTTCTTATATCAAATGTAAAAAGCTTTACAATTAACTTGACAGTTTTGGGGGGAGTCTTACCCTGAAGTTTCCATTCTCCTTGTACATTGCTTAGGAAGAGTAAGCACATAATTTTTTGTCTTTGGATGCCTGTTGATGGAATTTAATGCTGTTTAATTGAGATAATCAAAGGGTCAAATAATTTTGTGAATTGTTAAGTATCATTTCATCTTTAGTACAGTGACTGTGGTCCCTTGGGTTGAAGAACAGTGATTGTTATGGTTCTTTCACCATCTGGCTCTGTCACAAGTATACCTGATCTTGTGTTGCTCTACATGATGAAAAAATAGATAAATAAATACAATTTATGAGTTTTCTTTACAAGACTTTTCCACAGGGTAGTTGATTTTATTTTAGTCTGTACAAGACAGACCAAGACAAGAAAAGAAAAAAAAGTATTTATCTCTCTTGCTTTCCCAGGTCAAGTGTAAATGAAAGAAGACTGATATGTACTTACAAATCTTTAAAAATGCCTTAACAGTTTTTCTTTGGCTTTCTGAAGAGAAGATTCTGCATTGCTAATTCTGAAGAAGGAGTTGGTTTTTTTTCAGTAATTTTGAATGCCCTTGGGCTGTCTTATGCAGAACTCTGTAATTCTTCATGACAAGCACCTTTCACAAGGCTTTTTGGGGTGGGAGCCTTCCTTTTTTAATTAGGTTGCAGATAAGGTTCAGCTTAGTCATGTTAGTGGTGGAAATTTCTTCAGTGACTTTTCCCATCAATTGTGTACTTTATGTTGAGGTCAAAAGTATTACTGTTCTTCAAAAATTAAAAAATTATTCCATAACCTTTTTTTTTTTTTTGTTGTTTAAGGAAGCAGTAGTCTCCTTTGGAAGAGTCTTACATAAAAGATTAAATTGGTAGAATCAGAAATTCAAGATAAATCAAAAGGCTTTTTGTAAATGTGAAGACATTCCATTTAATACTAAGCTGTTTTCTACTTTGTATGATAAGGCAAATGCAAAATTAAGTAACAGAAGCCAAGATCAGACACATTTTGAAGGTTTGTTTGTTTTTAAAGTGTATTCCTCTTCCTAGGAGAATATACTTCAGGTAAATATTAGATCTGTCTGTAAACTGGAAAATCAACTTCTCAGCTTACTTTAAAGGTGCCTTTGTAGTAAGGGCAATATAATATCATTAAAATAGTGTTTTCCATGAAGAGAAATGCAATGTCGTGTTACATTTGACTACTTTGTAAGAGCCAAGCTGTTGTGATGAGAAAATTTCAATAAAATTTCTAATATTAAAATATATTTTGCAAGTCTATAGCCTTCTTCGGCATTTATCACTTGGAATTATATACTGGTTGTCTTCTTGAAAGAAGGCTTAGAACTGTGTTTTTAATAATTTTCAAAATATTAATATAATTATAGGTTTCTCACTATAATATAGGCAGCAGTTGTGGTTTTTTAGTGTAGATATGGTTAAAAGCTGGTATATTAGTCATCACAGATCAACATATATGTATATTCATGAGGTAAAAAATAGCTGTTTGTTGCATGAAAGATAAGAGATATTTAAAAATGCCTTAGAAATGTGCAGGTGAAAGTTTGCTCATGCCTACAGCCTTATGGCTAAAGGCCAAATTCTGTAGTTGTAGCCAGAAAGCACTGAGCAGAGCGGGATGTAATTGAGAAGATCCTTTAGGACCGATCCTGTAGCAAGACCCGGCTCAGCCTCAGTCACCCTTGGTGTATGGCATGTGCTGAAGGGCAGCTGCTGGCTGCAGGAGGATCACTGGTTCAGGAGAGTGGTCAGACTTCCAGGGTGACGGTGTGTTTCGTGGGGCACAGGTGTATGTGCATGAGTGTTCTGGTGTGGGTTAGGAGTGTTCTCCTGAAGCAAGTCCGCTCATTGTCCCCGCTTCCTGCTGACGTGCGCGCCTCGCCGAGCAGGCTCTGAGCACGCGGGCGGGTTTCGTTTTGGGTGCTGCTAAACCAGAAGATGTTACCACCTGGGAATACCCATTCAGTCAGCAGGACCAGTCTGGTTCTAGCTGAAAGTGAAACTGTCTGATGGAAGTGTGGACACTTGTCCTCGAGATCAACCCCTGAGGAGCTGTGCTGCTGACTGCTGTCACAGCCTGACTGCTGTCACTGTCCCTGTCTCGGCCAGGGACTAACAGCAGGTGCCTAGGGAAGACAGTAAAAGTGCAAGCACTTAGTAGTGCTTTCCCAATATATTTTCCCAGCTTTCAGCAATCTGAATCTCACAAACTTCCTGAAGCAGAGATGGTGTCTTTGGTTTAATAGCCTGTGATAGATTTTTCTTCCATTAGTTTGTCTTATTGTTTTGTAAATCGTGTGCATTTTTATCATCCACAATATCCTGTGCAGTGAGTCCTAAGGTAGAATAATGTATGTGTTAAAAAGTACCTTCTTTTTGTTTATTTTGAATTTATTACCTGATCATTTCATTTGATGCCCCTTTGTTCTTATCTTGTAAGAGACAAATGATTCCTTATCCACTGCCTTTATGGTACTCCATTTATCACGAATCTCTTTGATACTACCTTGACTGTTTGTCTTCCAGGCTGGAAAATCCATGTCTATTTAGTTCCTTGATCAGAACCCATTTCATACCTTTAATCATCCTTGTTCTCCTCTCTGCCTTCCCTTGTTCTGTTGTGTCTTTCTGAGACTGGAGGACTGCATGCAAGCTAGAAAATTTATTCATTTTGCAGTGTCTGTTGTTTAAATGCTGGCTTGAGGGTGTGGTCTGTGGTGGTCTACATTTCCCTTAATTTTTAACAGTATTTGCTTTTTTATTTGACTGCTGAAAGTAAATTGTCAGTTTTTTAAAATGTCCCCATTGAACACAAGATCTTTCCCTGTAGTGGTAACAGCTCACCCAGAGCCCATACTGTATTTGTAAGGATTGGGGTTGTTTTCTTCTCCACCCCTCTCTACAATTCTTCATACCTGCCAACACTGAGTTTTGTCTTCCATTTTACAATTTAGTCTTTTGCTATGTGAGATCAGTTGCAGTTCTCTTGGTAAACCTCTGTTCGTATTGCTGTGAGCATCTTGATATCAGTCGGGTACTCGTTCTGCACGCCATTCTTTCCTCTTCTTCAACCCATTTATCCAGCTGTGTCCTACAAGACTCCTGTGAAACACTGGTAACCACCTATTTTCATAGAGAAACTGAGTGTTTAATGCCATCTTTTTTTCCCATCTTTTAACAAGTTATATATTTGTTTGGAGATCAAATGAGTGGATTGATCCGATCATGTTTGTCCTCACATACAATGATTCTCAAGTAGTGCTAATGGATTTATGAGGCAGTTGTTCAAATGCCATGTGGACTCTTCCCCAGCACATGGCATCTAGCTCTCTGTTCTTTGTAACAGTTCCTATCAATTTGCTCAATGTGTATGTCAAATTAATTGTTTTGTAGTTTTCCGGATCCTCTTGAGAGGCCTGTTAGGAGCTTGGCAGTGTGTTTGCTATTTCACACTTCTCTGGTACAGAGATGAATCTAAATAAGATTAACGTGAGCAGTAATAGCTCAGATGTGTGTACGTGAGTTCTTGCAAAACTTGAGGGAGCACCATGTCACACTTGTGGTCTGTTGCCATTTGTTTTGGCCATAGTTCTCTGCTGACCTCCTTCACTGATGCTTAAATTTCAGGCTGATTCTCAACCCACAGATGAAAAATCCTACTCCAGTCAGGGAATCATCTACCTAACTTCTTCCATAGCAAGCACAGACGGAACAACTCTCTGGGTTTTGTTGTTGTTTGTTTGTTTGTTTGTTTGTTTTGTTTTGTTTGGTTTGGTTTAATTCTATTTCTTCTTCAGCCTTTTTAGCTCTGTGTAGATTTGTAGGCAGATCTGTGCCAGGGTTTCTTTTCAGACAGAGATAGATTAGATTATCCAGAGACAGAAGGGATAGACTTTTCTTCTCTGGGACAGTCTAGGGGAACAGCTTTCTGTTCCCTTTAACCCCAGGCAGCAAGAAGGGACCAGTGCAGAACTCATGCCTAAGTCCCTGAGTGAGCCTCCTTCAGTGATGCACTGGTGAAGTGGAGGAACTTGATAAACTTTCGAGTTGTGTGGGCATTTTTTTGTTATTCATTGCTGTTTGTTTTGAGTGAGTTGTTTGGGGGTTTTTTTGGTGGTTGTGCTTGATAGGCTTTTTGGGGTGATTTTCTTGTTTCTGTTTTGTTTTAATTCTCTTTAATATTTCCCCTAAAGACAGCTAGGAAACTAAACATGTCAGTTATCTTAGTGCAACTTTACGATTTCATAGTTAAAGTCACAATGGCAGGAAATGCAGAAGTTTAGGTTTCAGTAGCAATATTGGCCACATATGGACTGTTTTAACTTCCTGCCTTTCATAATCAATTTTTATTTACGTACTTTGTGACCTACATTAAGAACCAAGAGTCTGGCAAAATATGAAGATTTTTGTCCTAATGATGCTCTTGGGAAGTTGTGGGGAAAATACATTTTTTTGGTTAAGAATTTAAGTGCCAGAAGTTTAAGTGATTGACTGTATTTTGTGTATGAAGCTTATAGAACTTGGGAATGAATGCAGACTTCTGCCTTCTGCCCCAAAGTTAACATGCTTGGTTTTGTTTCCAGTAATATTTAGTGACTTTACTGAGATTCTCTCTAAGAAACCTCCCTGTAAGCAAGGGAGAGGAGAATAAAGGTGTTTGGATTATGAATAACTGTCCAAAGAGACCTGACGGTTGAGGAAAGGGTGGGTACTGTGAATTCTCTGGAAGACAAGGGTGTGGGCATGTCTTGAGAGAGGTCAAAATTATCTCTTGGGAGACAGCAGGTGACTTACATGTAACTGTGGAGCTTTGTCAAGGGGACTAGATAAAAATGTGCTGCTCTGTAATACATAAGGTCATTTCAAACTATGCTAATAAGTAAGAGATCATGCACTGCAGGAAAGCAGGATATGAAATCCCTTAACGTGCTCGGTGTGTTAAAACAATAGGCATGAATAAAAAGGGAGGGCAAATAAATGGGTTTGAAGCACATTTTTGGTTTTGTTTTCGGCTGGTTCATTTAGAGGAGGCCTATTGGGAATCTGCACGATGGGAATTTGAGTTGTATTGCTCTTCCCTAACACACTTGGCAGGGCAGAAGAAGCTAGAGCTGAAGAATGAGGCAGAGGATCAATTGAAGACTGGCTTTGAGACTAAAATCTTTGAAGGTCAGAGGCTATGCAAGAATTAAGGTTGACTTCACCAAAATCACTAGAATTTGTGAGGATTGGACACAAGGCAGCAGTTGGAGAAAGTGAAGTTGCAGGTTGCAGACCAAGGATCTTGGCAGGTACTTGTGAGGAAGGTGTTTGTGCGATGGGCATGAGGCATGAATGTACTCATCAGCCTAGACAAGAGGAGAGCTGATACTTCAGGAGTTGCTTGCAGATGTGCACAGCTATTTGAAGTCTCAGAAATTAATTGAGCATTTTAATTTTTGTCTAGTTAATAGGTAATTTCTGCACTGTGTCAGTGTTGATGGTTAATTATTTGCACATTTCATTAGGAAAGCAAAAGGAGATTGTGCCTGGTCCTTGGCATGATCTGGTTGGTGTTGGCTGCCATGCTGAGCTGAAGTCAGAATTGCTCTTCTGCCTTAATATATTGTTAATACTGCATATGGTTCTGTTGTGGCCAGGATATTCAAGTCACTGTGGGATTTTTTTTTTTTTTTTTAGTTGTCTCATAGTTGTAACTCAGCAGTGAGTATATGGTCCACAGAGCCATTCTTTTCTGTCGTCTGTCATTTTCAAGTAACCTCAAGTGTCGCTCCTTTATATTATGAATGGTATATATTTCCAGTTGTGATGTAATGGTTTGGCTAGTGGCTGAGATAATGAGCTGATGAGATGAAATCATCGAGCTGATGATTTCATCTTTCAGCCTGCCAGACTCTAAATTTTTTTGCTAATCACTGCTCATAATGAATACTCACCTAAAATATTTCTTGGTACTTCAAAATTTTTCATACCAAGTGTGAATTTAATAATGAATCAAATGGGACTTTATATTATTTGAAATAATTTTCTTGTACCTTTTTAAGGTAGATGATTTCTCTGATTTCTACTGTACTGATACCTCCCTTGTTCCCTCTGTGGCTTTAGAGAATTCTTGAGCAGTTAGGACCAGGCATAGTGTTTGATAAGGTAAAACCAGGTTTGTTTCTGAGCAGAGTTTACATCTGATTGTGCAGAGCCTCTGAGTGCACTAAAAGTGCTGTATGGCGTGTTTCATAAAAGTAGTATTTTAGTAAAGGAGGATCTCGTATGACTTTGCTTTTCATCATTGCTGCAAAACACTGACGTTCCTTCTTGGGTGGGAGCCGCAGCACACAGGTTTGTGAAATGAATGTTTATAAAACCAGAGTTTTCAGGTACTTGTGTTTTGTTTTTTTTTTCCTCATGTTTATTTTTCTGGAGTTGATTGGATCAAATTGATTTAACTCTGCATGTGATACATAGATTTTTAGGTATATTAAAGGTCTGTATTCATCCCAGGGGTGGATTTTTGACAGAGGCATTCAAGTTTGCAATGCAGTTGCTGCGGTCTGCATCTGTAATCCCTAGAAGCAGGGGGGTGCTGCCAGAGGGTAATTTGCAGGTGCCTTTGTTTCTGTTCTCAGTGCACAGATAACAAAGAGGAGAGCAAATATCTTCCCTTCTTTTTTAATTCTGAAGTGCTGTCATCTTTTCATCAGTGAGGTTTGGCATCCTACCTCCAGAGAGGTTTGCTCAGTCACAGCCTAGTCTGTGTAGGATGCTGTTCTCATACTGTTGTTTTTTCTTGTTAGAGCTTTGATAATATGACTGTCAGGTTGGCATCTTGCTCTGTTTTGTATCTACAACCAGCAGAGCTTCATTTTTGCATCTCTGTCATGTACTAATGAACTGAGTCTTGAATTCTGCTGTTACTCCTTGAAAACTAAGTGCCAAATTTGTTTCCACACAAAGCTCCTTCACTCAAGATGTGAAGTAGATTCAGATGGGCTAGCAAATACACTTTGTGAAGTTTGTCTTTCCCTGCTTTCTGGCTACTGATGGAAAAATTTGATTGCAAACCAGTTTCTGACTCTGCAGCTTTTGTCTGTACAGAGGTTTGGAAGAGCAATAGGGTGGCATTTTGTCATCAATAAATAATTCCAGTAGCATATGGTACTTGGAAATTTTAAACACTGATAAAATACAAACTTCTAGAAGGTGCCAATATAAACTTATGTTAACTTCCAAGCAATTTTGCCCTTGTATTAGTTCAGAAATTGTAGTATTCAGGAAAGATGTTCTCTACTAACTGTGTGTTACTTTGTTTGTGGCATGCTCTACAAACTTGGCCATGTAACACTTGTAATGGGACTGGACTTCTCAAATTTTGCTGCTCTTTCTAAAAATGAACATTGAAAACACATTAAAGGAGTTTACAAATAGCCTTGCTGTTATCAAGTGACAAGTCTGGTGGCAGTGCATGGTGCTTTTAGAACTGACTGTGGAGGGGATGATATGGTTTAAGGTCAGATGTTTAAAGTATTGTTAGAGGAGCAGGATGACAGAACACAGAAAAATCCTTTGAGAACTGAGTTGTTGATCCATATCAGGGGCTAAGTCCTCAATGCTGCTTCAGTGCTTCTTTGGAAACCAAGTGCTGATCTTTTGGGTTATAGCAGATTGCCTGTTTTTACCTCGTTACGCTTATGCTACTTATGTTTGTTTTAGCTAAATTAGCAGAAGAGTTTAGCCTGTGCTTTGAAGTCACCCACCACCTAGACATACTCCAGATTAATTGAGAGATGCAAGGGTGGAGTAATTCTCTCCTTACACTGCTTGTGCTTCTGACTGATTATGTTTCTGTCAATATTTACAATTATGTGAAAATTGAACAGGGTGAGAGGCCTAATCTCGCATGCGTCAGGCACAGGAACCAGCCATAAGGCAATTACTCATCTCTTGGATGAAGAGCTGTGGTTTTTTCTCCTAGATCTCAGTACCAAGGGTGGGAATGATTATTGCATAATGAAAGTGCGAAAGTTTGCCTCTTGGTTTGCAGCTGATGAGGTTTTAATGTAGCCCTTTGACAGGCAGAGAAACAGAAAGCTTTATAATTTTGACAATGGACTTTTATCAGATTTTATGAAGGGGGTGACAGGACAGGGTTAGTAGTAGCAGGGAGCTGGGCTTGGTTACTTGGAAGGTCTCTGCCAGTCTTGTATTTTCTGTTTCTGGCTAGAGGAGAAAGACAGCCTGCCTGCGTGAGGGAGGTTTGTGCTGTCAACAGAGAGAGCCTCTGAGAGGGGAGCTCTTCTTTGCAGAGAAAAATGAAAGTTCTTCCACAATTGCATGTTGGCTCCATATTAATATACACTTGATATAATAAAATAATTTTCATTATTTTGTGGGGAAAAATTATTTTTCCAAATATTTATAAAGGCCATTTGCCATTTAATTATCCAAATAATCAGCTTACATTAGTCTGTAACTCACAGTCTCAATAAATACTCAGTCAAGAAAGATTTGCCAGTGCAGAGAAGGAGCACTGAAGTGCTAAAAAATATCTGAACCAGGCAATAAACAGTAGAAATAAAGCTTATCTGCACCTTACCTTAAATAACATAGAATTTGAGACTTTCAACGTATCTATTCTATCTTACTTATTTTCCAAGGATTTATATTTGCTCCTGGATTTTCTTCTCTTATAGGTCATTGAAAGTTCTTTCTAAGTGTTTTTAGGTTTGCTATGCTTAATTCAGATAGGAATCTCAATGGGGAAAAATGATGCTTCTGCTATAATACTGATATCCCCCACAAATGGAAGTTTTGTTACTGACTTTAAGGGGCTTTGATTTTATTAATCAGTTTATTATACTTCACACTTTCGCTCTTATTTCATTTACAGGGATTATTTAGGAGCTGAATTTTGTCTTGAAATAAAAAATAAAATAAAATATTTTGAGAGCTCCTAGGTGCCACTTTGTTTTTGTTATGTGTATCCTTACATATTCACATGTATTTGCAGTAATTTAGATAATTCCATAATTAAAAGATAAAGACACATTTCAAATGATAGAAAATTTCAAATTATTTAAAACAGTAATGCATGTAAGAGTAGTGAATAAACTGTTGTATTTGTCAAGTAAGGGGAGAATATATGATGTTATACTGCTGTGTATGTAAAAGATATCTTAAAATTTTCAAGTAGCATTTTTAATGTTTTGATTTCAGTGGAAGGTCAAATGAATTTTACAAGAAAAAGTTCATAGTACTTACTGCAATGTTGATCTTTCTAATGGAATGCATTTGTGTAGTTTGTAATACCCATTCTTTATTCCACTGAATATTATATTTAAAAGTAAAAAATGCAAATATATAAAGAAAGCACACAGTTAAAATGGTAGGAAATACTGCTGTTTGGGTAAACTAAGAAAATATTTGTGTTCTCCACTTGCCAAACATCACCCTTTTACCCAAAAAGATAAAAACATACTATCTGAGTCATTATACAGCAGTTGCTAATATAATATTTTCCATTAAAAGTGCTTAACAGGAACTATGAAAGTTTTTACCAAGAAAAGAGCATCATATAAGGGTTAATGAGATTATGGATAAAATGTTAGTTTATAATGCTCTTTATATAGTAAAGATACCCTTTGATATAAATAAAGATACCCTTTGATATGAGAAAAAAACCCCTGAAAGTTAATCTTGAACTTCATCTGAATAAAAATGCAGCTTTGCTCCTTATCACTTTGGTAAAAGCTTTTTAACAGAATCCAACTTCTTTTTTTTTTTTTTTTTCCTTTCACATAGCAGAGGGAGCTTAGGATATACTTGGAGACTTAATTAATTTTTCATGGCAAAAGCTAAAGTTGAAGTAAATATTTTGAAAAAAATGAAGAACCAAGGAACATTCTTGGGTTATGTATGAGATGTTTCAGGGTATATTGTTTTGTTTTGAGTTCAGGTTTTGCCGTGTAGCCGAATCTTGTCTCTTCTAAGTCATATTCGCTCTTACTTGCTGACTGATGAAATACATAAAAAGCTCAATATGCTTCCACACTTGCTGGGAAAATTAGAGAAGTCTTTGGCCAGAGTCTGAGCCCCAGCTGTTAATTTTTATCTAAACTCATTGGAGGGAAAAAATGGAGGTCAGTTTTCAAAATACAACGAACCCAGAAGTTATTATTAGTTATGCATCTTTTAACCTTTTGAAGTAGACACACATTTTTTGGAGGATTGGCTCTTAGGAGATCTTCTTAAAATTTACTTGGCAATATAAAGATGTAGAAAGCCTCTAATTGTATTTTATGGCTGCATTAAATACTTCACTTGCAAAAAACCACAGAGATAAAATACCAGCTGAGATTAATGTTTTCACGTCATTTGGTCCCCACATGTATGTAAGCATACAGATACTGCTGTTTTGCTGGCTAGTATTTCTAATGTGCTTTTCAAAATGGAGTATAAATACTGGAGTATTTTCATTTTTCATGCTGTTTCCTGTGTCTAATCCCATGGGATGTGATGTAGAACCGCTAGTAAAGTTTGTTTATTTTTGTAGGCTTGGGGGGGGAGGTAGGTGGGGGTTAGTTGTGTTTCCTTAAGCATTGTTAACTATGTGTTTAAATGTTGGAACTTGGGCCAAGAAATTCCACCTCATAATTACATTTGTGGTTTAGTGGCAGAACATAATATCACTGCCTTTAATAGCAGATAGAGGAGAACACGCAACTCCCTTGTCACTCTGTGAAGCACAGACCACAGGGATAAAGACCTGGTTTTGGATACAAAAATCACATTCCTAAATTTATTTTCAGTGCTTAAGGGAGATAATAGAACAAATTAAGTTGATTAACAAAGTAATTTTATGAAATGTTGTTTGAAATATCTTAATTCTGGGTTATACAGTAATATATTAGATTAATAATAATGAGAAGGAGGCTGTATTGCAGTAGGTCAAATTGCTGACTTTCAGATTAGTTCTTTTCTACTCAGACAAAAAAGTAGCATCATTACAAATGCTGCAAAATGTGTGTTCAGAGGAGTGCTCTTGAAGCCCTGATACTTGTATTGAACCAAGGGTTATTTTTCCTTTATTTCTTTGCATTTAATTTCTGGACATGGTAATTCATTACACTGTGTATCTCCAGCTTAGTAGCTGTAGGGAACACAGAAAATCAAGCCACCAAAAGAAGTTTTCCTGCATTTAATGTATTTGCAGCTGCCACACCACGTTCAGTAGGAGCCTCCCAGCTGTTGTGCCAGAGGGGGAGCTCCCAGAGATGTTGTGATCTCACTTATCTGAAAGTCAGAATTCTCATTCTGGAGCCAGCAGAGGTAATACATGCGTAATAAAATACAGAGGGCTGTACCGAAGCAAGAATTTAAATAATCCCCTAGTATATATTGGTTGCACAAGTGGACTGTTTGTGGATGGAGCACCTCCATCCATGGGAATCCAAGGGAATTAGTAGCCATTCCTAATTCTACAAACCAAAATGAAAACCTACAAAGGACAAGGGATCTTTCTGTCCTAGTGGGGTCCTGTTGCGAGACCCCAAGGTGCAACAGGAGCCCAATGTTCACAGAAAGAGCAGATGATTAGTTCTGCACACAGATTTATTTTACTGAGCTTGTCTGATGAGCTCACCTCAGATAGGACAGGTCCCTCTTCTGTCCAGGCATTAGAAAGTATTGATTAGATACTTTAAAAGTATCCATTAGAAGCTAAATATTCATGGTCTTGTGCTAGTATTACTTGTGTTAACATGCGAAAAGATCATTCTTCACATATGTCTCCATGAGAATTAATGAAAAAAACCTATGAACTTCTGGCTATCCTATATTCGTTCATGTTTTTAGGATTATGTTGTTCTCATACCTCAGGTAGGTCTTCACCTTTTTATTGGTACAGCAACAGTCTTTATTGCCATTGATAAAGTCCAAGGATGGACTCTTAGGATCTAGATTTTTGAAGTATCCAGACACTTGCAGATGACAGTCCTGGTCAAATTTTTTAAGGTACATAAGCAGAGTGGATGGGCTCATGAGTGGTTAGGTCTTTAGTCCACTTACACTTTTTTATTCCCCATATATGCATTTTAAGGTACTGAAAAAACTTGAAAATCCAGCACTAGAGGCCACATAGAAGCACATTAAACTTTCCAACCAATATTGTTACATATTTTACTTTTAGCAGGGCGCAGTGTCTTTGTATCTTCTGAACTGTTTGGCCTTGCTTTGGGAGATGGGCTGGATTAATCTGTCTCCATGTGAAAAGTATTTTTATAACAACAATGTGAATTTACTAGGGAAAGCACAAGTCACTGTAGGATTTGAGGCATAGTTTACCCCAGTCTGGGCTTAATTCAGCATGTAATTAAACACATTTTTAACATTAAGCATATGAATACTTCTAATTAAATTAATGGCTCTCAGTGCAGTTGCGTGATTCTGCCTGCCTGAAACAGACTGTGGGATTAGGACCTTCATTTAACGGGTGTGCTTTACAGAGTGCCAGGGTTCATCTCTGCCCTTACTAGAAGCATTAGACTATTGTAGCATCTGAGAATCGATGTTACCAATGTTACCTGTTACCGAAAAAGATAAATGCCAGTTTTTTGTAGCTTTTCTGAAGACTTTCACCTATTGGTTTATACAGAGGGTTGGGAAAACAGCACTGATAAGTAATAGCAAATGTGGTTTTGTGGTTTCCAGTCTGCCACATCAATGCTCTGCAAATGAGTTTGGTTTGTAGCAGGCACTGCAAGCTGTAAGCTGTTTCTGAAGAAATATTTAAATGTACTTCCCTGGCAGCATTAGAAATATAAATAAACATGTGGTGTTAACTTGTAATATTATTAATCTGAGTGAACTTCAAAAGTAGTTTACCAAAACTGCAGCATTATTTTTGTTGAATTTCAAAGGAGATGTGCTGTACAGATAGCAATGTTTTATCAATTGCACAATGAAATCAAAGTGGAAACAGCATTTGAAAAAGCCTTGTAGAGTTTTGTACTGATGTGCTAATCCATTCAAATTTTATTGTTAGCATCTGTACTGAGTGATTGGAAGAATTACCACATTAGGGGCCCTTGAGACAAGTATTATTTACATTTGTGTCAATGAATTTGATAAATACATTTTAAAATTTAGGGAATCGGGTGGTTAAGCTATTAATGAAAGTTAAATAATATTAAATGTGAGATTATGATATTACTGCTTATGCTTGTTGTTATTGCTATTAATATTATTGGGGGTTTTTGTTGTTTTTGTTATTATTAACATTATTATTATTGTTATTATTAAGATAATATTCCAGGTAAATACCCCCATGTTGTTTAGCTAGAGCTTCTGCATTTATTAAATGATAGTTATATTTTTGAAGAGCTAGGAAGAGTACATTATAAATTAATTAGCAGATAGGTGACAGCCTTCCACCATTTCAGCCAGCTGTGTAGATTGACTGTTGATGTCTCTCAAAGCTGTATTTCTCCTGCTGATACAGTTCTCCTGGTGTGTCAGGGAGTTTGTGGCAAACTGTTCTAGTGGAATTTCCCTGCACATGGTGGCAGTGTGGAAGATCTCACCACTCAGAAACAATACTTGCTCTATTTGCTTTTTGTTTGATAACCCACAGTGTAAAGAAGTGGCCTTTTTTTGTTGTTGTTTTGGGGTTGGCATTTTTGTGTTCATGCCCACTGATGAATAAGGTGCCTGTTGTCTGTGTATATTTGCAGCATGCAAATATAACTCTGCTGTCGCACTTCAAAGAGGTTGTTTGTGTGTCACTGTGATGTTTTTAGTTAGCAGTGCTACCTGACAGGGTAAGTTAGGCCAGGCTTAGAGTGATTACTTTCATAAACATTTTAAGTGCGTGTGTACTTCAGCTACAAGTGTATTCAAGAATTACAGAGTACTGAAAATCACATGCACTGGATAGAAAGCAGGATTTCCACAACATTGTTTTGCAGTGTGGCATTGTGTTCACAACATTTGCAGTGCATTAAGAGAAGTGCTTAACTGAATAAAATTAATCGCAAAACCTGTCAGAATCTACCAGATATTTTCCTGGTTTTCTCCACCACTTTTGAGTGTCTTAAAGAACTATCTTGCTGACATTTTTAAGTGAAGCAAAGGTATTCAGTGGAGAAAATGCTGATTTATGCTACTTGTGCTTTATGTAGGAAAGGGTATTTCTGTCAAAAGGTTACATTTACCAAAATCCTTACGACATGAAAGATTTTATGCATTGATGCATGGGGAGAAGGCACCCCAGGAGGGTGCTGTGCAGCTGTTGCCAGCTGTGTGTTTGGGCAGCACTAAGACAAGGGGACCTGCACCCCTCCACTAGTCTTTCTGCCAATAAAGTCACAGCTGGCCAGAAATAATTGCCTATAACAAAGCAGCCCATGATCCAAAAACTGGATGGATTTAATAAACAGTTATAACAGTTGCAGTGGTGTTTCTGCATTTCTTTTGGATATTTTTTCCTTCTGTTACTAAAAGTCTATTGATGCAGTTGATGGATATTTTAAAAATAAGTACTTCAATGAGAAGATTACTGTGGCAAGATTAAAACATTAAGACTTGTACTGTTTAGGGGACTCCTCCCTTTGAGAGACGTATTCTAGTAAGAGCTGTCCAATTAAGAAATTTTGTGGGGTTTGCAGGAAGACTGGTTTATTTCATTTTATTTTAAATAGAAAAATGAATGTATTTCTGTGGTGTGTTTTATACAAGGATGAGTAGACACATGTTCCTTTTCTCATAAGTCTTCTTTGTGGGCTTGTGAGAGGACTGTCTGTATAACATTGGAATACAGAAATAAAATGTTCTAACCGAGTTTAGGCTTGGTGCAAATATCTACAGACTAATCATGTTTGCTGCCTACACTGTATTTCCTGTGGTTGTCTGTTAAATTATGATCTCTGTCACATAGTTTAGAAGTACCAATTGCTTTCATATGGTAATATGGAAAAGAATCATAGTTAAATAAAACGCTTATTTGGCACTTACTCTTGGAAATACATTATTATGTAATTCCTAGGCAAATTTGAGTTGTCTCTTTAGGTATTTTAGTTTTTTCTGCACTGTTGAACATCTCAGTAACTTACTTCTCTCACAGCCCCCTTTTCAGCCCAGTTAAGCTGTATGTCTTTCCTACTTCCACATGCCTTTGTGTTTCAGGCTACTGAATAATTGACTGTTGTGCAAATGTTTTTGCCTCCCCTTCTCTTTAAAAGCCTTTCAGGCAGAAGCTGGGACAGAAGAGCCCCAATTTTGCAGAGGGAGCCTGGATTTTCCTCCTTTACCCCCAGCGGATCTGAGAACTGGACTCACAGTAAGGTTGAGAAGGAGCTCAGTGAGCTGAACTTTTCCTTACATGCTTTCTTAAAAATACATTTCTTTTACCTCTCAGCTTCTTAGATGTGTGCTAACCAACTGTATGGCTTTGGTAACTGTCTTCTTGAAGACTGAGCATGTTGAAAGTAGGGCACACCTTGCTCCTGGACAGAACCCTCTGTGTAGTGGAGGAGCAGCAGAGTTAAACACTGCTCCAAGTCCAGGCTTGAGAATTACTGAAATAACCAGCACCAGCTTTGAAAATTGGTTTGCATCCTAGAATTTTCAGCTGTAGGAGTTCATTAGCCTACTGGTCTTTCCTGCTGGTGTCTTTCAGTCATTAGCCCTCAGATCCAGCATCTTTGTCGTCCTGTAGAAAATTATTCTTTAAGCGTTTTGGTTGCTCTCTCCAGAGAGATTGCAAGCTTCTTCCATGAATGAGCAGATAGAAATAATGTAACAGATACTTAATTGCCTTAAAGCTTACAGAAGGTTTAGCAAACTACTAAAAATTCAACAGTGAAATAAATAACTGGAAACATTACACTTTGGTGCACCTGTTTTATTTAAACATAAAGTTACTGTTTTGAAGAGTTTATGTCTGTAGTTTAAATTGCAATATGCAAAACTGTTTTGTAATAAAAACAAAACAGTACATTCTCACAAACTGGGCATATTACACCCGAATTTTGACTAAGCAGTGATTCACAGCTATCCTCAAAAAACTGTGTCATGAGAAGTTGTAAAAAAGTATCCTACTAAAGTTTCTTTTGGCAAGCAGAAATAGCTCTGCTACATTAAAATTTGTTTCTAAGTTCTGCCTCAAATGTGTGTGTGGTGTGTTTGTAGCATATGCTGTAGTTCCACTGTATTTTTAATAGCTTTGTAACTGTTTTTCTCTCTGCTTTGCCATATGAATTCTTTTCAGTTTGAAAACTGTTATGCTTGCATTCATCTCAAGAAAGGAATTATTTTGGGAAAGTGGAGAAAAATGTGTTTAAGCATTCTGTGAAAAAAAATTAGTTTGAGTCTTTAATGGTTGTAATTGAAAGTTTCAAGGAATAAAATAACAAAGTTTCTGGCCCTTGTGCAATGGGACGACAACATGGGATGAAGCATAGCTGTGGGTGTGACAGAGTAGAAGGTCCGGATAAAAGGAGGGTCTCTAGATGCTGTTGTAGGATAAACTCTCACCACAGCAATCTTGATCTCCAGTCCTGGGAGTGGGCCAGGACTGACAAAAGAATTTTGTGTGGCATAGACTTAACATGAACGGACTTATGGCACCTTCTTTTGGGCCGTGAGTTGTGAGGGGAGACTCCCTCATCACAAGGATTTCTTCTTTCGTGTGCTGCCGTGCAAGGATGTAGGAAAAACCTTCCAGGAATCCAAGGAAAATGTAGTAGTCCAGTGGTCATGAATAATTAGATCTGTAGCTTCTGAATCGCCTTTGAGTTCCTTGATTTTTCTTCTCCTTTTTAAAGTTTTTTGGATGTTTTCTAAGACCCCTCTTTTAAGACGCTCTTCAGTCAGGAAAAGTGATGTTAATTTCCATGGAAATTTCCCCTCTCAAGTTCCTCTGGAAGCTGATGTCCTTCACAGCACCCCTGGGTACCCCGCCGGTGCTCCGAGAACCAGTGTGGGAATACACACCATGGTTTGCCTGTGCTATTGATCAAGCTTAAGCAGAGAAGGCCAGGATAAATACAGAGATGTGAGGACTTCCTGTGGCATCTGATGGCTTCAGCTCAGCTCTGCTGTCAGCTCATTTCTGTTTGATGCTTCCAGTGTTCTTGGGGGGGGGGATGGAATGGGAGTGTGGCTAACTGGAAACAGGCTGCATAGGGGACAAGATTCTATTGCAGGAGTGATTGCTTTCTAAATAAAGAATTTCTGTCTCTCTTGAGAGAAATCAGGAAAAAGACCACAAAGTTCCTGTTGTCCAGCAGAAGAGAACCATCTGCTGGAGTTATGAACAGTTGGCTGCATTTAATGGCCAGTGGTTGATGATCCTTGCTCTAACGAGGAGGAATTAGTTTATTCAGTGCAGGTGACTGAAAGTGTGGAATAACGCACCAGAAACAAGAAAGGGAAAAAAGAAAAGTGGATAAAAGCTGTTTAAAAACAAAGTTGTGGCTCCACAAGGACAGTATTTTTCTGTTTCCGGTTTTGGGCTTTTTTTTTTTTTTTTTAAATTATTAATGTCTCAAATGTTAAAAGGCACTTGCACATGCCATGTCATGATGTTGGTGAGTCACTAAGTTTGTCTTCAGAGAGAAACATGGCGTTTTGGCACTTCCTTGTCTTTTTCCTTTCTTTCTTTTTGTTTTTCCGTTTCTGTTCTGCAAACAGTTAGGAAGAACTAAAGCATTCTCTGTTTTCCACTAGGTCTCATTTGCTACAGCTTTCTGCCTTTAAATTACTTCTGAACCACAGAATCTGGCAGGGCTTGTTGGAAGGCATTTGAGGACAACTACTTGATCTGGAGTACAGCCATGTACGGTACTTGAAGGCATAGAACAAAGCAGTATAAATTGAGATTGTTTTACTAAATGTTTATGGCTCTTCTAGGACAGCCAGTAGAATTATAGAAAAAAAAAATCTTAATTAGGGCATAGCATGTAAATACTCACTTTTTATTGCATCGAGGAATGCTTTTACCTTCTCTGTCTTAAAACAAAGGCCTGGTTAATAGCTTTTCCTTAGTTGTGTCCCTAATCTAACATTTCTTGTCTAATTGTTGGGAGTTCAAGTACATGTAAAGAATTGCTAACATCAGGGGCATTGAATAAATGATTTAAGGAGGACTGCCAAGGATAGGAGATAAAGCCCACAGCCTTGCAGCCCAGTTAAAACTCCATACTATAAAACAAGTAAATGCAATTGTTATTATTAATAATAATAATAACAGTAGCAGTCATTTAAAATATTTTGGACCAGTTCTATCCTGATATGTACCCACAAAGCCTCACTAGATCCTGTGTGCCCTGCACTGCGGGTACATGTATGCAAAAAGAAAGGTTATTATGGAATTGAGAAATTCAAGCCATGCAAACTGTTTTGCAAGGTGTTAAGTCATATTTTTTGCCTCTCATAGACATTAAAGTTTATGTTTTTCCTGCAACAAGCTCTGTGTGTACTCAATAACTTTAAATATTTAGAAGCATGTTTTCGAAACTTGGCTAGTTACTTGAATGCAAATGAGAGGGATCAAGGTCTTTTGTACAGTTTTCCACTGGCAAAAGAAAGTGCCCATGCAAATAAAGTAGATCAGGTTATTTTCTAGGCGGGTTCCAATTTGCTCGTGTGTTACAGGTTAAAAATCATGAGCACAAGTGGTGATTGGCTTGAACTCCTGTGGGACTTTGATAAATAGACAGTGCTGTATTTCTGTGTGTAAGTGTTATTTCTTGTAATAAAAGGAACAAATACAAACTTAAGGGCATTCTAGATGTATGGAACATCTTTGATTTTAAAATTAAGATGAATCTGTTGCTGGCAACAATATGTTTGTATTTAAAACACACTTCTGAGGTCTTAACTAACAGTGTGGTTATTTAGTGTTTTAAATTAATGATACTCATTCTGAAATTTTGTGGCTTCCCTGCCTTTGGTAATAATACAGTAATGAAAATGACATGCAGCGCTTGAAAGGTTAATGATACCTCTTTGATTAAAATACAACAATTACACCTTGGAGATGGGTGCTGGTTGTTTATTTTATTTTCTGTGCTTCCTCTGTCAAGTTTACAGTCCTCCGGCGGAGGAAGTGCTGGCTTGTGAAGTGTGCCATCGGGACCTAAGTGTCCTGACCCCCATCGTCTCTGTATTGTGTATTTGCCCCAAATCATATCTAATGGCTTTTGAAGGGTCTGAATGCTTTCTCTTGTCATGGATTTAGTACACACAAAGCAGTAGGTACACACATGAAGCACCCAGCGTACTCCCAGGATCATGTCTGAGGATGTAATGGTTCTTATTTGCGGGAATGTTGTCTGTGAAATCCTGAAGACACTTTCCATATATCTCTGTAGCAATGTTTTCACGTGATGAAGGACAACAATGTTTTCTTTGCATTTTGAGTTCCAGACAGAGGCAAATGCTGCCCCGATGGAAAATGCTAAAGAAAAAAATAAAATGACGTTGCTGATTTTAATTCACAGCCGTGCTTTTCTGCCTTGGTAACGGCATGACACATAATTCCGAGAGACAAGATTCTCTTATACATCTTCTTAATGAATAGAATATTTCATGGAGAAGCAGAGTTTAGTTGTCTTGTGGCTAACTGGGCAGACGTTTCTGTTGTGTCAATATTATTTGAGTTACAGTGAGGGGTTGCAGGGAAGGGAATCTGTTTGTACTTTAGTGAAGTCTAGAATGCTGTTTTTCTTACTCTCTAAGAACAGGTTGAAATCTTGTGTGTCTTATTTCCTTGGGCCAAATGTGGTATTTATTTAGATCTCAGTCAGATACATAGTAACACATTCACATTCAGCAGTATGAAATTTCCCAGACTACTTTAAGTGATGCCAATTAAGTTCACAGCTACATGAGTCAGCTGGAATAAAAAAGAGAGGAAAGTGACCAAAAAAGCACATAGCCCTCTTTGCATGCTAAAGATTTAGGAGGTATGCCTGAATGAGTATGTGTGAATTTTATTAATTTTATACTCCAAAGTGCCAGTGAAATACATGCTGACGAAAAGCTGCTTGATTTTAAAAGGTGAATAGCAAATCCATATATTTTCTACTAATATTAGAGAGGGGACACTTAACAGGCATCATACTTGGTTTTATGAAAGAGGAGGCAAGACAGCTAAATGCATAATTTTCCAGAGATGTTCCTTGTTTTGAATGTGCTGTCCAATGAGCTGTGTGTAAAAAGAATTCATAATAAGCATAGAAGTGGCCAGGTAAGGTTCATCTCTTAGCACAATCGCTCTGAATAAGGCTGTAAATGTTACATGATAAGCAAGTTTAGCATAAAGAAGAAAGGTTTAACCAAAAAAATAATTCTTCCTTTCTAACCTGGGTCAAAATTCAAAGTAATTTTGCCTGGAAAAAAAAAAAAAGAAGTGTGAAGGTGATTTCTCCAAATCAAATGGTTTATATTTTCTGTCAAAGCAGAGAGCTGTTTAAATACCAAGTAGAAACTTTTGGTTGGATTGTAAGAGAATGAGAGGGAGAGGAAGCAATAAGTGCCATTACTGTCCTGCCTGTAGTGTGGTACAGTGTTAGTGCCTGACTCAGTGTCAGAATTACTGCATTTGGTGTAGAATTCTTTCCTGCAAGGTGCAGGCATACATTTATGTGTACTGACAAAATATAGACGTGGGTAGAATGTAACTTTAAAGCTACAGAGAGATGGGCACACAGGCTACTTTGCAGGCAAAAATGGAATGATACACATTATGAATGGAATAAAGGAAAATACATCTGAAGTGCAGAAGCAGGAGAGGCCGGAGTATTTTTGTTGTCTGCTCTGACCTTGGTGAGGACAGAATAAAAACCATGTGGGATTTAGTGGATGACTGTAAATGAATGTGTGTGTGTACACACATAAAGGTAAGAACCAAGGAGAGGAATCAGTCTGGAGAAAGGGAATTCCAGACGAGTGAGGCAACACACGCTGAAGGGCAACCCCAGCTGCATGGTCATGAGGATGTGACAGGGAGGAATGCATGAGTGGGCAGTATTGCGATGATGGACACAATATTGGAGAGGCAGGATGGAGGGGGGCCAAAAAGAGGTTTTGAAAAAAACCCAGGATACTAAATATAAATAGGATTCAGACATTAACTGTGTCACTTTGATATAATTACAGCTGTTACATGGTTTTGGTCTGGAAGGACACAAATTCCGTCCTTAAGGTTCCAGTTTATAGATGCTGAGGGACAAAGTTAAAAGAAATAAATAATATAAATGGAGAAAGGAAATAACAAGACCACAAGTGGTGATGTAGGTGGAGCAGGTTGCTAATGAATTAAGTAAATAAACCCAGTTCTGTTTAGTTAGCTTTAATTTAGACTAATTTGGAAAAAATCAAAAAATAAACTTTCAAGCTTTTTCTAAAACTAAACCTGAAAAGATTTGTTTTTGTTGATAGGTGTTTTTTGGTAGTTTTTTTCTTAGATCTGCATATTCACTAATGTATTTTCAATGTATCTGTTAAATGTGTTATCTCAGAGCCCATTAAATCATTTTAAAAATCTGTCATTCAGATTCCATCATGTAAATGTGTTTTAAATCCCTAGATAAGTTTATTAGGACAAATTGCATTTCAAATCTTGGACAATCATTGTCTTGTATTTATTGGCTGGAGAAAAAAAAGTATAGAATAGCTGATTACTGCTGGTTGAAAAATGTACCAATCTAATTTTCATCTGGTAAAAACATACTCATAATTGAATTTAAACCTAGTCAAGGCACTTAACAGTGCCTTACTGACTTTTTCATCTACACAGAAAAATGTGCAAATAATGAAATCACTTATCTCTAATATTTTGTAATTGTAACCTGTGCTCTCCTTCAAATCACTGTTGTTGTTTTTTTTTTCCCCCAAGATCAAATTCACAGGTGTCTTACACTCCCTTGCTTGCTCTCCGTAGCTGGCATGATTTTTTTCAAAAAACTTTGCCTTGTAGCTGGTGGTACCGCAGACAATTTTCTAAATGCTCAGCAGCTGCGCCACTGCTTTGCACGGAGTGAAGTGCCCTCTCTCGGGGTGGGCCGGCTCTGCCGGCTGACCCGCTCCAACTGGGAAGCAGAGCTTGGAAAGGGGGTGAGCGACCTCGGTGATGGCAGCTGCGGGGCGCGGGCAGCTCCTGCTGGGGGCGGCTCTGGGCCTCCTCCCCGCGGAGCCTGTGGGGCCGGGGGCAGCAGCAGTGCTGCTGCTTGTCCTGAGCTGTGATGGCGGGTTAGCAATCTCTCCATGGGGAAGACCTGAAAATGTTGTTTGGCGGTGTACTGGGTCTCTCCAGGCTGGGACAGCTGTGTGCAGAGCACTGATTTGGCCAAGTGGCGAATGCTCCGTGGTGTGGGGCCAGACTTCGTGCTAAAATTGATGCTTTAGATTTGGGGGCTACAGACATGGTCAGAGTGTGCAGCTTCTGGACTCTTCTGAGAGTCTGTTCCTGTCATTCCTCCCCTCAGTTCCCCTGGTGAGTAGAAGGTCAGGAGGATGGTGGAGTTTTTGGTGGCTGCAGTGCCATGTCCCTGTATGGGAGAGCAGCTCCTGAGCCAGGGAAGCAGCCTGGGAGTGGTGCCTTCCCTAAATTGGCTGGACTGCCTTGGGGGTTTCCCTCCTCCTACAGCAGCAGGTCCTGTGCAGGCAGAGTGACACTTCCACGTTTCCAGGTTATTTCAGCAGTTAAAAAAAGGATCTGCTGATGTATTGATCAGCTTGGCAAACGGTGCCAGGAAGCTAAAGAAATGATAAGAAATGAGCCCTGGGACTGCAGGACTGGATCATGGTATGAGGATTGCTCTTCACCTTGCTGTGCAGCCATGCCAAGCTGTGTTCTGTTTCTTTACCCTCTCTTACATGAACATCATATATTGGTTGGAAGCTTAAGGCAGAGAATCTGGGAGATTTTTGTTGTTGTGGTGGTTTTTATTGGGTTTTTCCCCCTCTTTTTATTGTTTGCTTGTTTTTTTTAGTAAGCTCCTAGACAGAAGTCCAAAATCAGATGTGACATAATATAGTTCTGGGAGCCTCAGGCTCTACTATATTCCAAATAATAGTTGAAAGTCAGTGTGTTCTGGTAGCCTGACAAAAAACTTGATGATTCTGTACCAGTCTTTCCACGGACAGACTTGTAGTTTTGGTTTAGAAGTTTTCTGTTAACCTGCTGAAAGCTTGAGATAAACCCACCTGATTTGCCTGCTCTTTCTGTGATAGAGATATTTTGTTATTAAAAACTTCGCCAAGCCACTTCAGGTTTTTTTGACTCTGATTAAAAAACCTGCACAACCATGGAAGTTGCATCTTGCCTTTGATGAGGAAGATTGTTACATTTTACCCTGTATCCCGCTCTGTTTTAATACCACTGCTTCTTCACCTCCCAGTCAGAATGGAGGGAAATCGCGTGAGTGGCCATGGCCTGGGAGGTCATTGTTACTGACCTTACCTTGTTATTTTTTTGTGGTTTTGTTCCTGATTAACACTGGGTTACTTACGGCCTTTGTAAGCTCCTGTGCTGTTGTTGCTGTCTGATCTCTCCTTTTATTTCTGCTGCCCTAAGGTATATATTTATTTAAGCAGCAAAAGGGTGGCATTTTGTTCTGGCACGTGGGTGCATCCCTGTGCTAGCTCAGTTTAGCTGCCCTGAATAACAGAAATAGCCAATACGCAGGGACATGGAAGTATAAGGCTGGCACCTAGGATGCCCCAGGGTGTTGGGGGATGTGTCCTGGCTGCCAGCCTTGGCCATTGCTTGCAGTCCTGCAGAGTCGTGCCAGCGTGATCTCACTGTAGAGATGTGCAGCAAGTCTTGGTCTGACACTCCTTTTAAACCAGAATAAACTTAAACCACGCCTCTTTGTGTAGATGTGACTTCTCTGTAGATACGAACCTCTGTGGTTCTGCCTCTGTTTTCTTTTTGTCCCTTTGCACTTGTGTGCAGCCACCAACAGACTTCTGCCCTTTTTTCCCATACCCGTGAGAATACTTCTTTGGCATTTTGATTAAATTTAATCGATATGCCAATAGTGCATTGATTAAATACAGTCATTGGTGCCAAAATAGTGTCTCAGCTCATCCACTAGACTTTGTTCCTTCTCTCTGAAAGAAAAATGTGCTCATGGTGTTCAGCTTGGTTACGGTGCCTTGCTGCTAAGAGCCTGTGCCGTGGCTGAAACTACTGTAGAGATCTGGTGTTTCAGCAAAAAGAGTCTGGAATGGTTTCATTTGGAGGAGGTTACTGCAAACTGAGCTGCCTGAGGAGGGCAGGCAGCCTCAGGGCAGTATCTCCAGTGACTGCAAATTCTTTTTCAAGTCGTTTTTTTACGGAGTCCACTATTGCGTTGCTGGTTTGCAAAACAGCCCTTACTTCTCTTTCCTTATTTTGGGAAGATCACTTCTTTCAGTGGAGCCAGTTTGGAGATGCTGTCTGATAGCTTCCTGTGTTTTCTGAGTCATGCTCTTTGCTTGTGTCCTCATGCACAAAGATGTGAATCAAAAAACACGTGGAAATGCATCTCAGTACATTGCTCACATTGCTCAATCTGCTTGTATCATCTATGTTTAGCTTCTCTTCTACATTATCACTTCTATCCCTAAGGCAGCTGTAATTTATATCTGTTAATTATTTTCCTACACCCTAACATGTTGAAAGAAGAGAGATTGAAAACCCAGAGAAAGGTGCTAAAGTGTAGATGAATGAAGATATCTACTCTGCATGTCCAGAACTTAAAATGGAAGCAAATAGAAATAAGTTGTTTGGGATGTTACCTACCTCTCTTTGTATTTCTAATTCAGTGCTGAGGCATCTGATGGCATAGTTTGAAAAGTGAGAATACATAAGTGCCTGTAAATCACTGTGGCTTGACATATGAGACTACTCATGTCTTTTGGTTTGTAAATATGATTTATATTACATTGCAGAGGATCTGAGAAGTCCTCCCTAAGCCAAAAATTCATGAACAGTTGGCATCTGCAGTTTTTCAGGACATCACTGCACTTAATAACACTCCCAGTTTGGAATGTTACGTGTTAATGGTTTCAAGTGCATGCAATGCCAGTAAACCTGCTCTTCTGCTGGTGTGAAAGACTTCAGCACTGTGAACTTCACTGATGGGCCTTTTTTTGTGGTCTGAAGAGCATTCCTCAAAGGTGCAAATTCTTGATCTGTTTGTTTCCCTACAACTTATGATCCGTCCAGTGAATTGCAGCTGGCTCATAACAGGCAGCAAAGCGAGTGAGTCAGCCCATGCAAGTGCTCCCTGTGAGTCCGTCTTGGAAAGGCTGATGTGCCAGCATGGCTGCTGCCGAGCCTTCCTGTACGCAGTCCAGAGCTGGAATCCTGAAGCGACATTTGCCTCTTGACACCATTTATTGTAACACGCTTAAATGTGTGTGACACCTATTCAGAGTTTAAAATCTCTGCAAATACGTCTAAAGGCAAGTTGGCCATGGCTGCTATTGCTGTACGTGATGTGCCTTATGTCTGGGTGAGTGTTTAGTCCTGTCCTCCTGGCTGTAGGTCAGTTCTTAGAACAGCTGAAGTTTTTCCTCTCACTGCAGGTTTTTTTAGAATTGGTAGTGGAAAAACCACATGTAAATGCACAGGAGTACTTCGGGAACTGTTGGCATATAAAACTTGCAGTATCTTGCTGTTTCAGCTTCTACTTTCAGAAGTATGTCCCTCATTCAGGCAGCTTTTCCAGGATGAGTTGGGTTTTGGGCTGCTTGGCTTATGCAGCACAATGAGGGCAATGCACATCTGCTGTGGCACCTTTGTAGGGCTTCTGGGCTTTTCTCTGAGTGATGGAGCTCATGGAAATAACACAGCTCACAGGACCTTCCTGTCGCTGCCCAAGACTAGGGAAAAAAAAGAAGTGGGCATTACAAGGGAGGGTTGAAAAAGTAATTAAGGTGCCTGAGTATGTAAGTCTGCACATGGTAGGATTTCCAGAAAAAAAACACCATTCCAGATGCACAAACAAGATACAGTTCATCAGCTATTTATGGTAATTGCATGTGCATTATTTGCCCCTGGCAAAAGCAGGGTCACTTGAGTTAAAAAGCAAGCATGTACAATTACTGTTTTGCAGTTGATTCACAGTAGCTTGTTATCACATGGTATTTAATTGAGCTTTTTTTGGTCTTTCCTAACTTTCAGCAGAGGTGGTGGTATATTTAAATAAAGGCTTTGTGAGTATGGCCCATAGTGAGTGCTGCACTGAGTGCATTCCCTCCACAGGGATGGGAATTGCAGCCTTGCCAGGTACTGCCTCCAAAATGATTTCTAGCAGTAAAGTCCATATCTTTGCAAGCAAAGTGAAAACTTGGCTAAACCAGATCTGATTTCTGCGTCTGGTTTTGGACTGTTGGCAGTGGTGCTTGGACATCGAAGTGCTCGCTTGTGGCATTCAGGGACTGTCTTTCCACAAATGGGGTCTGTGTCTGTTGGAAGTGTTGGAGAGCAGGATGTTGCCCACTTCATCCTGGGAAACCATCTGGGATGAAGCCAGCTTTATTGAGTGTGTTTCTGGATTAAAAGCCCCCTTTATCATTTTCTTTTGAAAATAGAGGAGCCTTTCAGTCCTATCTGAAGAAATATCTCTGAATGGTTCAGGATGTCAAATTTGGGGCTTCTTGCCCCAATGCTTGCTTTCTGCTTTATGTTTTAAACACAACTTCAAAAACAGTGGGAAAAGCAGCTACAGTAAAAGCAAATTAAATTTGTTTGCTGTACCCTGTCTTTCTGCTGAGGGCAGTTAATTCTGTTCCTGATTCATTATTTGCAAAAAAATTGAGTGAAAGCTTGAGTAGCACACAGAGTCCTTGTCCGACTCTCTCTACCGTGCTTAGGGGGACTTGAGTGAAAGTATAGGCAGGAATTCTGGCATGAGGCATGAAGAGATCTTTATGTAGTGCTTGGGTCAAGAGCCAGGCATGGCACTATGCTTTTGGGTCATGTGGGAAGCATATCACCAGGGAAGCTAAAACCCCATAAATTGAAAATTTAGTTGAAAATTCAGCTTTGATTTTTTTCTGTTCTTCCATTTTTAATTTGACAGGCCATCAGCAGTCTTCATCAAAGCCGAAGCAAAGAGGAGGATTAAAAATAAAAAAAAAGAAAAATTATGTAATTGCATTTCTTGTTCTGATGAAAGTTGTTTTGTTGTGACATCTCTGAAAACATTGGTATTTTGTACCAGCTTTGTTGAGTTGGATAGAAAGCTATAAAATAGGATGTGCTAGAGGAATAGATTGGTTTGTTAAAAATACTGTAGTGATACCATGCTAAAAGCAGTTAGTATTCAGATCAGTATTTGTTACCTATACAACAAACATGACTTACTTCATAAGTGACCTAAGCAAGCTTTTTAAAGTAAAGCAATAAAATAATACATGAAAATAGAATTTATAAAAATACTCGGTGTCCATGTGGCTCCCTCTTGGTCTGGCAACTCGTTTTTCCCAAGTGTTTGCCTTCTGTAGGGGTGAGGTCTATCAGCAAAAAGTTATGAAGAGGGGTGGCTGAGAACTTGTTTTTTCCTGCCTCATACTGGAGGAAAACCTGGGAGGTTTGAGCTCCAGAAGGGGCAGCTGAGTGGGGTGTTTTGGTTTGGATTTTGGTCTTTTTTGGGTGTTACGGTTTGGTTTTTTTTGTCTGAGAGAGACAAGTTCCTATTAATCCAAAATTAAAAAGGAAAGAAAAGCCCATTGTTCACTTCAGAGCTTACCTCGAATCTGTCCTAGGTCATTCATTAATTAATCACTGTTAATTTTTGCATTTTCGGAGAATTTTTCCTCCTTGGACTCATTACTCTTGCATTTATTCTTTCAGCTATTGATGCCCATGTTCTTGTTGCATATGTGAATTAATTTGATTCTGTTTCTGAGGTCGTGCCTTTGCATAGTGCATTCAACAGTTTCATTTTGCAAATTAAGGGAAGATGTGGATAGAGAGATCTTAAAAGGCCCAGCAACCCAAGGAAGGGTGGAGATTAGAGGATCCTTTCAAAGGTAGTAAGAAGTAGTCTTCATCTTCTTTAGTTTCAGCATTATGATGATAAAAAGAGGGATGTGGAGACACCTTCAGGCACTCTTGGCTTGGTGTGGTTTTTAAGGGCTATTCCATATGGGAGGCTTTTACCTAGTCAAAAGGATGGATGGTATAGCTGCTATTGCTGGAATTTGTGCTTTCTTATCTCCTGTCTCAGTCTAAATAAGACATCTGCTTGTTTTGTGTGAATAAAATATTTTGATAGCAGAATGTATTATTCTGTCTCTGTCCTAATTTCTAGGGGCTAATTTGTAGTCAACCTCTAGCTAAAGAATGTTTACAGAGAATGTTGTAAGGCCTGAATATGGTAAATTTAGGTCATAGTTAAGTTTTGGGTTTTTTTAAACTGGTATGCTTTAGAATAGGGTTTTTATTTCCAAGGTTGCTAAAGCTGCATATTTAAAGAATTTTGTTCTTACCCGTTCAGTTTTCATGATGTTTTTGTGAAATGCTCTTGCATGGATCTCCTCGTGGATCCATCCACTGTTGCTATGCATTTAACTTCACAAGTAGAATGGCAATTTTTTGATAATTGTCTTCAACATATATCCCATAATTTGTTTTTTAACTGTTTTTAGAACTGCAGTGAAATTGGGTTTTTGCTGTTATTAAAGCCTAAACCTAAACAGTTTTTGAACTGTTTTCTACTCTAGTAGATCTAATTTGGATCAAGATATAGCCATCCAACAGGCTGATGGCAAAAAATCTTTGTCTGATTGCTTTGAGATACAGAAAGAGGGGGGGTTGTTTGTTTTTCTTTCCCTGTAAGGTTGCAGGAATTGTTAATTTCTTATTTGATGGAGCAACTATTACACTTTGAAATCAGAGATCCAAAAATCCGTTTTTCTTGTCCAGCATGTTGAATTTCCCACAGGAATCCTTAGTGTTTTTGTTATGTTCTAAGAATACATCAGAAAAGTCTTTTGTTGAAGTAGTAATATCAATAGGTTTCTGTAGCACCTGTGCGTTAGGCGAAGGTCTGTGAAATTGTATTATTTTTGGAATTCTAATTTAGTTTCACTTCCGCCTTGAAATAAAACCCTGAAAAGGTTGAGTAGGCTTTGCTGTATACTGTTCACGGTAAGAAAAAGAAAGTAATTAAGTTGATATCCAGCTGTGTGGTGGAGCTGAGTGCTGGAGGGAAGGGATGCCATCCAGAGGGACCTGGAGAGGTGGGCATGTGTGGACCTCGTGGAATTCAGTCTGGGGAATAGCAGCATTTCTATTGCTTTACCTGTTACTGATATATCTAAAATGGCTGTTTGATATGCATTAAGAGCAGCTCTGCTATTTCCAGAGATCTTTAACTTCAAAGATGCATGTAACTGAGGAATCATAATAACATAAAAGTCTGGTGAGGTTGTGTTTTAGCAGGGGAGCTTAGACACTCTGACAGTGTATAATTTGGTACTATTTATGTTGGTATTTAGTCACACTTCTGGAACTCAAAAAATGCTGGAAAAAGACAGACATATACTTATCCACCAGGTACCAAGCTTAGAGTTGGAAAACCAGAATATTCAAGCAGTTGCAGAAGGTCTCATTTACTTTGTTTTAGCCCCTAGGCAGTAATTTTGTATAAAGGGTTCCTCAAGCTTCTTTTGAATTTTCTGTGCTCTTTCTGCCTTATTTCTGACTGTTTGGTTTTTCAGTTTCTTTCAGCTTCTCTTCTGTCAATTTTGGTTTTGATTCTTTAATCTTCTGGCTTAAAAGTCACCATTTTGCCACTTGAAAAGCACAGGCCAGTTGGAAGCTAGAATTACAGAATGGTTAAGGTTGGAAAAGACATGCGAGTCCAACAGTTAACCCAGCTCTGCCGCCACTAAGCCAAGTCCCAAGTGCTAGTTCTTTTGACCCCTTCCAGGGCTGGCGATTCCTCCACTCCCTTGGGCAGCCTGTTTTTGTCTGGCAACCCTTTCTGTTAAGACATTTTTCCCAATGTCCAATCTAAACCTCCCCTGTTGCAGCTCGAGGCCGTTTCCTCACATCATGTGGAAATAGTGCAGGACAGGATTCACAAAGATGGAAGCTTCCAGGCTTTTTATTCTGATGAGTTGCATGGGTATTTAATATTTAATTCAGTCAATATTGTCTTTTGTAGTATGTTAAGAGGATATTGTGAAAATTAGAATGGCAATTACATCCAGTTGCACAAGGTAAAGAGAATTGTCCTCAGTTTTGTTTTCATTTCCAGGTTTGTTGTTTGGTTGGGGTTTTTTTTGTTTTTGTTTTTTTTTGTTTGTTTTGTTTTTTTAATTGAGTTTTCTAAGCAAATGCTGGGCTATTGCACAGTGCCTCAAAAAACTATCTATCTTCCCATTTCCTTAATCAAAATGTGTGGAACTGAGTCAAGTTCTGTGTGGGAGTAGCATATCTCATCAATGATTGTCTTTGCAGCTAAAAACAAGTGAAAAACCAAAGTTGTGTCAAAAAAAATTAATTAGTTTGACAGGACTTACTTTTCATGAACTTGTTTGATATTAATTGCTTTAATTACTCAATGCTTATTAATTAAAGTTGTATTAATAAAATCTTAAATCAAACTTCTCACTATTTTATGGGCTCAGTATTCAGATGACAGGTTCTTATAAAATTATTTTCTGCAATTATTATTTTAAGCATTGCAGCAATCCTAGTTTTCTTCCAGGTTTTTGGAATTTCCCTGGTACTCTAGGACTTTCTGAAAAGGGGTATTAATAACTCAAATGAAGTCTTTTGAGTGTTTTTTGTTGCGAGTTACTTGGACCTAACCATCTGAAAGAGTTAAATGTTTAGAGCCACTGTCTAATATTAACTAATCAGATACTAAACAAAAATATCTCTTGTATATCTGCTTTTTAAATTTTATTTTCTTTTATTGTTTTTGCCTTTTATTTTCTTTTCACTACTAGCAGCAGTTCCACGATTTCAATATGGCTATTGGTACCTTCTTTGTTTGTTTCAGTGAAGTTAAATGAGTTTGTTTTTTTTTTTTTTAATTCATGTTAGCGATGGTTTGTACTTTGCCTTTCTTGTGTTTTAACACTTCTAATTAATAAAACTTTCCATTGGCTTCCATTTCTTTTCACATGTATACCAGGGTGAGAAGCGTAGCTGGGAGCTGCGTTTTCTGCTGCGCTTAACTAACTTTGTCTTGCTAATTTTGCAATGCAATGTTTAGTATTAAAAGTTCCAAGTTACCATTTGCATCTCTAATTATGTCCTCAGTAGTTTTGTCTCAGAACTGTTCTCAGTTTTACACAAATTAATGTGAAAGAGTGCTGTGTATGGATTACAGGATTGGATTTATTTTACTTGCTTGTGCATGGACCACTAATTGTTACACTTTGAGAGTTGGTATCTTAACCAGGGTGGGTGACTGCAATAAATTTTCTGCATATTGATCATTAGTTTTAGTTGGGAGCAAACTTATTCTCTGATTCTGTTCTCTTTGTTGAGGTAGAAAATGGGTGCCCAAATATACAGGAATGTTGAGTAATGCAATTGTTGTAGCACTTAAATTCCAATTAAGATGTGACTGTGTGAAAGGTTAAAGCGGTGTCTCGGCCTTTTCTCTGACAACCTGAGTCTGAGGGAGATGGTCATGCCATCTGTTACTGTGTATTTTGGGAAGGATGGGTGTGGAGGGTGTTTGATCTTTATCAAATACAGCTAATGTTTGTGTGGACTGCTTAGCTCGAGCTAAGCAGTGAAATCCTTTAAAGACTGTCTCCTGCTTTTCTGTGCATCGTCTCCTAAGCTGTCTGCAGCCATTCATCCTTACCATTCCAGTTGTGCTTCCCTTTGCAGTATATAGAGACTTTCCAGCAGTTTCCTTGTGCCCTTTTCCCTTGTTTCCCTTTTCTGTGGTAATAATTAGGTGTTTGTGTTGAGAGCAAGAAGATAATGCTGAAGAAAAGATTGGGATTCAGACCAAGGATGATGGGTGCTGGCTTGGTCTCCTGGCCAGGAAGAACTTTCAGTTGTTTTTTCTCGCTTTTTTTTTTCCTGCAAGCTTTATTTGGATGGATTTTTCATTGAAAAAATATTTCTGGTGGGTTTGTTATTTTCCTGAGCTGACAGGGAGTTTTCTTTATTTTTAATGAGCAGTAAATCCATGGAAAATATTTTTACAGAGGTTATTATTTATTTGTGTGTGGAAAGAGACACTTAAGGCAATCCAAATAGTATTCAACACCTTAAAAGTTTTATACCATGAGCAGAACAGAACTTTGGAAATAGGCCAAAAATTTATTGTCTTATTTTATTTTTTGATGAGGTTTAGCTAATGGATGAGTTAATTCCACAGAGACATAGAAATGTTTCTCTGCATATGTCAAGTACCATCCTTAGCAGAATGAGGCCACAGTCCAGATTTTGACAAACCCTGATGAGCTGGTGCAATTCTGCCTGTATAACCATAACAGAAACCCAGGAGGGTGCTGCAAAGCAAAAGCTGACATTTGTACATTGTTCTGCTTCCTCATCCATTATTTGCAAGGTCTCGTTTCTGAAATCTAAACCACATTTTTACATATAAAATACCTGCCTGTCTGTTTTTTGTGCTTTACCACTGCAGTTGAAGGGCTTTTCAAGGACCAGGTGTTTTGGGGGGAGGGCTGGAGCACTGATCAAAGCTAAGGGAGAATATATTTTAGAGAATATAATAATTAACACTGTTGATAGCATGGACCTGTTCTCTCTGACTGATACTGAAGCTGTGTAACCTCCCTGCCGAGCCTGAGCATGTGCAGAAAATAAACATTGGGCAGCTATTACTCTCGGAATTTTAGGGTAGTGTTTTGGGATATGCCTGGATCTGCTAAACATGCATCTCTAAAGCATATTTGCTGGCACAGCGACACTTAGGCTTGTGCTGCTTAGAGACGTTTTTAGCTCTGAAGAGGCAGTTGGTGCTGTCCTGTCTCAACTTCCCAAGGCTTTTATAGAAATATCTCATGTGGCCACTGCTCTCCTTCTTTCATTTTCTGCACGTGATTGACTGATGCCAGTCAATAGGCAAACTAACTGTAAGTGATATTGCTCATAAATATGCATGTGAACATCCATGGTAAATGTTCAAGGCTGCTCATGTTTTGCAGTAGGAAATAGTTCCTGCTGAGGCAGTGTGCATTTTTGTCGAGGTCATAACAGGAGGATTTGACTAAGTTATTTATAGTATATTTCAAAATAATAATTCTCTCTTCTTTCATGATTTATCTCCTCAAATACTCTTATATTTCTAAGAAGCTCTTTCTCATCATTCTGATCTTTCTTTACAGTAAGTTTTCCCTAAGCCATTGAAGTATATGGAACTGACCTGTATTTCTCTCTATTCCCAAATGTAATGGTTGAAGAGAGCCAATGAAAAGATGCAATCTGTCTTTTTTCTTTAATGTTATTATTTGGGGTTTTTTAAAATGAAAAGCTGAATACTGCAATGGTTCCTGTATGGAATACCAGCACAGCCAAGGCGCTTTTCAGTGGTGTGGGCCACCTCTGCTGAGGGGCAGCTCTCTGGTCTGCAGATAGTGCTGACCCACTGTGCAACCCTGTTGACTTCAGTATAGATGCATTCAAACAGATTTCTTAATGTGAAAAACAGTATTTCATTTGTTCTGGAGTGGCATTGACCTGCACAAATAAATGATAAGATGTTTCTGGGGTTAATTTTAATTTATTTCTTTTTTATCTACTGGTGAGTGATCTTTGTGGTGCCCAGAGGAAGCCAAGTTGTTGGGTTCAATGTTTGGGGGTTTTTTACTAAATGACAGCTTGGAGACTGTGCTATAGTTGATGCATATGGACTTAATGCATATAGATGTGTTTTATTTTAAGGAAGTGTTAGTTTTAAATAAAATATTAGCAGTTAAATATTCGTTCTACAGCAGCAAATATGCACTGGCTGCAAGTTTTAGTTGGTGTTAGAGCATCAGCAAATAATCTCATCTATGCAGTGCAGGATTTTAACTCCTTGTAGCTCGTACAAGCTGCTGGCAGGCAAAGGGACATCAGTTTTTGTGAAAAGATTGTGGACTCTTACTTAGAGGTCTGTCACTGGTGGGTTAATTTTTGTATATTGATCCCATATACTGAAAAGGTGTTTACAAAGCTTAATTTTTTTGGTATTAGCATCTGACTATTTAGCTCATATTTGAAATGTTAGGGGAGCCATGGTGAAACTTTGATAAGATATTTACAAATCCAAGAAGAAAGTCTTTCTTGAGGAAATCTAACTTGAAGCTTTTATAGTATATTTGTGTTATAAATTATGCTTGAGATGGCCAGGTGTAGCCTAAAATAATCATATCCATTTAAAATTATTACAAGAATTTTTTTCTTTTGCTTTGAATGCAAGATTCACCAGAACACTGCCAATTATGGGGATTTAACCCTACTCTGAAAAGCAGTGTACACATGGTATACACTTCAGTTTCTCTTTAGCATGGTGAAATAAGCTCATTTGTAGCAAGTCTCCTAATGCTGTCTCTGAAAAACTGAGAAATAATGGAAGTTTAGCAAAAGACTTTATTTCTCTGCTTAAATATGTTCTGTAACTTAGAAAGTATCAGTTTTATGAATATTAAATTACCATTGAATGTAGTTCTGTAATATGCTTTCTTCAGGCTGTGGAAATAGCATTCATTTGGCTTTATTCATCTTGTGGATAGAAATGAAACAAATAATAAATTGAGAGTAATCTTTTTATTCTTTTGGAAAAAAAAAGAAAGAAAATTAGTCAATGCATACAGCTTCAGCCAAAAAAACCTGTTTCTTCCATGACATTAGCTGATGAAGGTGAAATAACTGAGATGGTATTCTAACATTTGAACAAGGCTGTGAGACCTGGAGAAATCAACCTTCTTATGGAAGCTGGGCAGCTCAAAGCCTGGGCTCTTGGCAGAAGCTGCTTGGGAGCTTGATGGCTGCTGAATTCTGCTGAGTCCTGGCTGCTGACCCCACCACTGTGCAGCATTGAGCTCAACACTGAGTGATTAACAAAAGCACTTCTTTAACTTAAGCTAACTTCTTTAGCTGAGGTATCTTCCAAGTGAGATCATATGTCTTTTTTAGAGTATAATAAAAAATGGAGGATCTACAGCTTCCCTTTTCGGCTTGTTTCTGTGGTTTATTACCCTGCCTGTTAAAAGCTTTTCTCCTGATTTGGTCACAGATGCTTATTTAAAAGCCCTTTAAAAGTCATTTTAGTATGCACAGTTTCTCCTGAGAAAAGTGAAGTGACCTATTTTTGAATTCTCTGTTATCTTCAGTGCTCAAAGAGTTCTTCTTAGCACCTCTCCCGCAAATTGTGGAAGTTGTTATTGTGTATTGCATGTATAGTTTGCTTTCACTCATTTCATATATGACTACTCTGAACAAATATATCTAAAGATTACCAGTATCTGGTTTATAGTGAGCTCCTTTGGATTGGCTCTTGCCCGTTTTAGCCACTCTAAAGAAAGACAGCAGCAAAAAAGAAGAGGGGCTCCGTTTCATGAGTGGCACCCCTTTCTAGGTGGCCATCAAGAAAAAGTGTTTGTTGGTTGGGTTTACCAGTCCAGAGCACTGCCATATAAATGCTGTGTCCTCTTGTAGTCTTTAAATTCATTGTTAATCAAATATCCAGAGAAATATTTGTGATTTGAGAGCCAGATATGACAGCAAGCAGTGTGGCTCCCTCACCTGTAGCTGTCTGTGGAGATGACAGCCTATTATTAGTCTATTTTTTAATGAGTACTTTCTCTGGTTGGTACACTGATAATCTAAGTTAAAGTATACTAAAGAATATAAGAATTCATTTTTCAGAAACTTTGAATCTGTACTTACGGGTAAAGTTATGCTCAGCTTCTATCAGTAATGGACTCTGTACATGTGATTTCTGGCTTGTCTTCCAACAGCCTGGAAGCTTTTCATTGCACTGCTTTCCTTTTATTGGCTTTCCCCAAAACTGCTTTTAAAACTATGTTCTCTGGGGCAGATCTCTCATACAAACGCCTGAATACGGGCTTGTTACAGCCTAGTCAGGCTTGCTAATCTCAATATGCATATCCTTAATAGACATAAATTAGGAGGCTGCTTAAACAGCCAATGGGCTGGAAATTATTTATTGCCCTCCCATGATACAAGCCTCTCATTCTGGAACTGAGTAATCTGCTGCTTTCTGTTCGGCATGCCCGTCCTGTGCACCCGATTGCTGACAACTTAGCAAGGGGTCTGTTCTTTCAGGGTTTTCCTGGGCTTTCTATTCTTATTGCAAGTTTTGTTTAGAAACCATGTCATTTGGGGAAAATTGGCCAACGTCTTTATTTTTTCCTAATGAATTTCCTATGTTTTTTTTTTGTTCTGTTGCTTGTTACTTGGTATTCTTTATTTTATGATGCAGCCTCTCATTTGTTACCAAACTGGGATAGGCTTTTTCCCAGATACTGGGCTGTTATTTTGCAAAGCAGAGCTGCTGTGAACTGGAGTCTCTATCTGGCTAATTCAGAGCTGGTTCCTTGTCTCTCGTGGCTTGACCATTGGCAGTACCAATGCTAAGCTTGCAAGGTTAAGTCTTGCCAGGTCTGGGCGTGACCCTGCATGAAGTGTTTGGGATTCCCAGCTGGACTCCCTATATAGGTTGCTGGTTACTAATGCAGTACCTCAGTTGCTTATTTTTTGCATTGGAAGGCAAGTCATGCATTTAGAAATTCAGATAACTTGTTGCAGGCTGTGGGAGGTCTAGGGCACATCTCTTCAAAGCTGAGGACTTCTGTTTCTGGAGAATAATTCTTCTCATTTATTTGTGAGCTGCTTAGCTGATGACATCCATTCTCCAGCACAGTTGGAAGACAGACTCCCCTTGGCACCCCTGTGCTTCAGAGTTTTCCTGGAGATCTATCCCAGTGCAAGACCAAGTAAGCGAGTCATCCCCATATGCAAAACAGAAAAAGAGCTTTCGTGTGAAACATCCTATGTATCTCATAACCTTTTCAGGAAGGGTGGAACCTGTAGATTTAGTATTTGGGGGGTGTGATTTATAGGCACTCTTTTTCTCACTCTGTTTGTGTCACTGCTTCTCTAAAGGAAGAATTTTCACTTGGTTTTCCGTTTTAGCCAAACACCTGGCATTTGTGTAAGCAATTGGGGAAAACATGGGGAGAATGTTAATATTTTTGGCAGTATTGCTTTGTGTGTCACGTAGTTTTTGTGCTGTAACTTTGCCTTCAGTCTGGTATCCTCCTGGCTGATGAATATAATCCTCAGCTGGAGAATTCAGGAATAGTGGAGATGCAACTAGAAAACCAGAAAATTAATCTCATCTCATGCCATACTGATTTTTGGTGTGAAACAGTTGACTATGTTTTTCAATCAAGGAAAAAAAAAACAACAGACCTTAGTCCGTGAAATCCAGACCTTAGTCTAGTTGCATTTGTGCTGTTCCTTTGCATGCCTAAACTTCAAGAAGTGTTTTTAATATTCTCTGTTGCAGTTTTCCTTTTTAATTTTGGAAAGGAAACATTTTAATCACTTCCATACATGTGCTAATTTAAAAGGGTAAAATTATTGCATCATCATTTTATAGCACTTGGCAGAGAGACTATTCTTGCTAATTTTATCCCAAATAATACTTAAAGCACTTTTCATGCAATCTTGATTTTTTTCAGTACATTTTTTTATACTAAATGCACAATTTAAATGCTCTCCATAAAGATTCAAGTCTGAATGACCTTGTGCCTGTTTGGATGCCCTTCATTTTATCTAGTGCAGATTGTCAAATGTAATGTGGTGGCTCTTATGATAGAGCAGTCTCAAAAGTGATGGTTCTGTGAGAAGACCACATCAGGGTGACAGTGGTGTATGACGGAGGGAGGAACTGATGATATTTCATACTAAAAAATGCCAAATGGCCTCACTAGAAATTAGTTCTTAAAAAAAAAGAGTTGTAGGAGGGGAGCATGCCTCTCCAGGTATTGCTTTGGATTCCTGAATTCAGTTTTGATTTGCCGCTTTTTTATTTCCTGATGGTTGCAGAAACTTTCCCAAGAAGAAATAAAAATTTGCTTTGAATAGTTCAAAAAGTAGCTAGTGGTTTGTAGAACGTGGGGTGTAACATTTTCCTGCTGGTCTGAGTGTAATAAACCCCTCAAGACTTTCAAGGTATAGAGAGCATTTGTATAAAATCTCATCTCTATGGGGTTTTTTTGTTTGCCTTGTAATTAACCATGGGCTGTTGTCCTTTCCCTTCCTTGGAAAAGAACTTCCTTAATGTCCCATGTTTAAAACCAGCCATAAAGATGGAGCAGTTGGTGTCCTGTGCTGTTTGGAGTATGTGTTACACGGCCAGATGTGGCTGGTTTCTGTCCTTGCAACAATGAAAATCCAGGGCTGAAGTTCACCAAATTGGCTGTGCTTAGAAGGCTGCTTTCTCTCAAATTTATTCTTGCTTTCATTGCTTCTGGGTGAGGTAATGCAGCTTTTTATACACAATGAATCTATGAATTTTCTCGGGTTTGATAGAGACATTAATGACTTTGGGGAAGTTTGGCAGCATATTAGTGCTTCAACAATGTCTCTGTTCCTTGTCAGTTGTTCTATTCCTATTTAATTTTTGCTATGGCTTTATCTAATTTCAAGTAGCTTTATAATTTAAACCTTTTATCATATGAAGAAGAAAATCCTGTGCCACAGAGGAAGTGAGAATGCTTTCATTTGAAGCAAAAATGGTGTTCCCAGTGACTGAGTTTCCATCCTGCACAGGAAACTAAAAAAATTATCGTTTTGCTATTTGTATACTGCACCTCTTGTACTTCCACTGTTGAACTTCAATCACTAATATTGTTTAAGAGTATTTGTAAACAAATCTTGGGCGTGAGTTTATTTAGTCAGTCAAGTGGTAGTATGTTTTACTTCATCTTTTCCTGACAGTAACATGCAGATCTCTTTAAGACCTATGAGGTTTTTGTATGACTTAGAAGACAATTGTTCAGAATTCTCTGAAAACTTGCTTCCTGCAATGAATTTCCATTCTGATTTCAAACCCTGGTATATTACATATTTGTATCTATGGTGGGGGAGAGACAGGGGAAAAAAGGATGTGTCTGCCTTTGGAAATAATTCCTTTGTGAATCCTTCATTAGGGAACAGAATTAATGAAATGTTGTGTTTCTTGCTTTAGTAGCAATTGCAAGTGGAACTCTTGTGTATGTATGGATTTAGGCAACCTTCAAAGAAGATCTTTATTACCAATTTTTTTGGAAGCAATAGTTCCTCAGAATGAAATGTATCTTTGAGGAAGTAATAAAATATAGTCGTGGCTGTTCCAAGGACTAGTCTTCCATATGTGTTTTGAAAATGTTTTAGGGAGCTTTGCTGGCTTTGCCTTCATATTTGATCAAAATCAATGGACCTGTTCATTTTTTGATTCAGCTCACACTGGAGGAGGAGGTTTCACGTTCCTCTCAAGGCTTATTTCATTAGAAAATATGTGAAACCTTTCCCATGAAATATCGAACTCTGAGAAATGGAATACATTGGTCCAAGCCTACAAACCTGAAGTCTATCATATGCAAAGCACTAGAACCACATTTGTTGGAGAAACAGGTAGATAGATACAAAGGAAATGAGACAATGTGTTTGCCAAAAATAATCCTACCAGACTAAGATAAAATTTCAATGGAGCCTTTGGCAGAGTGGCAAATGGAAAATATATAATTTCAAAGTTGAAAGGAGTTAAAAAACCAAAAAGAGAGAGGTGTTGGATTAAGACTGTGTTGTGGGGAGACACAAATGGCTTGTGCCAGAGAATGCTTGTAAGTAGATAACAACTGGTTTTTGTCTTCTGTCATTTTCTTCTGCCCAAGGTTATGGTAACAGCTGAGAGTCAAGAGCAACTAAATGCATGGTGTTGCATTTCCTTCATTTGAGCTGTGTCCCACTTCTTTAATTAGGTGTATATTACTTGTCCATGAGACTGATCCTTTTGTGTGATGATGATAATCCTCAACAGTGTGCTAAGGGATCTTTTTGGTAGGACAGTCCTATTTTTCATAAAAATGTGAAGAAAGACAGACTTGGGGCACTATTAGACCACATATAAATAGTGTTCTGAAAATAAATAAGATGATCTATGCTGCAGGGGTTGTACAAGGTTTACTTGCAAACTCAAGAGAAGATCAGTTCTCTTCTGCCTTGAGGGTGGTCCAGCAGGTGATATCTGTCTGGGAAAAGGAAAGTTGAGAGAATGTATGGGGGGTGGGGTTTTTGTTTTTAAATAAAGTTTTGGAGGGAGTAGAACTGTTTTTAAAAGTTTTGCGGTTGCTTTTTTGTTTAAGGTGAAGATTAAAACTGCTGGGACAAGGGTGAGTGCATATAGCTCGGGTTGGGGGCATTTAACCTCTAGATTAAAAGTCTTGTCATTGGAAAGGTAATGCTTTGAAGAGGCATCATAGGATCAAAACATTTGATTAGTTCTGAAATAAAGCTTGGGAATTTATGGAAGTGGCTACCTTGTAAGGTGGAGGATGGCGCAAAACAGAGTCTCGTCTAGTTTCATAATCAGAGTTCAAAGCATGCAATAACTTCTGTGCTATAACAAAAAGATAATCTATCTGCTGGTTTCTTCTGTTCTGACACAAAAAGGGAAAAGATGGGATTCAGCCTTGTCATTCGTTACAATTCAGCAGGACAAATATCTGTTTGACTTATAAAGAAAATGCCCCAGAAGAAGTCTACTCTAGCACAGTTTGGACAATTCAGTTATGGTCAAACATGTTGGGGTACATTTGTATTCTCTTTTGTCTAAATACAGCTTGCAAACCACATAATGGAACAGTTCAGACAGTCATTCATACTGGACAACTCTATAGCCATCTCACAGGATCACAGAGTTTTCTCAGCTAATTTTACATAGAATTTCAGAATAGTTCAGTGATTGCTATATAACTATTTTTCCTAACATCCTACCCAAGATTAATATTTTTAATCCCAGACTGAACAAGGTAATTCCTGTATAATTTCATAATTGTTTCTAATTTTACAAAGGCTGCTAAGTGTGAGTAGGTTCTTCTTATGCATTGAAGCAGTGTAGCTGAATCTAGTGCTTCAGTTTTGATTTCAGAAGATTTCTTTTTCTGGATTACTGCAATGACCTAGCAGAGATGGGAGGAGAAAAAATCCCTGATAGATTAATTCATTTTACTTCTGTGTTTTCTGTGGTAGTAAATTCTGTGGTTTTAGCTTGGTGCAGGAACATGCAGAATTGTATTTCTGGGTTGATTATCAACTTTTTTCTAGTAGGACTCCATATGAAAAGGCAAAACTTGTGAAGATGTTTGAGGAGCAAGGTTGAATGTGTATATATGAGTCTTATTTTTCTGCAATGCAGTTAGAGGGCTGTGCAGAGAATGTGGAAAACCTTTGGCAGAATTTTCAAAGCAGAGCACTCGTGCTGAATAGAAACTAAGCAGTCAAGGAAATAAAAAAGGGAACAAGAGAATTAAAAAAAAAAATTGCTTTCCAAATAGAGCCTGGAAAGCTAATGAGCATATGACATCATTCAACTAGTTATAAAAAGATTACAGCTCCTCTGATCCAAGAAACAGACCCTCAAGGTTTCTGATGTTCCCTAGATGGAGGTCTAGAGTTGTGCTGCTGCAGTTTGTCCTTCCCGGGAACAGGGCACAAAGCGCCTCGGTCCTGGCAGCGAGGCTTGCTGCTGGTTCTCCTTAGGAGCAGCACCTGTTCCCAGGGCTGGCAGCAAAAGGCTGTGGCTCATCTCAGCTGGGACAGGCAACTGCAGCCCAAGATGGCCAGCCAGAAATAGTTTTCTGCTCTTGGAGTGCCTCCATCTGTGCTCAGAGAGCAGGAACTGCTGGAGATGACCTTGCTTGCGATTTGCACATACCTGTGGAGACCCATGGGCCCCTCCAGGGCCAGGAGGGAGGTGTCTGCTGTGGGTGCAGCACCCACCCATCCTCTGCCCCTGGTGACCAGAGTGAGCCCCTGGTCCAGGGTGGATTGTCCCCTCTGAAACCCAGCCATCCATGGAGCAGACAGTGTGTATGTTTGCTGTACCTCCCCAGCGAGGGGAGCAGATCCTCCAGACTGTCAGGGAGCAGTGGGACTGCAGTATTTCAGATAAAAGCCAGCACTTGTCTTTGCATGATCCTCAGCTCTGGGTGCTGTGCATCTTCCTCCATCCTGGTGGAATGCTGCTGCCTCTGTAACCTTCCTGCTTCCCCACAGCAGGGCTTCTTCCGAAGGCCTCCATGTTTTAGCCTGAGAGCTAGTAAAAACCATGGAAACATGATTTTATTTTTTCAGACTTAATAATTATGTTTCAGGCTAGGAATGTATTTTTAGGAGGGGGAAGAAAAGAAGTTATGTAACTCTTGATTTATTGCATTGGCTTAAAGAGCTAGGGAACCTGGGATTTTCCTCGCTTGAGCTGTGCAGGGAGGCCAGTGGATGACTGTTCTCAAGAGCAATTCAAACTTTTTATAAATTCACTGAATGTGTACCTCTACGTTACATCTCAGTTGCAGAGTGGGGAACAGCCGCTGTTGGGAGAGTGAACCTTGCAGATGTACCTTGATGTGGAGGGAGCACCTGGGAAGGCAGGGAAAGCATCCCTGTCCTCTCTGAGGGCAGAGATAGTTTCAAGGCAGGAGGTAGATTTGTTCTGAATTAGAGAATTTTTATATTGGTTACATAGGAATTGTGCACCTACCTGTAATGTGTGTATAGAGATAACGTGTAGTAACTCTGCAGAGGAATCCTGAAAGTTGGACAATGTGTTGGAGCAGAAAAAGAAGTGAGTTATGATTCTGTGAAAACAAGCTTGCAGGTTAGGAATTGTGGTTGCGTGTGTGTGACTCCTTGGGAATAATTTGCATAATAGAAACAACTTGAGAAAAACAGTGGGGAAGTCAGCATACATTTTGTCTGCTTCATCTGAGGTTTGCTTTTATTCTTGTCCAGCAGCTACAAACCAAAGAGAGAACTTCCAGCTTTCAGAGAAGGGACATGGTGGAAGGGGGGATACTACAAAAGAAAAATAAGTACTGGATATAATTCAGAAAAGACACGCAATCAAACTGAACAGATTGCTCAGGAAAAGATCTATTCTGTTGCTGAAATCCAAGAAAATGGGGGAAAAACAGGAAATAGTGAAATCTGTTACCAACCATCTGCTAAGCCTAGGAACTTGAGAACCATTCCCATGACAAAAATACTGGATTGTGAACTTAATTTATATTTCATAATACTTCAAGTATAGATACAAAAGTCCTATGGAGAATCTAGTATTACTAAATGTTTAAAAGATATTTAAAATCCTGCTTTAAAATCAGAGTATTAACTGGTTTGATGCCTTTTTTCTGAGATCTTCATTGATGGATCTAATAGATCGTGCCTTGTGAGGACAAGGCAGCCTTTTCAGACTTTGAGGAGGAGAGGGGAAGCAGGCAAGCTGAATTTCTTTTGGAAGGAGACAGTGACAGGAGACTCCTCTTCCAGCTCCTGTCACCCTCTCCTTTTGGTTGTTCCTTGTGAGTGTTGCCAGCTCTGCGGCACCGTTACCATCCTGGGACAGAAACTGTTTGTGCGCGCTGATGTTTGGGAGCCGTGCGCTTCCCGTTCCTGGTCCTGCTGCGTGGAGCACACCATGTTTGTTCTGGCCTGCTCCCTCCTCGCCTCTCCTTTCACAAGGCACTGCCAGAGAGAACAACGTCCAAAACAATTCCAGCAGTTCGGAAGGCTGTAAGCAAGCCATGAATTCTCCTGGACTCTGTGCATTTGCAATGACTCCACATGTGTAAAGGTGTAAGTGCTGTTTCCTGTAAGTGCTTTCGAAGGATGTAAGTGGAGTTTAATTGCTGAAAGTTGAATCGGCGTGACCATTCAAAGGCTACGTTGTTCGTTGAATTGTCAGTATTAATGCACTCGGTGCAAGGTTTGCAAATTGCCTTAGATGTGGGCTATTGGCTCTCACAGCTTTTTGGAGTCTTTTCACAGTTCAAAGATAAAAGTGAGAGAAGTCTTTTGGCAAAAACTTATGTTTGCGTGAAAAGTATTATTATGTAGCATGTGGAAAAGTTATAATGAATTCAATTCTTCATGGTGATATTGTACTTTCTTAGACGGATTGGTCATTTTCTGCCAAAACTTTCCAGCCTTGTTCAGGTTTCTGGGATGAAGGAGGCATAGTCTCCTTCTTAATGATAGATTTTTTTTTCAGTTACAGAATATACTTGAATTTTATCTTCCAGATTTGCTGTCGAGGTAATAGGCTGTTCGGCCTGTGCACAAAGCAGAGTTGTAATAGGTAAGATTGTATACGGTCACAAAGCTTTACAGTTGTAAGTACTTCTGAGATCTCTTAAGAAAGCAGGTGGGGTGAATTCCATTTCATGGAAGAGCATTACCATCCATGTGGCTCACTGACCATTAAAAATGAACCTTGCTGCTTCTGCTGACAGACTTGCCATAGAAAGAGGCTGTAAATAGCAGTAAGGCACGGAGAGATGTTTGTGATGTCCTGGAGTCTTCATTGCTCTGCTTCATCTTGTACTGTGTTCTAAATAACCCTGTATTTTCACTCACATTTCTGCAGAGCTCTTTTGCTGCTCTTCCCAACAGTCAGTCTCCTCCTTTCTTCTGCTACTGGCATGTTTCCACCTTGTCCTTCTCCGTGTAATCCTCTGTTTACAACGACTCGTTGCATCTCAGCAGCCTCAAGTAAATATAATTGTGCTGCCTGTCCTCATCCCTTTGTGTTTGGGTTGGGACCTCCCCTTCCTTCGCAGTCTGCATTTGTAGCAAGGTGTTTGCAGAGATGAGATGGGGTTCAGGTGTCCTTCATCTCAGTTCAGGTGCAGCCCTTCACAGGAAGAATGAAAATCTGTGCAAGGGGAGGGAGGGAACAGAGTGAACTTCGCTCAGCTCTCATCTGCAGCTTGCTCAGTGCAGCTAAAATGGAGGGAATGCTGCTGCCAAGTACTGCAAACCACTCCCGAGTGCATGCAAACACTGTTTTTAAGGTGGATTTGAGTGGATTTTCCCTCTGCTGGAAAAAGCACCACCTCTGGCTCCAAGGTTAATTCAAAGTCTGTATGCTAAAACGTGGAAATACTGGTTCTCGAAGGATCAATTGTAGGAAATATGAATACTGTCCAAACAGTGTTCTCCCTTCACTTTGCTTTTTCAGAAACATTAATGGCATTTTTCTTAAAACATGGATTCTTTTGGCCTGAAACGCACCCATGCTGTAAAATGTTAATGCTTAGTTTTAAGCAAAGTAAATAGAGAAAATTTTTTGTATCAGTAAAACAAGAGTTGTTTGGCAACTTTACTTGTAGCTGCTGTTCCACTGGTCTTGCTTTGCTGCAAAGTTTAATGCAAAATGGGTGGTGGGAATAGTTAATATATTATGTTTAGCATTTTATGGTGTTTTGCAGTTGTAACTGTAGAACCTGTAGTACCTGAGCACATATCAGATGTTAGTTTTCATGAGGTTTTTTGGGGTTTTGTCCTTTCTTTTGTGTTCTTTCAAGTGTATCATCTGCTATCCATAGCAGAGCAGGTGGCTGGACAGGGATGTCCATAAGGGTAACTTAGGAATTCAATAATCTTACGAAGAGCTGTGTACCAGCATTGTACAGTTCAGGTGCAGGGGGCCTCCATGAAGCTCCTGCCTCTTGGCCAGTTGTACTGCAGTCTGCATCTTAATGGCATTTGGCTTCTGGCTCCCAGCAGTGACAGCCTATGCCTTCAATGGAGAAGTAAACTTTGCAGATAATTTATTTGGTGACTTCACTGTATATGGTGTGTGTGTGTGTATATACACATACATACGTACGTATAATTAAAAAAAACTTGGATGTAGTTCACGTGTAAGTTTTGTCACAGTGCAAGTGCTTACCTTTCTGCATGCTCTTAAATGCCAGCTACCATGTCCTTGAGTGTGGAAGAGAGGGAATGAAACAACATCTCTGCCACTTCAGCCCACTGCCCAGATGTACAGTTATTACAGTTCCTCTTTGCATACTGTAAATTATGATTAGTGCTTAACTATTCCCTAGCTTCAGCCAACACTGTCTGCTTTAAAGAAACCTGTATCCTGAAGCAATTTCAGGTTTCAGTTTCTGCTTTTGGTTTTTGTGGTGCTTTTGTTTGTTTGTTTTCATTCTCTGAGTCTAAACCAGAGAACACTGCAGTATGAAAGAGGGAATAGAACTGAAATTTTGGTTAAAAATCTACTCCCTTGATCATAGGTTTTGGGAGAGGGGGAAGGAGAGGGTGGCATATGTTCAATTTGCTAGTAATTAATATATTTAAGCTTCTTTTTGCCCAGTTGCAAAAAAATGTCCTTTTTTGAGCTGCGTGTGCCTCCTGACTGATACTTGGTCATTGCTCATGTTCTTGCTCTGGCTTTGTGGCTGGGAGTTGGTTTAAAGGAAGGACTTAACTGTGATGCAGCCCAGTAGCTGCTGTGATGCTGTGTCAGTCATGAGGTGGGTTTCTGGCCCATCTTGATTTTGTTAGACATTTTGTTATGGCTCTTGGTGAGACTCAGGTCTTGAAGGCTGTGAAGCCAAGACTTTCCTGCCCGTCCAGCTACTGGATTGTGTCATCTGAGATTATACACTTACTTACACTGCTCACCTCAGTGATGCCATGGGTGGACCACTCTCCTGGAAGCAGTGGTTGGCCCCATAGCAGAGAGCAGCTGCAGAGGCAGAGATTTGGGTTTGATTATGCTGACTGTCCCTGTAAAAGTAAAATCTTCCATGTTCAAATTGAATATTCAATTTGGTTATAATCAATAGCTTTTTAATCCCAAGGCTCAGAAACCAGAGTACCCTAAGTAGAGGCAGGGCAAATTCACATCACCATAAACCAGAAATGGAAATGTCCCTGGAGATTTTAATAAAAAGTTCTCAAGATTTATCTGTCAATTTCTTTAGCTGATGAATAGAAATAAGAATCCTTGCACAAGATTTCTAATATTGTTGTAGAATGGATGGTTTGGGATTCTGTTCCTATTCTTAACTATACCAATGGCTTATCCTGTCTCCAAGGACTGATAACAGAAAGAAATCTTGTCCATTTGGCATAGGGTAATGTTGTTCCTTTGGAATTCAGAAGTGCTTCATGGAGGGAAACAATTCTGTCACATAGTTTTTGACTTTCTGGTCTTGCTTTGTGTTTCCCCAGGAACACATTGGTAGGTTGATTTTTGTTGTTGTGCCATCTTCCTTGAAATGGCCAGCATGGGACCCTTTCCAGTACACTTAAATGTTGATTTTTTTTTTTTTTTTTAAGTATTATTTAGCTCATATCTGGTGAGGCAGGAGCATGTGACTGTCAGGGTATCTGATAGCTCTCACAGACCTTAGGAAGGTGGATTCTTGTGGATGTGTGGGTTTTTGTGTCAGTAGAAGTTCCTTGTGACATTTCATTGCTATCTCTCTATTTGATGTCTCAGTGGTCTGTTTCAAGATAGAGGTTAGAGGAAAAAAAGAAGGAGAAAACAGACTCCATATTTTCTAGCCACTTAATCAGATCATTATTTATGCAGTAAGAAGGCAGCATTAGATTTATAAGTAGCATAGAATTCAGTTGATTTAAGGGCTTGTGTGCAGTATTAACCTTCCAGGAAACCAGTACCAGAAATGAAATATTGCTGTGTCCCACCTGTCTCCATAATTACTTCTTTTAGTATTTTATATTTTCCCAATTCCATGACCTAGAAGTAAAATAGTGCTCTTCAGTAAAAACACCCAACCAACAACAGTATGGTACTGTATCTCATATATATGTACATACTTATGCTTGTTGTTATAATAAGGGTTTTAATTATATAAATTTGTACTCAGGAAGTCTGGCCATGATCACTGAACCCGTGACACTAAGGCAAAGCACCCTTTGTTGTGCATGTGACAGCTTGGTCTTGTAGAACCAACTTCCAAAGCCCTGTGGCCTCTGCTGTCAAGGCATCCTTATGATATTCCATCCAGCCTGGTGTCTTCAGCTTCTGGACTGGTTTTTAACTTGCTATAAGCTGTACCAGGCTTGAGGTGACTCTCTCATTTGTGATTAGAGATGATGCTAAAAAACCTTAGCTCCCTCATTGAATACACAAGTCGCCTGGAAAGTTTGGCTTACCAGCCTCCTTTGTGCTATGACTTCCCATGCTGCGGGGTATTCCTCGAGCTCATGGGGGGCAGTGCTCCTCTGTTAGCATGGCTGCCTGCAGAGTTGTTGTGATAGAACCAAAACTGGTTTGTCTGGCTTTATGAACCTTCAGTTCCTTCTTTGTAGTAAGCGAGTTTGCAGAATTTCCACCTTGATTTGTGTCAGAAAGCTGAGCTGCTAGTCTTCATTCCCAAAAATGTCTCTTGACTATCCAGGGTAGATTTTTGAGATGTGCGTGTCTGTGCAGTGTCTTTGTATTTATCATTTAAACATGAGAATGGTGGATAACTGGCACTATGTTGAATGTTACATATTTATTCAAATATTGTATAACTGCTTTCTGCATGGCTGCCTGAAAAGGAATGCCCACCACGGTGGCTAGGTGTTAGTCTTGGATGTACTCTTGTATTGTTGGGAATTGAGGAAATTTTTAGGAAGAGATAAAAATGGTGGTGGGATGGGAGTTGTCTTTCTTGTTTTAACAAAACTGGTATCTTAACTTTTCTAAGCATATCTTTTGATGTTTAGTTTTTTATAAATTTTGGACATCTTGCCTGGAAATTATCCTGTTCATTATATATTTTTTTTCGGGAAGTAAAATACTGGCATAATTTACTGAAACCAATCTCTGTTCCATCGGTCTAGGATTTGCTAATACAGGGTATTTTTGCTGGCTCCAGCTTCCAAGAGTTTACTTAAGTATCGAGCTGTTAGTACAAACCTAACAGGTGCTGCCTCTGAATTATGGATCATTACACAGTCACTTTAGTCTGAATAAAGGTCTGGGATAAACTGGATTGGGTTATACACCAGTGTCAGCTTCAGCAGACAACCACAAATGCCAAAGACAGTATTTTTACTTTAGTGCAGGCTTTGCATGTATAATTTCTGAGTTGGGAGGAGGTAAAACAAGCTCCAAGTTTAGATGTTAGGTGTTTAGATAAAAAAAAAAGTAGAAGAAACCTGGGAAACTGTATTGAAAAATATATGAACATATAATATGAATATATGCAGTAAATTCAAATTCCATGATGACCTACTTGAGCAAAAAAAAAAAAATAGTGAATGAATACATTTCTTATTTCACCAAAGCCAAGACTATCAAGCTGTCATTACTGATAAATGAGAATAAAACTCAAAGGCAAGTTTCAGCCTCAAATGCACTTAGCTTTGAAATAGCCTAATGTGATAGTTCTGTTCGTAAAGGAAAATGGTTTACATACCTGACATCTGAGCCCTTTAAATCCTACACGAAGATTGTTTAGCATGCAGAAGAGTGGAAGAAAATGTCTGAATCTTGAGAGAAAAGCTTGAGGAAATAAGGAAGGGAATACAAGCTAAGTCACAAGAGAAAAACTCTTCAAGTGAAAGGTCAGAAGTGAAAAGTATATGTAACTCCTCTGGTCTCCTTAACATATTGAAGTTTAGTGCTTCAATTATGCTGTAACTGCAGAAGGGGCAGTTCAAGCTGAAGCAATTAACAGATACTGACCAAAAACTGAGGAAAAGTCTTAAAAGTTTTTATGTATCCATCCCTAGCCATAATAGGGAGATAGAAAGAAAGTGAATAATTGTTTGCAATTTGTAAAGTCTCCTCAAATAGTTGGAATATTAGCTATAAAAGCAAGCAAACATCCAGTGAAGGGAAGGGCTTTTTTGCCTGTTCCAATTCATACATGAATTTGCAGCAGAACTTGCACAGCGCTGCAGGCAATGCTCGTAACTCTTGAATGGGACATTCAATCCCTGTCTCAGTTGAGCACATTCAACTCCTAGCACTTGCAGATTCTGTGTATCAAGATAACATCTTGTCAATTCTTACACAAATATCTTCAGAGAGCACACACAGAGCCAGCAAGTGTTATCTCTCTCCTGGGGAGCCAGTAAAGTCCCATTTGTGCACGTAGTGACGGGCTCGCTTGGAACGTCACCAAGTATGTTTAATCCAAAGTAAAATGGAGTTTTGCCATAGACTGTCACGAACTTTTGCAGATTTTGTATTCAACATCCTTCCAGATCTGTGAATCTCACTGTTAGGAAAGGGAGGAAAAAAAAAAAAAAAAAGAACACCATACAAATTTCATGAAGTATGCATTGTATAAAGGATAAATGATTATAAGCATATGGTACTTTTCCATCAGCAGAGTTGCATAGGCCTGAAACTTTCTTTGGAAGTAGCCTTGGAAGCATGTAGAGCTTCCAAAATATCATTCAGACCACTAAATTAGATTTTCTTCTTTTCCTCCCCCTCCCACCATGTTATGGTAAAATGGTAAGAGATAGGACTAAATATACTCCTTAATTTCTTTCTTCTTATCTTTTCCCTCTCTTCTCCCAAAAGATTTCAGAGAATCATTGTTAAACATTGTTGTACCCATTTTGGCTACATGGTGCATAAAGGGGGAAGAGATTGCCTTCAGCTGAAAGGCAGAAGGCTGGAAAATTATTAGAAAATATAGGAAAAGAAAAACTATAGCAATGGTAGTACGCTAAGATGCTGATCACACAGCTCAACACTGATTTTGTCTTACTAGGAAAACCAAGAGAAAATTATTATTATTATTACTATTTTATTCTATTTTTCTTTCAGTCGGTACCTATATGACTTCTCCTGTATTTCATATACATCCCTTGCAGAGAATTCAGGAGGTTTGTGGTGGGGGAGGATCATTATTTTTCATGCATGTCATTTGTCCTCTGCTCTGTTAGCTCCCCTCTGCAGGCTGGCAGCGAACTAAAACAAAACTCTGGAGCAGGTCAGAATTGTGTTTCTGTATCTAATCTGAGACAGTTTTGAAGTTGACCCTAACAGGTTTGGAGTTAGCAGCATGCAGCAGCTGAAAATGTCATACTTTGGCTCTGCTGCTGGCCTAAGTCTCACTATTGCCCTTTGTTGTTCTTACATAGCATTTTATTTTTAGGTGGCATTGTTTATGAGGACATAGAGAAGAGAGGTGAGAGAGAGGGAAAGGAGGGCTGTTGGGCTGTCAACATTAATATACAGAAGTAAACTGGTGAGGTGTTGGATCCCTCGAGTCATCCTTGGAGATCTGGACATGTGGGTGAGTGAATGTTAAGATCAAGTGTGAGCAGTAAGTTAACATCAAGGTGTCAGCAATTTACGACAAGGACTAATTCTCTGCATAACGTGTCCTTGTGCAGGTGATGGATATTCACATGCTTTGTTGCAGGAAAATGTTGTTCTGATGGACTCACAGCGGGGGGGCGTGGAGAATGCTGCAAAGTAAGGGAGGCTTGAGACAGGTAAACACGCCAGACGGAGTTTCAGATGGGCTCCATCATGTTACCTTCCAGGAACAAATGTGTGGGATGCAGGAGTATTTTAAGCTACAAGCTCATTTGGACTAACAAAGTGACATGCATTTGAAACAGCTGGGTAGACAGTAATTTAGAAGGCGAAGTTCAGTAACAGTTTGACAGGTCGTGCTTTGGTGTCACCCATCAATCTGATAATTTAGTTGCAAAATATTTTTTGTGGTTTGTCCAAAATATCTCTGCCTGGTAGAGCATTAGGTAAGATGGTTTCTGGGGTGCTTTGAATAAGGAAATTGGAGAAAAATGGGAATGAAGGACACAGCTTCAGATAGTAGTGATTGTTTTACACATGTGGATTTTTTGAAAGACTTGAGGACTGTAGAACACAAAAGTACTGGATATTATCTTTCTGTGCTATCAGTAATAGCCAGAGCACCCCAGAGCTCTCTCAAGTTTAAAGGGGTTGATAGAGTTGGTTGACTGGGACAGGTTTGCCATACTCTCCCTCACATCTCCCTATCTGCTTAGCATAATCAGAAGAGAATAATTTTGCCAGTTATTCAATTAAGTTATTTAAATTTTGCTCCATTTGAGAGAGGAATTTCAGCTTTGGAGTGCAGTTATTTCCAGTAGTGTTGTGGATATAAAGGGAAGCTGTGGCAGAGATTCCCTTACAGGAGGAGTCACCTGGAAGCAGCACTCCGTCCCTTTTTTCCCTGCCAGTCTTCAGACTTATTGGAAGCATATGCATGCCGAGGGTAAAGGGTCAGAAAAATAATATAATGGGAAAGATTTGCAGGATTATCTGAACTACATTTCTGTCAACGAGATGTTGTTTCTTACAATACAATCCTAAATCCTTTCTTCATTAAAGTTTTAAACCACTCAGCTCCAGAGGAAAATGTTTCGGTTCCTTTTCTTCTTAAAAAATAATGTGCATGTGTCTACTGAAATGGCACTGTTATATTTAAAAATACCTTAACAGGCTGCTTTCTAATGAGCAGGTTTTTTTTCTGATAGTGCACTTTTTCTGGAGCAGTGGAACAGCTCATAAATAGTTAATTGGAGCCATGGCTGTACTTGTGCACTTGAGTAACAGCGTTGGTGGAGAACTTCTCAGTCGTGCAGACAGGCCACTGCAGCCTTATCAACAACAGGAGCAAGATGTCAAATTTTCAACAGGAATAAGAGACACCAACAAAATTTGCCATCTACTTCTAATTAAGTATAGAGTTGAAGTGCATTTGCTTAAGACAACAGTATCCAAAGTAATCTGTATTTTTTTCTATAAACTTCTTTTTTTCAAGGCATAATGCCCATTAGAATGAATTTGGACTAAGTTAAAATGTTGAAGCCTTTTCTTTATATATAAGATTCTGGTTTTCTTCTGTATCATCTGGATTTCAACTGTCCAGTTTATCCCTGTCATCTCTTTCACAGCACTGGAATTTAAATATGTATATCATGTTTTGTTAATAATATGTCAGTGGATTGAATTACTCTCTATTCTTAATGAAAGCTCTTCAGGTTTAATCAGTAAAGAAATAATGTAAAATATAATAACTCAAGCCTTAATATTTTCTTGATCACAAGTCAAGCCTTCTATATAATTTATTAAAGTAGCATAATGTCCTTACATTTGAGGTCAAGATTTTGCAGGCTTAGCAGAGATTTTTATGCATAAGGGAAAGATGAAACTTTAAAAATATTATTTCAGCAGTTTCATAATTTAGGATTGTGACCTCATGGTCTAAGAATAATTATGGCTCATCACGATCAGCAGTTTATCAATATTCATTCATGGACTTAGACTGTCTTCATGTCGTAGTTTGTTGGGTAGGTTTTTTTCTTTTCATGCAACCATAGTAACTTTAAAATAGATGCTAAATGCCTTAAGGAGCATGGGCAGTTGCATTATTTGTGGGTTGTGCTTTAAAGCAGTTTCTACAATATTTATGAAAGCCACTGTTATTCAGTTCTTTCCCTGAATTTTTGTGTGGTTGTTACACCTTCTGCTGCCAGGTGGGACCAATGTTTCTAAGAACCTCTCACGGTGATGTTTACCAGCTCTGCTTTCACTGTGGCCACTGTGAATTTGAATTTGTTGTGGCTGCATATGCAGTTTCTGTAAAAATTAGCATCAGTGGGAGGATGCCGTTAGTTTAAGCTGAAACCGTAATGGCAGTAAAGGCATAAGAACAGATATGAAGGTCAGTGGCTGTCAATTCAGTGGTGTTGCATCAGTCCATAGTCAAGATGGTCAAATGCTGAGAACCAGCTGCAAGGAAAAGCCAAATCAATGAAGTGAACACTTCACCAGTGTATTAAAATTTCTATCTAGCATCTTTAATGAAGCATTAAATGAAGTTTTCTGACCTACTCAGCCAAGACCAGCAGGCAGCAAAACAGCACAAGCTCTTCTGACTGTCCTGTAAATCCTACAGAGAAGAGCAGTAGGCACTTGTGCTACTTCTAGTCAGAGAGCACCATGTGGCCTGTCAAAGGCATGACTGTTTGCAGGCATCAAGAACAAGCAGATGATTCCTCAGGAGTTCAAGCATGCAGAGATTCAACTCTACAAAAAGAGTAGAGCTTGTGCCTTGGAAAATGGTGTATTCATTCACTTCTTGCAGGAAAAAGAAACTTCTACCTTTGGTGGAATAATGGTCATCTGACTGGAGGTTTAGCTTGGTTGATGAACAGTTAATGCTGTTTTTCAGCAGAGGAAATCTCAGAAAAGCTGAGAATAAAGGCCTGTATATTTTCTTTATCAAGTAAACCAAAGTCTGTAATACCATTAATCTCAAGAGTTTCTTCAGGCTTCAGCAAAATTCAGCTGTTTGGGCAAGCCCTTGAGTTGGCAGCTCTGGTGCATGCTTTCTGTTGGGCCAAGACATCACAGCTTTCCCCCTTGAGGCAGGCACAAGGCTTCATCCCTGCCCTGATCCACCTTGATATCTTGTAGGCAGGGCTGCTTCTTGACCTGTTTGGTGATTGTGGTAGAGGAAACTGCACCCTGTGTTGCAGGTTTGGGGGAATTTCCAACTTTTTGCATCAAGTCCATCAAGGTTGCGCAACCAATAACCTGCAGTCTGCCAGCTCTCTCCCAGCTGCTGCAACTGGTTCCTGAAGGGCTGAGAGCAGGAGGTACTGACTCCCCACATTATTCTGCCAAGCAGCTTGGCCTGAGCACTTGTGTGAGGCAAACTTGAGGGGCTGCTTCAGCCTCGCTCTGCTGGGAGACATTCATGGGCTTGACATCTGTAGGCAATTTGTGCTGCTCCTGCAGCAAGTTGCCTGAGTGCTGCTGCACTTGACAACACAGCCACTAGCAAGGGTAACAAAAGGCAGAACAGCATTTGTGAGATTAAAGCAGTGTTTCTGGAATGAAAGAAGCGTTGAACTTCAAACAAGTGCAACCAAATGCTTGGTATGCATTTACTTTTATTAAATTTCCTCTGTATGACTGTGAAATTTGGATAACAGCCTCGCTTCTCCCAAGCATTAGTGAGTTCCTCTTGGACTGCCTTTGAGTCTTTGCTGGTGTAAAAAGCCTGGAAAAGGTTTTGGCAAGTTCTTACAAGTGTGTTTAAGCAGCTTAGAAACACTGTTTTTGTAGATACAGGAGCACAGATACAGATTTTCAAGGGAAGGTATGGACAGTGTTGCTTGAAGCTGCTTTGTTTGGGCTCATTAAAATCAGAGTGGCTCTGAGGGAAGTACAGGAAATATTGCAAGGATGTCTTCAAGGAAAGTCCACAAAACCACAAAAAAGACATAAGCGCTCTCCAGTGTGGTCAAGTTTTTGCAAATTCAATAACTAGACATCTATAGACAAGGGCAAAACTAGAACACTTTCTTTGGGGAAAGCAAACAAGTATACGTGAATTAGAGGAGTATCTGATAACTGATAACATACTGCAAAAAGTTCCTGGTTTACAGTAGCAAGTCCAGCAGACCCCTAGACAGAGCCTAAGGAGATCTTTATATAACTGAGCTGTCTGTGTGTTCCCACCTAATAAGTTTTGAATGTCAGCCAACTCCAACTAAATTTGACAGTGGTTAGCTATTACAGCTATTCTGTTTTAGCTGTTATCTCTTACCAGTTCCATTAAAAGAAGTGACTGGAAGGAGGAAAGCACCCAGTTAGCACCCCCACTAGAGGAAAGGGACTAGTTAGGATTTTTCTCCTATTAAATGTTGCCAGCAGGAAGGAGAAAGACCCAGGAAACAAGCTTCCATTATTCTTGCTCCCGAATGGCAATAATTTTTTTAAAACAGCAAAGCATTTTCATATACTTTAGAGATCTACTCTTTATTTTGTGTATGTTCTTAAGGAACATGAAAAATAAATATAGAAGTAGGAAGCTCTGGATTTCTTATATCTTTGTGGCAGCAGTGGGCTCCCATGCCAGGAGCTGCATGGGGTGAAGTGATCTGAAGGTGTGCAGATGGGGACTTCCTGGATCCTCCAGCTGTGTGGTAAAACTGAGTTACACTCTGGTTGCTGCAACATTTGAAACCATGGGTGCTCAAAGCTTATTCTTTGTTGAATCATCTTCTTTCTTCCCCAAATGCTTATTCTGCATATTGCACACCTGTTTTTAACAGAAATACTTTTGGGGACTATGGCGGGGGAGGAAGCAGGTTGTTTCAGACGAGGCAGAAATTCAAAGCCAGGTTAAATGGGGTTTGAGCAACGTGGTCAAGTGGAAAGTGCCCTTGCCCATGGCAGGAAGTTGGCACTGGATGAGTCTCAAGGTCCCTTACAACCCAGTCCATTCAGTGATTTGATGATAGTGCTTAATGAAGCAAAGAATGTGTCACCAGGTTCTTCGGTTTTAATTGTCTCTGTGTGGGACCCGTTGTGTCAGTGAGTAATATTCGTGATATAACAATGAATGTAAATATTGCAGTCCTTGCTAAAGGAAATTGAAAGTCTGTGCCACAAACAGGCTGCATAAGTGAGTTCTAGGGGGGGATGATGGATTAGCAAGTAATAATGTTTGCTCACTCTGCTGTACACCTTGATTTCTGTATAACTTGTATAAATCTATGCATAAGCACTTTGTTATGCACACTCACAAACTCTGTCTGCCTCTACAGTAGTGTGCTTTTGTGCATAAACAGTTAAACATCCTTTTCCTGACATGGGAGGGATGGTGGTATTTTTAATTATTGTACCAGCTCTTATTCTTGCTGAAGTGAAATGCAAGCTGCCTTCCAAAATCAAGGCCTGCTATACATTGCAAGAGAGTTCTGGCAGGATGTAGCAGAGGATTTAGGAGATGAACTGGGGCTGTGTTAGTTGTAGAACATAACTCTCCTGGTCTGTGCTTCTCTTAGTGCTCCCATTTTCCTTTAGTCTTTGCTATCTGGCTTTCAGCTACTCAGCTGGAGAGAGTGGTAGGTACAGTCCTGTGTATCATTAGTATGTGAGCAGTAGAGTGAATTTCAGCTGAATAAAAATGAATTCTTTGACTTGCCATTGTGAATGTTTCTAGTTTGCCTTGACAATCCTGTCAAGACAAATTTGAACTTTGTCAGCAATTGTGATTTCTTGTGGGAGAATTACCAAAAGCCTTTGCTCTAGGTATCAGTCAGTGATTGCAGCCCTCATCTGCTATTTGACCAAAATTTTCCATGGCACTCAGCAGGCTATTACTTGTCACTCTGACATATAATGGAGGAGTATTTTAATTTATTTAAAAGTTAAAATTTATAGTTACTTAATACAGTATAGCTGTATTGCATGTCAGTGGTTATCCTTGCTGTGAAAATAGAGAAAGGGGAGTTGAAAGGATTTGGGGTTTGGAATATTTTTAAAACACATGCTATTGATTTTACCTTCTACTTCAACAAGCTATCAATAGAGTTTTTATTTAGTTAACGGGAGCAGAGGTTTCCTATTATGTAATTACTGTTGATTTTAAAAGGGATTCTGGAATGTTAACTGTGCATCTAGTTCCTAAAACTGTTTCTTCCAAGATTCAATAGTACTTCTGCTTGAAACTCTTTGCTTTTGTGCCGGACTTTGAATAATTGCATTTTGGATCTGATGCTGTTCTGTTTTATTGCCTAAACTGTTCTTCTCGTCATGATTTTCAGGTGCTCAAAATAGGGATAATTATACATAAATCCAAGAGTTATGTGAAATTGAAAATTATAAGTCACTCTGAAGGCTGTACAGCATGAGTGAGGTCGGTGCATTTGCACACATGATGCTAGAGTATGGGATCAGATGCTCTGGCAATACTGTCTTCCTAATTGCTCTTGTGGGTACAAGTATGCAGTGACTTTCTAACTGGTGATGATGAGTTTAAACCCTCTTTTTCTCTGTGTCCATTTCAAGACAAGCCCTTTTGCAAGCAAATGAAGAGAGGAAGGCACTAAAAAGATGATTGAGTTGCATTTGTCTTTTCTCCACCCTGCCCATTGTCAAATTACCTGACTTTCTAAACTAAGAAGAAGTATGGAAAGAATATCTTTCCTTCTATAGGAGTAGGATGGGAAATTGGGCTGTTGAATACTCATTTATGTACCTCTCTTTTGGCTCACACTGCCTGACTCTCCACATAAATGACAGGCAAGGGAAAACAGAGGAACTTGAAGTGTGCAAATAAATGTGGCAGTCAACAATATCACCACCAACAGGAGTGAACTTACCTTGGGGTAAATACAAGAGTAAGGATCTCTGCAAATTGTTACTGTAAGTGGAGGTGGGACAAGTGGGAAGTGATGTCCCTGTCTGAACTGGAGCTGCTGCTTGCTGTGTGCTCTGCTAATCATCACAATTTTTAAAAGCATATATGAAGCCCAAGAAGGCTGTTTCACCTGTGACAAAATTCACAGGTTGGACTGGGACCATGATTACTGGAGGGGATCCAATTGCAAACTGTTGGTAAGCATCCTGAGAGCCAGAGAGACTGGGAAGAAAGTCGTTCTTTATGCAAGACAGGATTGGTAAAGATAGATGTGGAAACCCTACCTTCTAGCTTTAGGAAGATGTTTGGTTTGGGCCATGATACCAGGAGAGCGGCAGAAACAAATTTACAAACTACCTCCGTATCTATATGCCTAGAGCTGCAAGAGTCATCCTGTTTCATATATCAAGTAATAGTGACATGCATTAAAACATCATGAACAGGTTGAATTTCCTAAAAATGGAAAAATGTTAGTGAAAATGAAGCCATCATTATTTCAAACAGTGGCTTTAGAAGTTGACAGATGTTTCAAAATAATGTGACTATTAGTCTTTTGAAATACCTGTTAATCAGAGATGGTGGTAAAGTTGGAGTTTGATTCTCACTGTATCATCTGAAACCAGTGCCAAGCTGGAAACTTCCAGTAAAATAGAAATACCTGTGCCTAATTTTATTAAGGATTATTACTTTTTGATTAGTGAGATCATTTTAGGGGGATTATTTATTTTTTCCAGTCTTCCTTTTACAATTGTGCACAGAACTCCCTGCATCTTGCAAGATACTCAAGTCTGTTATTGTCAGGAATTTCTCTGATAGACTCATGGGCTGTAGTCCTAGCATTGAGTTCTGTGTTGGTACCTCATACTAAAGGATACTGCAAGCTGCCTGTTGCTCTTCATTCTCCCCTGTGTCCTGTTTATGAAGTTTAGATTGGTATCCAGACCTTCCTACTTCTCTTTTCTGTTCCTGTGTGGTATTTTAATATAGCAGACACTAATGCTGTAATTCCAATACACTTTCAACATCCACCCTAATTGTGTCTCGGTGGATGGGGGGGAAGAGGGCATAAAGGCATTAAAAGACCAAACCCCCCACTCCATTTTCCCCTGAGATTTTTTTCAGATCAAGCAGTAATTATACATGTTGCCTTCCTAAGCCTGTGGGATTGCTCTTATGAGTAAAGGTCTGCCATACTGGGGCTATTATGTGACAAGTTGGAAAATAGCCTTTGTTCCCATGGTAACCTTTTTTTTGTGCTTTGGTGCATTTTTTCCCTATGGTTTCATGGTTGCTCTGGAGGTTTTTCTGTTGTGGTATTTTAATCCCCAGTAGACAGTGGATGGCAGTTCAGTTTACTTTTTGCTATTATGAAATAATTTAATTTTGAAAAAAAATTATTTGATTATGGAACTTTTCTAAACTTTTTATGTTGTGGTTAGGGTATTAATGGTGTGGTAGCTTTCTCTGTAAGCATGTCATGCACTCAGAAGTCAAAGCAAACAGTTGGTAATAGGAAAGTATGTCCAACTGGACCAAGCTGCTTCTGTTGTAAACTAATATTTTTAATACAGTTATTCTTTTAGGACTTTTGGGGCCAAGCTGTTGCCAGATGTATCAGGTAGATTGTTGTCTGCAACAGAATGACATTTCTTAAGGTCGTTAACAGTCAATACGCTGGTCATCAATGTCATTTCAGGTTGCCGTAATAAGGGTTTCATAAAATAAGCTTTCAAAAGAAGGTATTTTTAGGAGTTGCTTGTTTAGATTCTGAGGGAAGAACTTCAGCTAAAGTTGTGACCCTACTTTTAAAAGGAGGAGGGTTTTTAAAGAGATGCTTTTATTACTGGAAGCATCTCCCTGCATTTGCCTTCTTCGTGCATTTTCCTCCCTTGCTCGTTCGGTTTTCTTTGTCTTGGAAGCCTTCAGTAGCAGAGTGATGTACTCGTGCCGTCTTGTCTTGCCTGAAATTCCTCATGGTTATGATTTCCCGCTGGTGCCCCCATCAGCAAGTGAGCCTCACTTGAATCATGGCATTTTATGCAGCTTTAAAATGTTTCTGACTGAGAAGGCAGCAGAGCCTCACCAGGTAAACACTACTGTGCCCTGGTAGGGCAGTTACCAGGGTGCATAATGGCTCACATAGTTTTCAGTAGTGAAAAATGAGATGGTGCTCTGAAAAACTGGATTTTCCAAGCTGTGTGTCTCCTCCTAGTTAGGGCAGGTGAGCAGGTGCAGGAAAAGAAAGAGTTAAGCGTACTCCCTGCCCCCTCAAGCAGACTTTCAATAATTAACCAGATAATTTTCCAGATAAACTGTTCCTGCCTTATCTTGCTATACATAGCAATTTATAATCAGCAGCACAAACACCAGCATTGCATGCATTTAAACTGCACTAATTCTATAAGTGAGCCAAATATGAAAAGTTAGAGCAAATGCACTATGAGACTTACTGGAGTTCTCTGCCTTCCCAAGCCAAAGGCTTAATCCTGATAGGAAACTCCGCATCTAGGTTAACCATTCCATTTCAATAGATAACTATATCTATGTACTAAAAAACTGCAGAGCAAGGAAATTTTATTTCCCTGAGGCAGTTGTGTCTTGGTAGGTTGCGACAGCAGTTAGAGGAGAAAAGTGCATTGCGGAAGAAAAGAAGGAGGATGTTGTTCTTCTCTGGTCACTAAATCACTGGGTAATGATTAGTTTTATTTCCCTAGGAAATAAGTGCTCCTCAGTTTCAGTCCATCAGAACACACTTTTGTTGATGCTCAAGTTTATATTTTTCTGTGGTCAGCTGATTATTTGGGGGTAACATTTGGATTGCGACTATAGTTCCTACGAAAATATTTCCGTAGAGAAGGTCAAGGAAAAGTCAAGGTTTACAGCTGGATGGAGGAAAATGCTGAGTCCTGTCAGCATCCACTAAGGTAAATGGAAACTGAAGGAGCATAGCACACTTGCTTCATTTTGTAAAATCAACATATGCCTTAAGGTTAAGCTAAATACAGGAACCTGTTCACTTTGACTGCGGCACAGAACACATCAGATTCTATTTGCCAAATAAACATTGGGACTTAAATGGTTTTTTTAAATCCTAAGTGCATCTTTTTAGATTTTGTGGGGCTTGGAAGAAAGGTTAGGGCCTTTTCTATTAGTGCATGTCAGAGTTTGCTTGTTATCATAATTAAGATCCAGGTATGAAAGTGTGATGTGTGACCCTTAGGCATTGCTAAATAAAGTAACTTAAAGTGAAAGCTGGAGTTGCTGAGGAAAAACATCATCCAGGTTCTCAGTTTGCTTTTTCTTAACTAAATGCACTTCTCTTCCAATTCCTACATATTCCATCATACTAAGCATTTCTTAAGATTAAAAAAGGTTGTAGTGTTTGAAGTTCAAAGAATTGAATAGTTTCTGTTTTGAAGTACAAAAGCTCTGTGCTTTAAAAACAAAACCTAACTAACTAATTGAGACTGACCACTAATTTAAATGTGATATCTCAGCTACTGAATTCTCTTTGTTGGGGTTTGTTGTTTGGTTGTTTTTGGTTTTTTAATTTCATTAAAATATACCCTCAAAGAGGGTAAATGTTGCTCTTCCTGCTCTGGGAGTGTTGCTGCTGAGGCTCAGGGGTGGTTGGGTTCCAACAGTTCTTCCTTAGCTCAACATTCCCGAGGTCCCATGTGACTGCCTTCTCCTGCAAAATTCTGATCATTTAATCTCTGCACCTTTTCACTCCTCTCTGCTTTCTTGGTCTCCTGACAAGAAGATTGGTTTATATACTCTGACATTTAAGAATTACCATTTTCCAGCCTGCTAATCTGCTTTATTCAAGTAGTTATAGGAGAGAGCCAGGGTTCCTTCCCACAGTGAAGCTCTTTCAAAATTCAGGTTATACAACAGAAACTGATGCTGGTGAGACATCAGTATTGACAATTAAAGCAGGCAGCATGGAGCAGAATCTGAGAGATGATACATGGCACTGAGGGAGGTCATGACTACCATCATTGTGGAGTGAATTGGTTTAATAAATAATCTACTGAACAGGTTTTGATCAGTACGTCACTTTCTAAAGGAGTAAGAGAGTTATCTTGGGCAGTAAAATTATTGTTACTATATGGACATGCATGAAAACAATGGAGGCAATGTGAAGAGAAAATGGTTTCTATGCTGTCTACTATGATGGGTGAGGGAACAATGAGTTAGAGAAAAGAAGGTACCGGGAGAGCTGCTAAGAGAAGTGAAATACCCAGCTCTTGTTCTGGGCCACAGGAAAGTTAGTTGCAGTATTTCAAAGTGCAGAGTTGAGTATCATGTTTTTAGGTGCTAGTTCCAAGCACAAGATGACTCCAGCTGGAGGTTATACCCTTCAGAAATGAGGTGAGAGGGTAGAAGTAAACTGCTGGCAGCCTCTGCATCTTGACTATCCTGATTATTCTTCCTCTTACAGTTACTTTTTTTTCTTCTTGTGGTAAAAATACGATTCTATAATCTCAAATTCTTTTTGCCTTTGTTTTTACATACCTTTATTTATTGAGGCGTACCCAAGTTCCTTCTGTTTGTTTTACTGCCAGAAAATTTCAGTATTAAAAAGTCAATGGCGTGGAATTAAAAAGGACTCATCTAGATCTCATAATAATAAAAGCGCTTGGAACAAATGACTTTGGAATACATATTGTGGCTTATGCTTCTTTGGAGTGCTTCATTTTATCATCACAGAGGCATCATTTGTTTAAACTGTGCTCCTGTATGACATCTGGTTTGAAAAGCATAATAACCTATATAATCAGCTTTTTAAATGCTGGATTATCTATGGGTTTATTGACTCTTCTCTACAAAATCTGTTATTTCTAATTAATTCCCCATATAACTAATACTAAAGCCAACTCTGAGAGACACAAATGAGCTTGATGGCAATGGCTAGTCAAGGTCAGCATTTAACTGCCAGCATTTGCACTGTTAGGGATAATAAATCAGGCTTATTCTTAATCACATACCCTACAACGTGACAAATGTTTCTGGAGCCATCGAAGCAACCATTTTACAAATCATTTAGGAGATACATTTGGCATTGTTAAACTCTGCGTGCTGCCCTTGGCTGTAACAGCGTCGGGATAAAATATGTATGCTCTGGTAGGTCTCCTCTCTTTGAATTCTGTGGAGTTTTATGAGAGGGGCGTGGGAAGGTGTTTGCCTATTCTTGTCTTTGTATTAGAAATAATGAGAGAAGCCTGAAAGCAACAACATCTAATCAACCTGTGGGAGCCACTGGCTTCTGAAAACGGGAATGAGTAGCCAGCTCTATGGCACTATTTCCTATTTCTGGTGTTTTCAGTTAGGAGTTTATATTGAAACTAGCTTGCCACCCACAAGGAATGTCCTGGCTCAACAACAGTCCATTGTGTAAGTTTTTTAAAAAACCATGTTAAATATCAGAGCAATAGGGTATAAGCTCTGATTTGGTTTTATGTAAATACAGTGTTTTCACTCGATCTGAATTTTAAGGCTCAAACCTGCTGTGGTCCACATATGCCATTAGATTTAGCATGTTATTCAAAGAGATATTTGGCACTAGGCTAATTACTCTCCCGGGAGTCAACTGTAAAGTTTCTAGTCTTTTTTTATGGTATTCATTCTTACATGGACCAACTCTTGGATATTCCAAAAGAGAGAATGACTTGTTACTTGGGTAACTTGGAGTATTGTAACTAAATTTCTCATCTGGAGCAAAGAATCAAATGGAGCTCCAAAAAAAAAAGACCAAAAATTAAATTAATGTTGATATCTCTGTTATAATCAACTGAATTTAACAGTAATATTTTGCTTATTAAGTGTTACTTCCCTGTAACTTTCCTCACATGCCAGTTTACATTAGGCATTTTTACGGGGCAGAAATTTACGACGTTGCTGTGGAAAATTAACGCAAAGGGAAATCTTTCACCTGAGCATGCATAAGAAGTAATTTCAGTGTGGGGGGTTTAAAGTAGTTCATCTGCTTGTGCATATTATAGAAAAAACCAGCTGTAATGATTAATAAAAATAATTGGTTTAATAAAAGTGATAAATAAATTGTCTTTTTATGTCATCAACACTGGATGTCAGGCCTTGAAATAAAGGCCAAGGGGTAGGTTCCTCATCATTCAGATCTTGTTTACAATGGTCACTAAGGAAAGGGATGACAGCCTGAAAAGAGAGAGATTTAGGAGGAAAAGGTACAACCATCTGTGTGTTCCTTGTTTGGAAAGAAAAACTTCCATGGAGAGAATGAGTTATCCTGAGGTTCAGCTTGTGATTTCAGGATATTTTTGGGCTCAGCCTTTATTATTGCACCACTTTACCTTTGCATGAAGTATTACCACAGCATTTTGAATTGGCTAATACTCCATTATAGCATGGGTGAAAGAGAACATAAGACATTTTAAAAACAAGCCAAACATTGTTCATTGAAGACAGTCATAGCCAGAGCTGGCACAAATCAGTGGAGATTGAAGTACCAACAGCAAATATCAATATTTCTTTGCAGTAAAATATTTGAGAACAACTCCATGTTTGATGCTCCTGTTAAGAATGAAAATGCCTCTCTGTGTTTTAACGTATTCCACTTTTAAACTGAAAAAAGGAAGTGTTAGTTGGATTTAATTCCAGAATGTTATATTTCCACCTGTGATGCTGTGGCTGAGTAGCTGAATACATACTTTGTATTCAGGCTGTACCTTCCAGTTATATTCAAGTCTTTGGTGGAGAGGAGTACTGTATAAAATGTGCTATAGATTGCGTCTTAGGTAGGCATTTAATAATAGTCGTGGATCAACTGGTGTCTTCATGTGTCTTTGCTGACTTTTTTTTTAACCTAATAATTCTGTGAAAGTGCAATTTTGTAGGGTGGCTTGTATCTAAAAAAAAGCTCTCCCACCTTCTGCAAATCCTACATGACAATTTATTTTCAACTAAAAATAATACATAATTACATATATATATATATGCAGTATGTATATATAGAGAAGCATGTGCATATATATATATATAAATAAAAATCATGCACGCTGCTGTGATACCCTGGAAACGTCCATTTCTCTACAGGAAAAGCTCTCTATTAAAATTACCTCTCTTTTAGGTATTAAAAAAATACACTGACCTCTTTCAGGGTAGAAAGACTGGGAAAGTTTTTGCCAGTCTTATGAAGAATTGGGAACACACAGCATCAAAATTACAAATCCCCTGAGACATTTTGGTCTTATGTCAGTATTGAAATGTTTCCCTTCTCAGGCAAAATACTGATGTTTGCAATGAAAGAGAATTTTCGAAGTTAGTTTTCAAGGTTATTGGCATTTTCTCTAGAAAGCAGACACCTTTTGAAGAATTTTGTTTAATGGAAGGCCTAATTTTTTTCATGCAGTATGGAACGTGCTGGAGGGAGAAAGTCCTGTTCTTTGCCTTAACAATCAGAGCTGAATACCAGCACAGCCTTGGCAAATCCTGGGAAAGTTACTTTTCCTGAGGGTAAATTAATGCAGCGTGTGCAGGTATGACTGTGACTGGAGCACGCCGAACTTACTTTAACATGGATTTGGTGAGGCTTTCTCTCTTAACAGATGAGCTAATGCCTACACCTAGCAATTATCAAGTAGTGTGATGTTATGTAATGAGAGTATAAATAGCACAAGGACTAAAACTAGTAAATCTAACAGACTAGCGAGCAGACAAGAGCAGGAATACTATTTGGAATGTTTTGATTAACATCTGAATACTGTCGTTTAAGCAGACATTTAGATTTGATGTTGCAGTAAAGCTGTAGGCCAGGGGAGCTTCGATCCCTCGTTTGGAGTGACATTCAAGCTGTGCCCCATGGATAAATCACTTGGCCTCTGCATACCCCTTTAAAGAAAGTTAGAAACTTGGAAAAAGTCAAAGGGTTCATACTTGAGATTTCTTAAACAAGCTCATTATCTTATATTTGAATTAAGACTACCTGTGGACTTTGTTTCCCAGTGGCTGATGGACAAATAGCCTGTGACTTGCAGTTCGAATTATCAGTACCTGATAATTTCCCTACAGATGTGAAGTCTTTCAGGGTTGTTTTTGTAGTTGTTTGGCAGCATTCAGAGAGATAACATGTAAGAAATGCAAGAGGTCACGTTTACCTGGAGAAGAGAGGCTGTGTGGGAGGAGATACTCTCTCCAGCCCTGTGGAGACATGGGAGGGATCCAAAGCTTTCATCTCCTTCAGGATCTGGCAGGTTTCTCCAAGCCTGCCCATTGCATTAGGGTGGCATTTCCAGTTCCTGGGGGAAGAAGGGAGGGAGGAAACTCACAGGATTGGGAAATGTGACTTGTTTTGAAAAGCATTGTCTTTGAGAGTTGCTAGTGGAAAATGTTTCCTAAAGGTGCCCTGTAGTTTAAAGACAGAGGTAGAAGATTGAAGCAGGGCCTGCAAGGTGCATCGCTCTACAAAACTTCAGGATGGTCTGAACCTCCAGTGCTGCTTTTCTGGCACCTACAGGCATATGGGAGGATCTTCTGCACTTGCAGAATGTACAAAGACTTCAAAACATCGGAGGTAAGCTGCTAAATTGCAGGAATATCAGAAATGAGCTCATAGACTACTGCAGTGGTAAGCAGCAGCATAGACAGGGGAGTACTGCTGCCCTATTTCATCAAATGGCCTTAGAGCTTTCCTTACAGATACTCCTTAGCTGTGAAGGCTTCAAACATATAAAGAAACAGAAAGAAAATTTACAGTTGCCAGGTTGCTGCCAGAATGGTTTGTTTGTTTGTTTGTTTTTTTATTTTCAGTTTTAATCATCTGCTACCAATAAATTCCACTGCCCTTGTGGTAACTTCTCACATTAACATTGATATATTATGGGTGTTTTAAAACAGACAATAAAAATATTGCACTTAGTAATTAAAGCAATTCATGTATTCAGCTAGATACTGCCAGAAGGTGTTGTGGTTAGGTGTCTTGAGCAATATACCTGTTATAAATTCTTAATTGAACTTTGTATTATGGCTGGTGTGATTTGAAACATTCATAGCTGTTTTGTTTTGCTTGATTGTTTTCACTCCAGCTCTTCATTGAGAAGTGTATCAACTGGATCTTCAAGACCTTCCAAAGTGTGTTTGGTGTGTGGAGATGAGGCATCTGGATGTCATTATGGGGTGGTTACATGTGGCAGCTGTAAAGTTTTCTTCAAGAGAGCAGTAGAAGGTAAGAAAACACAAAACAAAAAATATCAACACAAAAGATAAAATCTATTCTTTTTTTTTCTTTTAAGGAAATATATATACACACATATAAATTTTCCTATGTGTTTTCTGCTGTTGGTGAAATTCTATGTTGTTAATATGAAAAAAAATGCTGAGTGGCATTTACAGACTTGAAAAGGTTTTTAACGGCATGCAGAGGGCATAAGTACCCTTGGAAGTCTTTGCTGATGAGTAAATGTTCTTATAACCACAGATGGACTAGGAGATAGCTACTTACTGATTTATCTTCATAAAAAAAAGCCTAGAAGGAAAAAAAATAGGCTCTTAATATGGTGTCCAGCTTGTGCACTGAGAAGAGTGAGGCAGTATGAGGTGTGATTAATTTCTTCTGTGATCATTAAATCTACTTCTGATGGCAATAAGGATTTAGCTCTCTGTTAAATAGACCTGGAGGGCTTGTGCGTCACTGAAGTCAAGACTTTGTGTAATATCTATCAATCTATTTATCTATCTATCATCAAAAGTGTCAATCTAATTGAAATTAACTTCCCAAAGTTATAAGGACATGGAAAAGGTTTCCCCTGGCTGAAAACATCTCTTCTTATAGTTGTACACTAGCTGACCTTGCTATGCTCATTCCCCAACTTCTTGAGAATTTATATGCTTGATATAGCACATGAACTGGAAACCTTCCTTTTTTTGGCTGTGTCATTTCCTCCATGTACTTCCATACCACATCATGGATGGCTCTTTGGATATCCACATCTGAGCTGGCACCTGAATCACGAGAAGCTATTTTTTGGTTGAGTGGTGGTGATGGTGAAGCTTTCCCTATACCTGCACATACTGTGTGAAGTGACAGCATCTTCTGTTGTCTTCCTCCTTTCCTGCCTCCCAGGAAAGCTTCCTCTCCGGTCTTGAATCGCTGTAATTTCAAGGTACTATTTGTCCACGTTTACAATCTCTTTTACTGACCATTCCAACAAAGTATGATAGATGTTCCCATCCAGATTTAGAGGAATTTATGAAAAATTACTAAGGAGTCCCTTTAGGAGTTAACAGAGCAGCAAGATTGTGTTTTCAAGCCTCAGAAGCCAAAATTATTAGGAAAGGATTACTCTCTGATCAGGCATAGAAGGACATTTTTCAAATGCAATGAAAACTGATCAGTAATTACTGAAAGTTTGAAAGTTAAGCAAAAAAAAAAAAGAAAGAGAAAGCTACCCTGTCATCCCTAAAAATTTGATGTGTTTTAAATTAGTTTAAAATACATCTTTTAGAGTCATTATAATGACATGCATGTACCTACTGGTGGTGTGTGAACACTATCTAGACTTTTTGGTATGCACATGATTGACCTCTTGATGCTACCAGTAGCATTGTTGCTAGGCAGACACTGAAATTTTGTCTTGGCTTCCCCTTTTTTTTTTTTTTTTTAATATATTGTAATATATGTGTTAGCCTCAAAAGGGCACAGCAAAAACATAGCACGCATACTGGCTTCAAACATCCTGGCACAATCCATATAAATAAAAGGTTTTGTAGGTAGTTTTGTTTCTTGTAGAGCCATCATAAATTTTTCAGTTGGGAACAGCACCAATAAAACACACCCTCCTGAGGTTTCCTATTTGAAATGATTGAAACAATTAAATATTTGTAGCTCAGGGACACACATGTTTCTTTCATGATCCACTGAACATTCCTCAGTTGAGTTCCTTTCTCTTTGCAAGGACCTTTAAAGGTCTACTCCAACTCAGCCCCTCTCTATCAGTCTATGAAGCAGGGAGACAAATTTGGTCAAAAACCATGGAAACAGAGAAAAGAAGGATTTGGAGAGAGAGAACTCTGCACACCACCCAGTTTTTGGGTCTCAGCTGGAATTGCTAACATTGTCAGCATACCTTGAACAGCCATTGACTGCCAATTCCTTCATGCTCCTCTGAAATCCTGCAAAACCAGAGATATTATAACAGAAAATAACTGTATTGGAATTTAAAACCAAGAAACTAAGAAGAACAAAGAGACTGAAGTTTGCATTTCAAATTATAAATCTGATAATTGTATTCCCAGTTAATTGTATCTTGGAAATTTCAGAAAATACCTAATGGATTTATGAGAAGGAGAGCTGTAGACCAGAGAAAGCATTAATATGGGTTTATTGGTGAAATTTCAAGAGTAATTTCAGATGGCATTAAATCCAAAGCTGTAAATTATCCACCTACTAGTTTTAGTATCAAGTAGGCACGGACCTTTTGATGACTGACTTGATGAACAGGAGGCTGGTATGCAGAAATGTGATTTTGTCATTTAAATAAGTTTGATCTGCCTTGCAAACGCTAAAAATCCTTAGAGTGTAAAAGTGTTGGTAGACGATGTCACTGCAAAATTTAAGGTATATACATTTAGAATACATTTTTATAGGTTAATTTTTAGGTTAATTTTATTGTATTTTTATTTTTTACTTAATATTTTTTGTTGTATTGGGTTTTTTCCTCAGTTGTAGATATGGCCAATCCTAAAATCGTTTCAACTTGAATTTGTCATCAAAATAGAGTCATATGCTGAAAATATGCGGCACTGTGAGGGAACCTAAAGCACCTGGCCAGGCTTGTCTTCTCTTTTTCCGCTGAAGCAGCTTTCTCTAAGGAGAGTAACAGGCTTGAAGTCAGAAATCACAGCTGTTCTTGCCTATGCTTTGTGCCTATGCTTTGCATTTTCAGTCTTCATTTGTTCAAGTTCCAGACAAGTATGAGGTAATCTCTCCTAAATCAAAATTTATATTGTTTTGTAAGTTGCTAATATTTTATTCTTCCTTTGTCTTGGAAGTAAGAAAAAAGGAAGGCATTTTTTCATCTCCATATGGTGCTAAAGTGTACAGCAAAAATGACCATTTTTCTTTAAGTTATTTTGCATATTTGCTTGGAGATTTTTGGCTACTTAAAATGTGAGCATTAAAAAATTATATTGGATCAGTTATAGGGAAGCTTGTCCTTTTTTTTAAATACAAAGATGGGATAATTCAGTAAAGATCAGATTCAGCTCTTGATTTCTGTTCCAGAAGGTTAACCTTAAAGCTCGTTTTTCAATTTTAAGTTAAAAAAATAGATTTCTCTTCAGCTGTGAAGTAAAAACGCAGGCACAACAACAGAAGTTTCTAGGGTTGTGGGGGTTTTTTTCTCACCTGAACTTTTGTCAGGTTAGAGTGGAAGGATAATTTGGGTGAAGTAAACTTTTCAGTCTGATCTGATGCCTCCTGGGTGTAGCAAACCTGCTGTGCCCCTAAGTGAGCAACATAGGAACAAAGAAATCCTACCTGTTTTTTTCAGAAAGAGGTGCTTTTCCTATGCACTCTACGCAAAAGAACTTACCAAGGTTTTATAGGCTCTAGTAGAAAATGAGCTAAAGCCTTTCTCAGCATGCCTCCCTTGTTTTTTGGTTTTGTTTTCATTTCAGTTGAAGTGGAAAACCTACCAAGGTATGAGAAATGCTAACATACATAACTCTTGAGTAATTTGCCTAATTAGCATAACTTTTAATAGAATGCTACTGGTGAACAGGGTAGCTTACTGTATTGATCATTTAAAAAAGCAGTACTTTTTATGCTGTATGAAACTGAAATTGACATATAACAGGTGTTTTGCACGCTATTTTCTAGTGTGTGCGCCCATGAATTTTGTAGGTCTGTATTACTATAATTAATTATACATACAGTTCTTCACTCTCCACTCTTCTGTTCATTCACTGTAATGGAGTCAGTGTTTTTCCATAACAGGCTGTAATTTTCCTTTTATCCACTTTCCTAAGGTCTGTGGCCTCTCTAAATTTGACATCACTCAGTATAGATGTCCATATGTTTTCATAGAAATTTTTATGTGGAATTTCAAGTTGACTGTGTTCCTGACCTGTTGCAAGAATCTGTTTTACAACCTATCAAACAGAAATATTAGGTGAAGAGCAAGCAGATGGGTGATCTGCTGAGGGCAAGTGAGCTGGTCAAATTAATGTAGCAGCTGCTACGCTTACTTGATATGCTATGGTTAATAGGTGTAAAATAAAATTTAAATAATTAAGTCATTGTAGGTTTAAAGCTGCCACCAGCCTTCCATGCTTTCATAGATATATGAAAAGGACTTTTCCTGGGTTTAGCTCTGGCAGGCAGTATTGCTCTGTGAAATGAAGTCTTCATTCCTTTTCCAGGCTGGCTTTAGCTACTAAGGGCTTGGAGTTGAGGAGACTGGTAGGAGGAAGGTGCTAAAAAAATTTGCAACGGGTCCCCAAGAAGGAGAAACAAAAACCCCAAGCAGCAAGAGTTGAGACATAAGAAAAAAAAGGAAAGAATAAAGGATCTGACATATATTGCAACTGAATATTTTAAAGTTGGGGAGAGGTGAAACGTGAGGGAAATCTTTCCTTGTGGCCCTTTGGAATACGTGGCCTGCATGGGAAACACTGCCCAGTGTTCAGCAGAAAATGCTGGGTGCATTCAGATGAATGTGAAGTGGAACACCAGGAGACCAAGCATAATGTGGTTGCATTTCAGATAGGATGGGGGAGATTTGGGAACCACCAAAGTGATGGAGTGCCTTGCTTTGAAAACAAGCGCAGAATGAGTGGGTTTAGCAGCTGCAGTGCCACAGAGAACGTAAGTTGGTTAATAGCTGTGAAAATGATACAAAAAATATTTTATATTAAGGAAGCTGAAAATCTGCATTCATTCCTTTCCAAAAGAATTAATAATTTCTTCTCTCCCCCAAGACTTCCCAACATTTGCAGGTTTTTTTTGAGGGTAACTTATTTACTGTGTGAGCTGGTGTTGCTGTGGAGAGGGATAAATGAGTATGAGGATGAGAATTTAAATACGGGCAGCTGTCTTGCCTTGAAAAATGCACACACAGGGCTGCATGCAACTATTCTTCTCCTGCACTCTGTCATTTGTCTTTTGTTCTTTGTTTTATGAATATTAATTTCTAGCCTGCTTCATCTGTAAAATCATATATTCAGTAGGTGATAGCCAGCCTGCGCAAGCACAGATACCCAGTAAATGGAACACAGATGCAGTGGTAAGGTTGGTTTATCTTGGGCAGAAGCCTTCCATTGTCACAAATTCAAGCACCATACAGACTTTTACATGCTTACCTTCCACATCCTGTTAAGAGCAGGGAAGTTTTGGCATTTATAGGATGTGGCAGGGAACTCAGTTGCAGTAATTTATTGTTTTTGTTGTTTTCTTTTTTTCGCACATTACAGGGTAGCATCCCAGCAGGTCAGAGTCTTCCTAGAGGTGGGATGGCCCTGTCAGTGCATGCTGATTTAAAGTAGCCACAAATATTTGGCTAACAAATATTCCAATGCTACAGCCATTAGTTTAGTGTTTTCTTGAATATGTCATCTGCCTTTTCCTTTAAAAAGGAATGGAAATCTTTCCTCTTTTCCTTTAGGAAAGATAGACAGGGTGCTTCCTGGGAAATTAATCTTCTAGGTGGGAGTTCCAAGTTGGCTGAGCCACTTGCGTAGTGTAGTTGCACAAAATAGATGGGTAAAATTCAGATGCACCACGTACTTCAAACCATCAGGGAAGTATTCACACTGTCATGGTGTAAGTGAGGCTGGGAATGCTTATGTGGAGTGATGAGTATACTTCTGGTCACCAACATGTTAAGACTGCTTGATTCTGAGTCAGGTAAACACATGAGGAGAGCTTTTGAAATTATCTGGGAAATAAAAATTTATCTTACGTCAGGTGACTGAATGCTTTTAGCTTTTTTTAGCCTACCCAAAAAGAATCTGAGCTGGGACATGATCGCTCTCTATAAATATTTCACAGTTGAGGAATAGACAACCAAGAGGGAGGAGAATTTATTTTGAACTAAGAACTGTACTGAAATAAGAGTAAATGGGTAAAAATCCCATTAGCTAGTTTGCTATTTTGAGAATGCTCTAAACCACCAAAAAAAGAGGGACTTTTGTGGGGCACTTTCCTGAAAAGACTAAGAAGGATTTAACTGCCTACTTTGAAATTGCTCTTAAGAGAAGTAGCCAGTGATAAAATTTAGTTCTCTGTGGTAGTAAAGGATAAGCCAAAAAGGTCTCTCTTGGTTAATGTTGTATTCTGGTGAGGCTGGAGACTTCAACTGACTCTGAAAATGGAGGAAGTGTGAGTAATAAAGAGGGTAGACTAGCTAATACGTTTTTAGAGTATTCCATTTGTAATGATGGTGAATGACTAGATCTTCACAGGAATACAGAACTTCAGTTTTTAGAAATTGATCTAAGGTGTTTAGATCCTGCATAAGCCAGAATTGCTTTGTATTTGTACTAGCAGATGAGTGTTTGTCTCCTGCAATGACTTTTCTCATTTTGATTTCAAAAAAAAGCTCAGGAGAGTGAAGTCCTTTGGAAAGAATTCCATCCTACCCAGCTAAGGCTCTGTATGTACCCCACCAGGCCCCATCAGGTTTTTGCTGATGTGGGTTTTTTTGTTTTGTTTTGTAATACAATACAAATACAGGGAAAACTAAAGCATGAGCAGACATTTAAACTGGAATTTGCAATTGGACAGAAATATATCTACAAGATCTGTATCTAACAGCATAAAACATATAAAATATCATAGATCATCCTTAATCAGGTGCTTTAGCTCCTTACAGATATGGTGCTTAAGTGCTTCTTAAGAGATACTACTTTATAAAATGCTGTTATCCGCCTGCCTCGGCAGCCTCTAGAAGCAATGTTATAATTTTCACTTTTAGGACCAAATAGCACTTCCCTTCTACAACCCTCAAGTTCCTGAAAATTTTTCAAGCCTGAAAAGGCTCTTCAGGTTTCAGGATAAGTAGTTAAAAGCCAAAAGGGGATAATCCTGCAAGGGGCCTTCAGCACTCCAGTGTTAGAGATAAGGAATTTTGCAGTGTCGTGGCCGAAAGAAATTCGTGATAGATAAAACTGGAAAATAAATATATAAGGAAGAAACAAATCATCTTTTTGTGCCTCCTAATCCCATTTTAAATAAGGGGATGGGAAAACAGTCTTCAGACAAAAAAAAAAGAATAAAAAAGAGAGAAAAATGTACATACAGATCTGTCTGTTGTAGACAGAGGGAACAAGGCATCTGCTAGCATCTCAGATATAAATACAGTGGGAAAGGTAATGGCAAATCTCCCATTACCTTAAAGGAAGCCAGGATTTCATCCTTTTTTTGGAGCACAGTTTTAGGTTGTTGAAGTTTGGGAGTGTTTCTGTTAGGTTTGAAGTCTAGACTTCGACAGAGGCAGTTTTGTCAGGTTTTTTAGAAACAATAATGGCCCATGGTCAGCATTGAAGCCCACAGGTCCTTATTGTTTAGGGAGAGAAAATTTTTTTAGACCAAAAATATATTACCTATTTTTAACCTACAAAATTATTTGGTGCCATTTCTCACTGTTGAGTTGCCAAATCCAGGGCCCTAAAATAGGGAACATGAGTTAGTCAGTCTGTTCCCACCTATTTCAAGGGTGATGATGATGTTTGGCTTCTGTATGTACCTTGTCTATGCTGAGAGCAAGTAGAAACAAACAGTTTGGAGTTACTGCTCCTCAGTGGTTTCTTATATTAGGTCCAATGGCAGGTTTCAGGGGGTTTGAGCTGGTTGGTTTTTTTTTTAAGTTTGCTATATATATTGGGGAGGGGGGAAAAAAAATCAAGCTTCCAAAATCATCACTAAGTGTGAAAGTAATGAACGTTAGTGGCCTGCATCTTTGTTCATCTGCACCACGTGTAATGATTCCTAATTCAGCCTTAATAGGACAGTCCCATACAGTTTTTTCCATTACATCTCTGCCTTGTTCATTGAAGAGTTTGGATAGTTTTCAGTTAATGAGCAGCTATTCAATATCTTATATTCTTTTTGTTGCCTCATGTATGGTCCTGTGCCTTCACTGCTCATTACTATTCATCTCTTGCTCAGAATACATAATTATTAATTTTTTACAAACCTTTTTTTGTGGTGCTTTCACTAATATCTAAGTGCTTCACAAGCATTGTTTAATCTATGAGATGAGTGGTTATTAGCCTGATTTTACAGTTGAGGAGATAAGGCACAGATTAAGCTCAGACATACCCACTGAGTTGGGATTAATGATTTAGGATATTTAGGAACTCAGGGGCAGAAGGACTTGGCATTTTGTAGCTCTTAGTATGTCCAGAGTGCAGTTTCCACTGATTTTACTACAGCTATGGTCACTTAAACCACTGCAAATCAGACTCTGGATCACAAGTTATATATTCAGGAATCGTGGAGGATAATTAGTATTTTTTTCTTGCTTATTATTATAAAGTATGCCCATGGCAAAGGAGATGCTAGTTCTCCGGGGTACCTGCCTCACCCATTGACTTTCTTCTCCCTTTCTCTCTTCTTTAAATCTCTGTAATCCTTTTTCTACTTTGTTCTCAGTAGCAGGTGAATGTGGACTTCAAGGACAAGAGTACTTTTGACTTCGGCCTGATTCATCCTAAATCACCGTCCATACAGTCCCAGGATAAGCTAAAGGTCTGGCAAGGCAGGGCCAAGAGTATAGAAGTAAGACATAATGTAGTGAGAGACATGAGTGAGAGTTAGATCAGAATTCAGATTTCGAGGTGTTGGAAAGTCTTAAGATTTCTTACCTGTTCAGCAGCAGCCAGAGCAAGATTCCTAGGATGCAGTCATGTGCAGGAAACATGGATAATGTTGGTGCTTCCTAGGAAAGTTGCATGGAGCTCAGTAGGTGCCTAAACCATTTGGCAGGAGTGAATTTGGGAAGGCTGTAATGCACCTTCTCTAGTACATGCTGATACTTCCATTAGTGGGAACTCCTCAGGGTAACCTGTTTGACCATCCTCTCCATTTAAAAAAAAAGTTTTCTTGCTCTTCTTAAAGACAGAAGGGACACCTGGATCCTTCTAGTCTTCCTAATGGATTTTATTTTGCTGATATATTAAATCAAAACTTTATAAAAGATCCATCTACAGATTTTCTTCAATGGTAATGCCAGAGGACCAGTAATAAGGGCAAAAAGCTGTAATGGAATTACTGCTTTAGGCAGTAGGTTTTTCTCTTTAATGAAACTACTCAGTGCCTCCTGCCTGGAAAAGAATGTCTGAAGAAATTCAAAAGGGCTACATAAATGCCTCAGAAAATAAATGTGGAAAGGTTATGGTTTAGAAATTTATTCTAGAGATTCAGAACGTAGGCTGACAAGTCACAGGGTGAGAAAAATGCCAAAATGGGAATAGTTTCTGCAATAGAAAGACAGATACATTATTTTAAAACACAGTGTGATGTCCGTACTCTGGAAAAAGAGCGTAATGGTGGTTTTGAAGAAAATTGTGCTTCTTTAAAACTTTTGGACTGTTCTTGCAAGATGCCAACAAAAAGCATTGACATTTGCACGTTACTGAATATTCTGGTAAATATTTTGAATATTTTTTTATTCTTGTAATTTAGCCTTTTGCACTTTTTCCAGTAAAGGTGTCATTACTTTCAGCATTGAGGCATTTGTATCAGATTTTCACATCTTATTACATTTGCCTTTAATTCTTCTTGATTCTTGTGGAAAACCGTATCCAGAGTAGTGACATTTTCCCTACTCATTTGCCATTCATGGTGTATTTGCATTCATTTTGGGCTACCAGGCAGAAGAACTAGAGTGTATTTCCCTCATCTGCATCCTGCCTGTTTATTTTACTTCTGAAAATCAGTTTGTGGTGCTCTCCAGGACAGAGGAGGACTGGACCAGACGTTTCGAACTCGCTGTTGCAAAACCTACTCCCTCACGTAGCAAATAACTGATGTGATCCTGTGTGGTGGAAGGGGACATGGCAAACAATTCCCACACTGTCACAGCAGCCAGGCTGATTCCAGAGCAGGGTGAGGGGTGCTGTTAAAAAAGGCACTGTTGCTTTCCCAGGGAGGACTGAACGATGCCATGTGTGGGAGCAGGGCTGGAAAACCAAGCTGGAAGGGTTTTGAACAGGAACAATCCAAACTGTGGTTTGCAGGTTTACAAACCTTTTGCATGCTCTGCACAAGTTCTCTGATAAGCTTCTTCTTGATTAGGCTGGAACAGCTTTTTTAATTTAAAGCTAATGCCTGTGGGGAAGAAGTGCAATAGTTCTGTATTTTCAAAACTTGTGCATTTATGCAAGTGTCTTATAAGCATTTTAGGAATCTAACTATATCATTCCATTTCTGAAAGGACATTTTTTGTCTTGGGTGTTTCGCTGGAGATAAGTATTATTATATGTATTTCAGAAACTCATGCTCTATTTTTTTTTAAAGATAATTACATATTTGGAGCTAAGCATTCAATTATTTATTCATCCATTTTACCACGTGGACTTTGCAAATGGACTTGTGTTAGCCTATACACCATATCATGCATGCAAATTCCACTCTTAACAATACTGCTTGAAATTATGTAAGCGATAGGTGCTAATTTTCTCTGATACAACAGAATGATAATGATGGACTATTGGGAAAAAATAATAATAAGTACTTCTTAGGTTGTGTGCACTTGCATACTAAGCTATTCATAAAATTAAAAAAGGAGAATGAAAAGACACTAACCTACTTAAAAAATTAGGCCTTTTACTTGGAGTCTTTTTAGTGATAACAGGAAGAGAGTATTCCTACAGTGACAGCACCATATCCCTGGAACCATCAGGTTGTACACTCATTTCATTTGAGGGAGGGTGGTTGTTAATGGCTTCATATGCAAGGTGTAAACAGCAAGACAGTTGAATTCTAGATGTTGAAGTGGTTTATAGAGCCCTGAGAACTGTGAGTAGTTCCATACTACGAGTATGGAATATTTCATATTCCATTCTTCTGCACTGTCATCATGCAGGTAACTGTGCTGAATGTAGGGCAGCAGGCAATCTGTCAAGTACACTATATTTTAATACAGTAACATTACATACAGCTTTATAAAATAAACTGTGGTGCTGGAAAATAGTGCAAGCACTTGGACACAGTGGTTTACACTGAGCTTCATCTTTTCTTGCTTCCCTTCTATTTCATGAAGGAATCCACTTCCGTGTAAGAAGTTTAGAAAGAATAGCTAACAATTATTCCCTGTAAATTATTAATTTCAAAGTAGAAAGAGGAAATATGGCAAGGATGAGCTCTTTCACTGACTGTTTAATAATAAAAGGTCCTTCATGGAAAGCTTATGAAAAAATGAAGGACATAAAAGCACAAGCAAATCATATGTATTAGTACATGCTAAAAGCTCTGTGATGAGACAAAAGAGGGTTGAGCAGCAGAGGGGTTTTGAACAGCATTTGGGTAAATTTGCTTACTTGAACATCCCTTTTTCCATTGAGTTAGAAAATGCTCTAGAAATAGAAAACTGAAAGACAGTGTCATCTTTCTGAAATTCATTTCAGCCTTTCCTATTGCCATTCTCACACTCTCTGTATTTTCTATTACCATTCCACAAAGAAAGTGAGAAAGTCCTTGTTACTGTCACCATTCTTTGTGTCCTTGAAGCCTTCAATAACAAGCTCACGATGCAAGAACACCTGTTTCCACAAGGAATAAGGTGGGAAATGCTATGTGTGGTTCTACAGCCCACTCAGATTCTACAGGGAAAGGTGGATCTGAGGTATTGCCAGATGCTTCAAGTGGGGCTAATCCAAAATCCATATGCAAGTGCATTATGGGGATTATGCAATCCTTAATCCTGAAATCAATATGCCTGGGAATTCCTTGGAGATGTTACATTGAATGAAGGTTGTCAACTGAAAAAATGAGGGAAATCCTTAGAATAAGCTATTTCCATCCAGTTGTGGGACAAATGTAAGATTTCAGCTGGAATCAGAAACAAAGGTTTAGGAAAAGAGGGGAGAAGGGCCTCCGGCATCCAGCTAGGGGCACAGGGCATGCCACAGCAAAAGCAGTTCTCCCGTTCCAGGCGTGGAGGTCACGCCTTACAGTGGCGCTTGCCAATACTAATAAAGGAAGATTAAATTTAAAGTGAGAGGAAGATACTTGTTCAGAAAAAAGCCCTGGTGCTCAGGTCTGCCATATCTGTGTCACAGACTGGGCTGGCATGTGCGTGTTTAGCCCGTGTCCTTCTGCCAGGCTTTTACCATTTGCTCTCTGTGCTCCCTCAGCTCTCTGGGTCTCACGGGAGAAGGGTTTACAAACAGCAAATTTGGGAATGTGAGGAATATGTGTGACAGCCCAGGCCTGAGGAACACAGGGGCCATATGGCTGAGCCTGTGAGGGGGCAGAATAGCAAGATTGTCTAGAGGGGAGGGCAGTCAGGAAGGATTTTGCGGACAGGGATCTAAACAGGGCGACCTGCTGCAGTGCAGCAGCTATCCTGGAGCATATTTTAGTAGGCTGCTGAAGGCAATCTGTTGCTTTTCTTTTGTCCTTTACTCTGAGACTTTCCCTCTGTTAATATGTGCAGTGCAGGTATTATGTTTATTCACTGTTTAGTCAAATTTATTGTAAGTATTAATTTTTATTAATCAGCCTGTCAGGGTTTGGGGTTTTTTAGGAAGTTTTTTAGGTGGTTTTTCCCTGTATGTAAACATAGTGTACCTTTTGTTTCCTGGGAACCCTTGACCTCAGCAGAAGCGTGGCTTCTCAGTGCTTGATTAGCTGGGTTAATTCCATTTTGCACAACTATAACTAATGGCCATTTAAAACTGCCAGAAGCCCGCCATGGGTTTCTCCACGTGCCTGACCCTGTTGGGGAGCAGCGCATTAATCAGTGCTCTCTGTCACGGTTTATTGCTTAATGATGAGGGTTAACTGTCCACTTCCTAGGAATAATGAAAAACAGAGGTCAGCAATCACTGCCTGAGCAGAGAGAGGAGCTCTTCCCACTCGTACTTCTACTCTTTCGTCCTCGGGCAGCGACAAACGTGTCCGCTCCACCACTTCAGCATGAACACTTATCTTTAAAACTCATCTTAATTATACATCAATCCTTGTCATGTGCTTACCCAATTGAAACAATCAAAACCACTGAGGCAGTTACCTAATTAAAGTCGGTGTAATCATATTTGCAGGGAAGCACTGTTCGCTTTGGCAAAGCCTGTTTCGGGAGAGTGTTCTTGCAGACACAGTGCAACGTGTGGATATGGCACTTGGAACTCCCCAGGCCAAACCTTTTGATGATGGCTCGGTAATCCGCGTCCCTTCCAAGCATGGTAGTTTAATTTCTGCGTGCAGACACAGAAACTGTCAAAGTAACCCTTACTTGCAGGTACTAATGGATGCTGGGTCCCAAATTCACATTGAAGGATATTTTGAATTTTCTTTTTCTCGAGGCCGTAGTTTTACTGCTGGTTGTGGTTTGTACAGGCCTCACATACATGGGATGTCAGGCCAGCTGCTGGAGTGGGTGGCCTTGCTGGCCAGTGGCACCCACAGCAATGTGTGCAGGAGTTGCCTACTACCTGTACAGGAGGTATTTGAGCAGAGAATATGTCCTGGGAGCAACAGCCCTTGTTTGTCTTTCCCCCTTCAGCTGGTGGGGTGTGCTTGCTCTGCCTCTCAGCCTGGACTGCAGGGCTGTAAGGTGTGGGATACACTGCTCAGTGGTTAGGGTCTTAAAGCCCTATTTCCTCTTCCTACACAGTTTTAGAAAAGCAGAGAATGTAAATTACAAATCAGGGGTTGTCATCGTTTCCTAAGGTTTTTGCCAAAGGGGGAGAGGTGAAATGGGATGTGTGTGGGACATCCATCCCTTGGGGCAGCACTCCTCTGTTACAGCAGCATGACTGAGCACTGTGAGGCCACGTAGATGTCTGTTAGCAGTAACCTGGGGGCCAAACAGGTTGCTGGGGACAGGTTTCTGGGGACATTTTTGCATCGATAAGTTTTTATGGCTGCTACTAGCTGTTTTCCCTGTGCTTACAGATAGCAGCAGAGGGTGCGATCAGGCTGTTTTGGGCTCACCCCTTAGACAGACTCAGCAAGTGAAGTCCCAGGTACCATGAAAGCTTGTAGGCAGAGCTGGGAGCATGGGTACCGGTTCCAGTTGCCTCACATGGGGACCTGTACCCCAACCAGCTGCATGTCTGCGTCCTTGGAAAGCACTCTCTTTTAAAAATGCCAAACAGTCAGGAAAATCAAGTTGTGGGAGTGATAGGTCAGGCTCAGTGCATTAATAGACATTTATTTTTTGCCTTACTCTTTGCTTGCCTTTGGTTTTGCAACCTGTGCCGCATTCCTCTTTTCTCCAAGCTGTTCCCTTGCTGCATCTTGAGAGTGTGATGGGGATTTTCTGCACATAGTCCCTGTGCCAAAGCATTGCCTGGCACATGGAAGAGATGGCTGGAGCACAAGCTCAGCTCAGACCCTCTGCCCTGGTCCGTCCTCTTTGCAGAAGGGAGCTTTGGAGGTTGGCAGCCAACCTCCACCAAAACCTTTGCAAATCATATCACGTACAAACTGCAACTTTTCAGTATTTTATGCTGTGATTCGTTATAATTTTAAGTGATAATGTATGAGATGGCAAAAGGCACATCTGTGGTATCAGAGCAGTGATGCTTCAAAGGGTCTGTCTCAAAGTGTGAAGGCTCTTGAGCTTCTCAAATACATCTGTGAAAAATGTAACACGGGAGAAAACCAACATGTTCCTCCCTACCCTTATTCACAAACTTAGTTTGCACTAGGCTCCGTGCTTCTAGCTGATACATTCTTACTCACAAAATAAAATCAGCCTCAGGCTTGACACACGGCATGGAAAATTTCAGCCCTAACTGCTAATGTGTGGTAAAGTTATAAGCAATAGAAAATGAGGTCTTAAAATGAGAAGTGTCAGACAACCTTAACTATATGTAGACCTACCATATTCACTGATTATAATTTGGTTTTTGACAGATTTCAACCAATTTGCAGATTCATTTTGACATATACTATACAGTGAAAGCGGGGGGAAGAAGTCCCTGGAGTAGGACTCTCAGGCTTATAGGTATGACTTTGTAAGTAGTAAATCAGTAATCAATCACACAGTCATTTTACCTTCTGCCAAACCTTCAAAACTGTGCTGCAGAACGTCCATTAAAAAAAAAATCGTAAGGTAAAATCAAGGCACCAATGCAGTGAAACTGAGACCTGTTGACTTCATGCTATTCTTATCTCATTCCATGTGTCTAAATGTTGTTTGCAGAAAAATGTTGAGTTAATAAATATATCACAAAAGATGGAGCTTAAAGCTTGCATTGTTTGCATAAACAAAAGCCTCAGCTAGCATGCTATTCAGGTATGCATAGCCAGCACAGTTTTAGTAACAAATGCTGACTTTCCAGTAAACACTGCAGACTTCTATTTTGTCTCTCATTTATGGACTAAGGATCTGTCCAGGGTATTTTTCCAGAGCAGACTATGAACTTTGCTTATTTAGAGCATCAAGAAGTGATTTTAAGCCCAAGCCAGGTGAAGGGGTTTCAGGTGGAGGTGTGGAGGCACAGGGTTACCTTTAGGATAACATTTCTGGATGGCCTCGGCTGCTGGTACGGGGGCTTGGGAATCCTGTGTGCCCAAACATGGCTGTTGACCTGGAATGTTGCTTGGAGATTATATAGCAAGCTGCATCCCAGCAGGCTTGTTTGCAGGCTGCCTGCAGCTGGGCTTTGCTGGTTTTTTGGCTAGTTTTTTGGTACTTGGTTGCTTTGAGGGTTTTTTTCCCAGATCACATGCAAAACCTGTGTGAATTGTAATCGCCTGTTCTCTGGATCAGTCTCTGGCAGTCTCTACGTGACTTTTAAAGTGTCTTTCAGTAGAGCCCTGCTGACAGCTCAACAGTTATATAAAATGCTGCCTTCCTAAAAATCACTTCACAGCAATGTCAGTGTGTGAGGAGCTAGGTTAATCCAGTTACTTTCCTGCTGGCATATAATTTGTCATTTTGCAGAACCATTCCACCTGGCTTATACAGTCTGGGGTAAAAATGTTTGCTCAATTGTGTCTCTTTACCTGGACAGGATAACTTGGTGCTATATATGTTTGTGGCAAAGGCTTGTATGGGTAAAACTGCTTTTATTGAACAGTCCTGTTGTTTTACGGACTATAAACTTTAGATGTGAATAACCCTTTTCATTATCAGCAGTAAAATGTGAAATTTCAAGCAACGCAATCTCCATCTTTTGTGGTAGCTTGTTTAGTCATAATTAATTCCTGGGAGGATTTTGATGGTATGTAGCCTATTTTTTTTTTTCCTCTCCTTGATCTTACTCTCTTCATCGGGTCAAAAATCTTTGGCTACTCGGTATTCTTAAAACTAGGCACATGTGTAGGTGCCCAAGGCAAAAGGGCTGAAGGCATGTGACTGGAGACTTGAACTAGGCTGTTATCATTTCCCATCTCTAATTATGAGAGAAGTTACAGGCGGCTAAAGGGCTACTTTAACTTTTCTTAGTAGATCAGTCCCTCTGGCTTCTAATAATTTCCGTTCCACTTCTCTGGACTTCCTCCAGTTTGTTTATATCTTCCAGTAATGAAGTGCCTGAACTGCATGCAATATTCCAGGTGTGGCTGCGAAAGAAATGCAAAAAAGAGAGCACTGCCATGCCAGCCTGCCTCACTGTGTAAAGCTTCTACAGAGCAAGCCAGGGGTCTCACTGGCACTTGATTCTCCTCTGACATATTGCTTCTTACATCCAGATTATCCTCATATTCCTAGGTCTCTTTCAACGGTGATGCTTTTCAAATTTTGCTTTGTTACTGTGCCTTGTTAACTCTTTATTTTGGATTTCTCCCTTGGTATGTGCAGTAGCATTTTCTCCAACTGCAATTCTACTGCTTGTTTCCTATCTTTGCTTCCTATTTCACTACACCCCTTCGTATTATTTTTCTGTCCATACTTGTGCTGGCAACTCCTCCTCCTTTCTTCCTACTTCAATGATGTCCCTCTAATACTTCACAGGATATCTTAACAGTGTGATAAACTCTGAATTTGGCAGTCACTTATCCTCAGTAGGAATTTGCTGTAGAAATACTTAATGACAGAATTGGTGTAGGATCTTTTCATCAAGTACATCTTCCCAGATAGTAACAATAAACTGGATTCTGGATTTCCTGCTCACTGTATAAACAGCCTTTTCAGGTGAGGAGTAGAGGGAGAGAGGGGTTAGTGGATAAGAAACATAGCGGATAAAAAGAAATGGACATTGTGCATCAATGAATAAATAAAATATATTTTCTGCATGAGTGCATCTCCCAGTGGTGCTTCCATATTTGTGTACTTCAGTCTTTAAAGGAAGTATTCCTGACCTGCTGGACGGCTCAGCCTCTTCAGGGACCATTACCTTGGAACTGTGAGAGGTAAGGATGCTCCTGGAGGCAGGAGGAGTGTGCTGTGCCCAGGAGGGAGCTGCCAGCAAACACTTTGTTTTTCTGCAAAGGGATAGTGGATTTCTTACACTGATGGCCTGATTTCCCCTTTTACTTGGTGTAGACATCTGAACTTGGGTAAATGGAGTTTCCCTGGTTGCATCAACACTAATATAGAGAGGTCTTCTGTCTGTACCAGCTTCTTCAGGTTTGGAGGGGCTGTAATGGCAGAGCAAGTCAGGCTCTGATTATCTTCTTGTAGGTTGCTACTCCCTTTCAAAAATGAGTTCACTTCCACACTTTGTCTTCTCTACTTCAGCTTAGGTCTTCTGGTTAACTAAAAGTCTGTCTGTCTCTTTGGAAGCCCCTCAAAAACCAGCAACCACCAATCTTTCCACATAACTTTTTAATTATTTCTGCATGTGAGTTTTGGCTGTGCTCCAACATTGAAATCATTATGCTGTTTCAGAGTGTAAATAAGTGGGACTGGATTAATAAATTGTATGAAACATGGTGCCACACTTCATTATAATCCACTTATCAAAGTGGAAAAACCTTTTAGTACATAAAGTGCATCTGCTTTTAATTTTCATTTTGATCTTTTCTTTGTATGTTTCCAGACACAAGTGCACATTTTCAGGGAGGCTTTTAATGCTGCTGCCTGGCAGTTTCAAAGTTACTTCTGAGGATGGCAAAACAGCCTACCAGTTTGGGATGTATAAGGAGAAGCATAGGATTGGATTATTCTCTCATAATTATAAACTGGGGTGCAATACATCACAAGGAAATCTGGCATAAGCAGAGGGCAGATTTGTTTTTTTTATGTTAGTGACCTTTTTAAAATTTCCACTTTCTTAATGCAGATTTTTTCATTTTTACTTACAAAGCGTACTTCAGACAAGTGGATTTTGCCTTTAGTCACTCTCATTTTCCCACAATGAAACAATTGCTTTTGATGCCAGTAGTTGAAACTCACCTTTTCCAGAGTGCAAAAAAACATTGTGATCCACGTGGAACTGCAGTTCAGCTCCTACCATGGCTTTGCACTAGGGGACCACCACCCTCATCATCTCTTTCCTTCCTGGATCTCTCCTGCAAGCCTCAGATCCAGCAGCTGCTCCTGAGGAGATTGGACTCTGTCCCTGGCTGATTTCTATCACTTCAATGAGCAAATTGCTGTGTTTTATGAAGATTAATCCAAAGTATTTTTGTGCTGTTGATACATTTCTTGTAAGCAATGACATTTCATTTCATGTCAGTTTGTATTAAATAGCTACTTGCAGGAAACTAAAATGAATTCAATCTGCTTAGTAGTACTGGAATTCTAATTATGAAAAATGAACTCTTAAAAAGAAAAAATTCTGTGTCTAGACCTGCCCCTTGTGAAGTTAAATGGGAATAGACTGAGGACTTTCTGATTTTGTTCTTTTTAAATTAGTTGTATGCGAAGTGTGAGGATACATACCAGGGAGGAGCAGCAACCCTAATCCAGGGGGGAATTCTGAATATAAATTATATATTAATTAGCCTTTAGTTTTCACTGAGCAAAAAAACTGTTGAAATAACAATTATGGCAATTAGGCAAAATGCTCTTTGAAAGTAATTATATTTATGCTTGAGTTATGATGTATTTATGTCCCCAGATAATTATTTTTCTATGCCTCCTTTTTCATTTTTGTTCTCAGTGGCCGCTATCATTGAAATGTGGCACATTCAGTTTTACCTGAATATCCATTCCCTTGTAGCAAAAGGAAGGTCTGATCCCTTCAAGATGTCACTCTGGCATATGAATTATGTGTCTGAGAAGTTTTATGTGCTTTAAAAGATGAGAAGCTTGTTTGCTTTCAACTCCCAGTGGCAACTTTATATGTGTTGAAAATGTCAGATGCAGAGCAAGTCATCCGTGGCTTTAGTTGTTTAAGACCTAGGATGATGCCAGTGTGAAAGGTCACCCCTTCATATATTTCTGTGGCAAAGCAAATTGCAATTCCTATGGAAAAGGTGCAGAAATGAGGGCATGGATCCAGCGCACAGCATGGTGGCTGTCACCATGGCAAATTTATTAATCTCTTCTTTTATCTCTTAGAGGTCATTCTTGTGTCACAGTTGAGGTGTCAGACCCAACATGCCTGGGTGAGAGAGGCTGTGGGGGTTTTACTTGTGAGATGACCTTCAGTAAAATTTGGGGTACTTAGCTTTGGTTCATCAGTGTTTTTGCTGCTGTGTGATGCTTTGCTCAACCTCTTGAGGCTGGATGAGTAAGCAAAGGGCGAAGTGCTTGTTTTCAGGTCCTGTTTGGTGCAAGGGCTGGAGGGGACTGAGACCTGTGGCTGTGCAGCCACTTTGGGGAACGGTACTTGGAAAGACCTGCTCATCCAATTAAAGATGGAAATAGTGATTGTAATTGATGTAATATCTGTTCTACTACTGAATTTACACTTTTTGTTTTAGGTTGTTATAGTATTTTGACAGTAAACATACTGTGAAATTTCATTATAATTGTCAGATCTTTTTCCTACAACCCTCTAATCCTCTTTCTTCTTTCTTCAGATTTATCTGGGTGACAGGGAGCTGAGGTTCCTGATAAAAATAAACAAATGGAGAGAGAAAAAGAAGATGATAAATAGGGAGACAAGTGCATGGTTCAAAGGGTAAAAACGGACTCCTTCTCAAAAAGTCAGCAAACAAATGCAGAGAATTTTTAAGTTCACTTTGGTGGGCATCTGATATTACTTTGGTCAACACTTCTGCGTTTGGGATCTCAAGAGGCTATGCTAAAAGGCTCTCTTGTGATGGTATTGCTTGCAGCCTTTAAAAGAAAATTATTATTGACCAGGGTTCTAGAGGAAAATATTTGTCAACGTATGTGCTGGCAATATTTTAAATTGTTGCTATTATACAAAATAATATTCATTATTATAAATTTACCATATTTCCAGACTGAGCTGTAGTAAACTGTACATGAAAAATGCACGAGAAAAATATGCTTTGAAGATAATGTGTCATTCACACAGAATAAAATTTGTGATCTGCTGAGCATGCTAAATGCAAGAACACAGCAGACTTGAACATCAAAATGTTTGCAAAAACCAAAAGGCAGCTAGTTTTAAAAACAAAATTAACAGAACATTTTCACTGAGATCAAGAGGTGGGAAAAGTTTGACTTTGTGAAACAAACAGCCTATTTTTCTAGTACTATCTTTTATAAGTAGCATGTATCTTATTGAAGGAGTCAGCCTGGAATTGCAGGTTTTAAAATGGAGGTGCAAAACACAGAATTAATGCTGTTCATCTTGATTTTTCTGGTTTTCCTATGAGAAGTTATCTCTTGGTTATTACTGCAAAGACAAGTTGTTATATTAATATATCAGCAGGATGGTGGGGCAGACACAGAAGTTTGGAGGAATAAATAAAATGTAACAGGATTCAGGTACACTTGCAAATACAAATATTTTTGTAGAGGTGAATACTTTCAGTGCCGTGTTCACTGAAGGATCATGGCTCAGGGAGCCACAGAATCATTGAGAAATCCTTACATTGCCAACTAGTGCTCCGTATTCCAGAATACTCCCCCCACACCTCACTCTCAAACATTCCCTTAAATGAACTTGATATTACACACAAATCTTATTTTACACTGAGTGCTTCCTGAAATCCAGTTGAAACAGTGAGCTATTTGTAGAGCAAGATACTACATCGTGTATCAGTATAGCAGATTGGCTGACCACTTTATGTCAGCAAAAAATGGAAGGGCATTTAAGTTGCAATTTAAGATTTTTGTATGACACTTATTTTAAAAAGTCTTTCCAGACCTTTTAAACCATTTCTTGTATGTTCTGTATTTTCTATTAAAGTGCCTGGAAATTTGTAGTATGTCAAGAATGCCTTATCAGATTTGTAGCATGGGAAAGCAGTATTAGCCATCATGCATGCAACATGATCTATTGGAGTAATACCAATATCGCCGGTGGGACATGCCCTGACTGGCCCTGCGTCTGAGCCTAATAGCAGCAATTGAGGTGTTCAACCCCAAAAGACACTAACAGCTCACGTGGCAGTAAGTCCAGGCTTGTCAGGCTCCAGAGGTGGTGGTGGTGGTCTCTGCCTGAGACACTTAAGATGAATGGTGGAGGAAAAGGAGGAGTCCTGAAGGAGGGTTATATCCAGAAGTTTTATTCCTGGCCTACAGGCATCTGAATCTTGCAACAGCTCCTGCAGGACTCTATCTCTTAACAGCTTCTTGATGGTTCCCAACTGACTGACTGCATGGCTTGCTTGCCCTCTTAACCTCGGGGGAGAGGGGAAGGGGAGGGGAGGGGTCGCAAACCCACCAACCAGGTGAGGCAGAAGAGGGTTTAAGGCTCAATGTTACAATCACCTGATGTCTTCTATTTGACAGGCAGTTCTCAGGGGGAGTCTGGGTAGGGGAAGGGGATGATAAACATCTGGGTGTGGTCCCTTTGGGGAGAAGCCTAAAATGCTGTGTCATCCCACTGCTACAATGATCTCTTGTAAATCTGCCTCTGCAGATAGCAGCATCTAGAGACCTCAAAAATATTCAGTTAAAATTTAAACCAAACTGAAAATTTGGAAACTTGCTATGAGAGAAAATGTTCTAAAGTATTAGAAGTGTGATTTTGTCAAAATATCCTCTAAAGCTCTAATTCCACTCTCTGTATCACCGTATTCATTATAATCTAAAATCAAAAGTAATTGAGCTGAAAACTAGTTTCAAAACAGAAACAAAATTATTTCACTCAATAACAGGATTTTTTTTAATTTGTAGATATTTTTCCTTGGTTTTCATCAGAAGCAGATTTCCAGCACTGTGTGATTTCACTGAATCAGAAATACTTTGCAAAGATGAGGTTTTTCCTGTTCCTCTTCTGTGCATCATTCAGCATCTCCTTGACCACATGAAAATAGAATTATCTTGTAGTCTGACATGTGTTCAGGTTTCCAGCAAGCTGAACTGAAAGATGGTCCTGGGAATGGTCTCACCACCAGTTTGGGGCATATCTTGTCTTGATGGCTCAGCCTGTCTGAATTACAGGATGGCTGGAGCACCACACAGAGGCTTGGAGGGGCTTTCAAAATTCTGTGGTGTGTTTTAAGCATGGCATAAGAAAATGTGCACGTGGACCTTAAATGTGAGGTGTTCACACATATTTTTGTGCTTGCTCGTCTTGCTGTCATTAGCAGGTTTCATCCCTGCTGGATGGTTTCTTCTGCAGAAAATAGTAGCCTCTTCTGGGCTACATCCCATGCTCCCTTGCCAAATTTCCTCTCTCTCCTTGATCCCTCTCATCGGTGCCCTTTCAGTCTGCTTAAAATAGTGAGTGAGAATCATTTTTATAACTTCTCATCTCCTTTGCCAGGGTCACCAGACCATTCCAATTGTTGTTGTTAGCCTGGTCTCAGCCCAACGTGAAAGCAAGCTTCGAGAGAACGTGAAGGAGCAGGAGACAGTCTCTGTGTAAAGACTGGCAGAGCACTGGAGTCTGTGTTCTTAGGTGTGTGTAGGGAGTATGTAAATGACAACTTGAAAAGTTTTGCATATAAAGTTTGCATTTTTTATAAAAGTTTTGCATTTTCACATGTGTCTCCAGCATCTGGAGACACAACCCTCCCTGCTCCATTTCCAGAATAAAAAGGGGAATCAGCTTTGTATGTGTGGTCACTGTTGGAGGAAGCTCTGGTAGCTCATCTGTGAACACCAGTGGGTGTGCCCATGCTTTTAAAGAAGCCCTTGCTGGGTTTTGTGGACCCTGCAGGAAATGGTGCTGTTGAGACTTAGTTTTTATTCCCTGCCATCAGTAATTTTAATATACTTTGCTTCGGTATATTAAATCAGGTGTAGCCATACCTTTAACTGCAGTATAAATGTGCCCTGTGAAATCACATTTATTGGCTGAACAGAGGAAATAATTCATTTAGAAGGCTAACGAGAAGACTGAAGAAAGAGTTACAGATCAGAAAAGGGGTAAAAGTCTTGAGGATGAAAGTAAGTTAAAAAAATGGTTGGAAAACAAATTTTATTGAAGGAAAAAAAAAGGAGAGGGAAGTAGAAAGTAAGGAGACTTCAAAAAATATCATTAAAATGGCAGATAAAAAAGAATCCAGTAATATAAAAGAGTAGAGAAAGTGAAAGATATCTTGGGACCTAGAAGTAGCAGAAGGTAATTTAGAGTGAGAAGCAGGCAGGAAATAGCCCAGATGTGATGGATATTTTGCCAAAGTCAAAACAAATTTTAATTAAGCCTTTAATTTATTGTAAAACAGGAAAGCTCTAAGATCTTGTTTCAGGGAAGCATCTAGATTATACCTATGCTATACGGATGCTGTAATAATGTTAATAATACACCAAGATTGTCATCTTGTCAGATACTGCCTTGGTCTGTAGCTGAAAAGCATGTTGTCTGGGAATGATAGGGGCTGTGGAGTAATAAGGGAGATAAACCCTGAATTTTGGGAAACCCTGAGATTCAATATCTAAAATGCAAACCCAGAGTATTCTCTATGTAAAATGAAGGGGCAATATTCATATCTAAGTCCTGTACCGTGGCTGTGGCATTTATAAGCTTATTCTGCTACACATAAATCTCAGCATGAGGAATCAAGTTTATTAGTTTACCGTGGTCAGACTGGACTGGTTTAAACAGAGCTGAGGAAGTTAATTATCCAGTGTCTCAGGTGGGTCTGGCAATGAGTAACTAGCCCTGGAGAGAGGCACCGGAGCTGTGCTGGGGGGACAGGTCCTGCTGGAGTGTGTGGATGGATGGCCGGCTGGGAGGGACTGCCATAATCTCTTTCCCAGGTTGTTCGAACCAGTTCAAGAGCAGTAAAACAAGGTTATGTAATTGACATGTGATGTAGCCTAAAATAGTGACTGCAAACATAGGCTGCTGTTGCTGGGCAGTTGTCAACTGCTTAAAAAAAAAGGCAAAAACCAAAAAAAAAAAAAAAAATCCAAAACAAAAAAAGCACTCTCAACTGTGTTACAAATGGACATTTGAAATGAAAATGCAGTTCTCATTTCCATTGACTAGCAGGCTTTTTTTTTTTATTGCAAGAAATAGGGGCATTGTGAAAACTGAAATTTGAAAAGCGATTCATCATCATACTTACCATGTTGATCAATTTGAGAGTACCTGCCTGCTGCAGATAGTGAAGTAAAAACCTCAGTATGCAGTTTGTCCCTTGATAGTGCAATATGGCCCCTGTCAAACAGGAAATCCTTTTCTGGATGTGGAAAACCATTGTGGCAAGTTGGGGCAGCAATTTTATTTGTATACTGGCTGCAAAAGGTAGAAATAGTTCATTTTTAGTAGCTGAAGGAGCTTGTATGGATATAGAGACAAAACCTCCGAGGGTTTCAGAGATGGTTTAAAGGAACACATCACATAGCTCAGTGAGCAGAAATGAGAGCTTGGGATGTACACATTTTGTGATTCCTTGCTGTAGGAGACAAAGCCCTTCATTAGGGCTATACCAGAAAGCAGAGAAACCTGGTTCTTCCTGAGGTGAGAGACTTTCTTTAGAAAATCCTGATGATTTTCTGCAGCATGTTTGCTTTGTCTTTAGCAGGGAAGGTCTGTGGCTGAGGTTGGAAGGAATGCTCAGGCTGGGCTTGTGCAGTCTGATAGGCTGGTGGGTAAAGGGAAGGGACTGGATTAAGAAATAAATGTTATTTATTCCATAAGGCTTTTGTATGTATTGCTGCTGGGGATATAATCTTCCCAGCTGGGAAATATTCCAGAAACTAAGCACTTACTCCAGCCCAGAAGCTGCAAAAGGGATCCTAACTCTTAATGTGCAGATCTGCACGGCAGGGCTGGAGGTGGCTTCCAGCTTCTCCATCCTCAAACCCTGGAAGAAGGCTTGGCTTTCTGGCTGCCTTCAGGGAGAAGACAACTCTGCCTGCAATTTTCTGAGTCAAAGTATTAATTTTCATTGTGGAGGAAGAAGGGAAATTGGGACATTTTATATGCATTTTGATGTGCCTCAGTGAGACAATATTTTAAAAGCTGAGTTTTTTCAAGCTACTTCTGCTTCAGTTGGTTCTCAGCTGCTGCTCCTGTTTTCTCACTTTGTGAGGCTTCCTCAGTCTTGGGACCCAAGGCACATTTCGAGTGGCTTTTGGACTTTTTCTTTGCCTTTCTCAGGGAATGTGTGTGTATGGATCTAGAAGAGGAATAAAGAGAGCTGCCTGCCCAGGTAAAAGCAGGAAAGAACATGTGGAAGGCAGCAGTGCCCCAGGAGAGGAGCCGGTCGTTAGTGACACACAAGTGAGCGTGAGTCAACAACCTAATGCCATTGCCAAAAGTCAGCTCTGGTCCAGGATTGCATTAGCAGGGCTGCTGTGTGTGCAAGATGCAGGAAATAACCATTTTATTGGCCTTAGTGATGGTGAAACTCAGCAAGAAAAATGTGCCCTGTTTTAGGAAAGAGGCTGGAGGAGAATAGGAAGAATTGATGACAGATTCAGGAAACACAACCTACGAGGAGAGATTGAGAGAACTGGATTTGTTTAGCCCAGCAAAGAGATGGGGAACATAAATCTTTTGATAGGCAGGAGATTGTTGTAAGAAGGTGGTGATCTATTACTCTCAATGTCTGTAGGGGTATGAATATCTCTTCCTGTCCCAAAATATTCCCGTTTGGGTGAAATGTAAAGGGAAAAAACACGACTTCAAGGGTGTCTAATTACTGGCCTAATCACACAGGGCTTGTAGGTTGTAGAAAAGTTGCAGAATACCTTTCCTCAGAAGATTTTAATACAAAGAGAAAGAAAACTAAAAGCCCACCTGAACTGTTATGCTAGTCTTATCATGCTTCCATGAGTGGGCTTGAATTAAACAGTCTTTGGGTCCTCTTGCAGCACTACGCTTTTCTCCTTACAAAATTTAACTTTTGACCATAGTAGTTGCTATTTTAAGAAGAGAACAAAAATGTAGGATACTCATTAATGACTTACGGTTCCTGACTTAGACTTCAAAAAACTGGAGGGGAAAAAAAAATTTTTTAGGAGGAAGATAAAACATGGAATGTTTCAGAAATTTCTGTGATTTTCTAATTTTGCCCTAGACAGGAACAGAAATAATACTGATAAGAAATATCTACATCTCGTCCCTTTTGGAGCCTTACCTGTAGGGAAGCATGGCAGCCCTTGGAGTGCAGCAGTGCTCTGCACACCTACGTAAGTTCGTCTTAGCAAGTCAGTTTTGGGGAGTGGGGACTCAATCACTGTAGTGGAGTTTAAAAGTGGGGAAAGGCACAACTTCTACTGTAGCCTCATTTTGGCAGTAATTCCTAGGCCAAATAAGAACAGCTTTTTCTCCTCCCTGTCTTTACTGCTGAATTTTGCTTATTCAGGAAAACTCAGTAAGAGGGAAGACCAAATTTCATGAATACTTCCTTTTTGTTTTCTTTTGCAAGCCTATAAAAGTAGGGAATTACAGAATCTTCAGAGGTGAGAGAGTTGGAAACATTCTAATATTTTTGTGTGTACATTTGGTTGTATTGTTCTGTGGTATGTGGTGGCACAATAACCTGGAAAAGGCAAACTTAAATATTCCTCTAGCTCTACTGCTAAGAGAAAATATCTCACTTTCTACTTACTGTGTAATTGTGTATTACCTGTTCATTATTTATTTAGAACAGGAGAATTTTCCTCACATCTTTGGTATCTTTGTATTTCAGATGGAGCAGGAATTAGCTGCTTTAAGTGGTCTTAATGATGGCATAAGTAAAAATTACTTTCATCTTAATGCATTTAGCACATGGGAGATGAGAATTCAATATCTGCTCTGTCACTTTCCAGCCCACTTGTGGGTGATTGAATAGAATAAAAAGAACAGCTGGATTAAGCTAAACACAAAGTGCACAAGGCAGATCAATACATCTCTTGAAAGAGTATAAGATCTCACACCATGAAAACATCAGCTTCTCTTCAGGATGGTCTCCATCACCTCGTTGAGGTCCTGAAGAACCCTAGAGGTCCTGAGAGCACTGCATGAATTTCAGATATGTCGGATTTTGGTTAGATTCTGAAGTTTAGGGGCCTTAGTGAGCCACAGATGGAACATACTGATTCGTTATTTTATATATATTTATATATATTTGCTTTGCTGACTTACTTTACAAAATTGTTTTATTTTAAATGAACCATATTTGATTGCATGGAAGGCTTCAGTCTTTTATTTTTTTTATTATGGATGTTAACTGAAAAGCTGTTCATTATTTTATAGCTGTACACTTCATAGAGGGTTTGTTGGAATGTTGATCTATTCTGGTTTTTTAAAGGGTTTTCGAGTTACTTCCATTAATGTAAACTTTATGATGGCTGTGGTTTTTAAGGAATTTCTAGAAATTAAGAAATTGCAAAGATGATGTTTGCTGTTTGCCTTGCTTACTAGAAGAGCTAGTTATAGATTTTGTACCATACGTTGCTACTCAGAGATACTACTTATGATTCAGAAATTGATGAACCTTTACTAAGTTATGTTTTCTGAAAGTATTTGATCTAGAGTAGATAGGTCACAAAGCAATAATTGCAGACTACTGAAAGAATCTGAAGGGTGATTTATGGAATATTCTGCTGTTTTGGGAATATTTCTTAGGAAGTCTCATTGTGACAGCGTTGGAATCAAATATTACATTTAAAAATGCAACCCAAGTAATCATCCTGGAGTGCATAAATGAGAACTTTTTTATTAAACCCATTAGATTTTTAAAACAGTAGTGCAAAATGTTGGCTTAACAGGTATACATTTTTTTAGCACAAACTGCCTTCAGGGTAGCTCTGCAAAGGGGTTCATTTTGCAGTGTTGGAGCTGACTTGTCTTATTAATAGCCTGCACCCGCCTGTGGAAGCCTAAAAATGGTATTGCAGTAGTCTGATGTACAAAGGACATTGTACGAGTACTGAGCAAATGCACCTGCATTCCTGGCAGAAAATAACCATTTTTCTCTTCTCCCCACAAAGAAGGATTATATGCCAGTATTTGTAAGGACATATAAACCATCTTTATGCTGTATATAATAATTTAAATGCTTTTGTTTTCTCCTTTTATGTTACTTTTATGCTGTCCACATGATGGTTCTTTAGGGGATGTGCTCAAGTCAGTTCAGAGCAAAAATATAAAGAGGAATTAAGTTGACTCTTCTCTTTTGTGTCTGTTTTTGCCTTATGTAACGTATTCTTGAATTATTTTGCTGAAGTTTTGTTCTTTTTCATCTGTGTCACAGTGCTAGGTAAAGTCCATTAATAAAACCCTTATTTGCTCATCTGCTTGTTCTTTAAACATCTAAAGCATTATGTAAATGGTGATACCTTTGTGATACTACTGTAACACTTCACTCACTCAAATGAGATAGGTTTTCTTTGTGTGAGACGCTCAGAAGAGATTTGAGAAACATCCCAAGTTTCAGTTCACTGTCTAGATAACATTGTAAGGCTGAAAGGAAGACAGGGGCAGAGACAGAAAATTACTTATCTGAAGTTTTAAGGCAAATTCCTGAAAGAGCCCAAAGCAGAAGCCAGGTTTCCTGTGTCCCATGAATATTCTCTTTATCTTTCCCTAGGAAGCATATGAGTATTGTGGACAATAGCTTGATTGACATATTTTATGTCCCCTTATGGATCTGCATCTTCATTCCCTCTCCGTGCATGTCAGCCCCTGCCTGTTCCAGTGCAGCTCTGCTCCTGACTTCTTCCAGGGCTTCCCCTCCTCTCCCACGGCTGCTACTTTCTTTGGTCATTGACTTCAACTTTATTTGCACATCTCTTGGGTTTCTGCACATTTGTTCTGGCCATCCCTGTGTGCCACCTCTGGATCAAGGCAGCTAAAAGAATCTCCTCTCGCATCTGCTGTCACGCTACACCAATCTTCGCGGCTTCCGTTATTCTTCCACGTCAGATTCAAGCACCAGGCTTTGAAAAGGACACGTGGTAATGCCCTGGCCTGAGACGCTGCATTGGTTTGCTCCACCTGTGTTCCTCCCATGGAGCAAAGTGCCTTTTGAGTCCAAGTTCTCAAATGTCAGCCTGTTTCCTGTGTAGTTCCCTTCTGCAATAAATACCTGCTCTCTCCAGGACTGCTTCTGTGGAGCTTTACAGAAATTACATAATACAGTTGTGATTTAAACCTGGTTGAAGATAGTAGAGTATATGGGGAAAGTTAACCTCTGCTGTGCATTTCTGCTTTATATCCTGAACTTCTTGAGCGTTAGAATGTATGCAAACTAAGAGCTGTCAGACTGCTGTCTGATACAGCACACCTAAGAAGATCTGAAAAATCTCAAACCAATGTTGTTTTTTTTTTCACTAGAAGAAAAATTCCAGTCCTGTTTAGGAAAAAAAAAAGAAAGAAATCTCTCTTGAGAGTGACACCAGAACTGCTTCCCAAATTATAAAGAAGAGATGTTCATAATAAAGGCCCGTGATAACTCAGCAAGATCATTTGGAAAGGGTATAGAATGGAATTTGAAATGTCTTCAGTAATAAGAATCTCAAAATGAGTGCAAAACAGCAGAGAAGAACAAATTGGAATTATGTAAATGCAGCTGCTAATAATGCATTTTATTTTTGGTTCATTCAGGCCAGCACAATTACCTGTGTGCGGGAAGGAACGACTGTATAATTGATAAGATTCGGAGGAAGAACTGCCCAGCCTGTCGATTACAGAAATGTCTGCAAGCTGGGATGAATTTAGGAGGTAAGCAGAATATTAATAGTTCAGTCTCTTAATTTGATTAGATGAAAACATTGGAAATGTGCAGCTTTTTATAGTTCTGGCAGCTGCATAATCTCAGAAGTTTTAAGGTGGGATTATCCTGAAGAAGTGCTTAATAGCCGATAAACTCTATTGTCATTCTAAATTGGGATTTGGAGGTGCGTATTTTATGGCACAGAAAAAAGAACAGTGGGTGTTTTATGATGACAGTAATTTTAGTAGAATACCATAAGCTAAAAATGTTAAAGTTTCAGCTATTGCGTGGTGATTTTTTTTTTAAAGAGCATTCTCTTGAATACTGAAAAACTTGTTACACCATCATGAAAGCATATTCGCACGTAGTGAAACCTCTCAACTTCTTTGGTACTTATTCAGCATTTTATTGATTTTTTTCTGTGACTGTATGGATGTGCAGTAATTTTGATGATGTTACTGCGTTGTTCATATACCAAGAGCAACAAGGAGAAATGTTTTCTTACTAATTATCAAAAGCATACTGAAAACAGTATGATAACAAAACTTATAATAGGGTTTTTTCTGTTGTTTTAATCCTTCTTTGGTAATGGCCATGTGTTTCTGGCTGTGCTTCAGTGGATTTCCTGTCTCAAACCATCATCTGAGTAAATGCTACTACAAATGACTTTATTCCACCGTTCCTGTGTTTATGATGTTGTCTGTGAACAGGGGTTTGGGTACTGCTGCAGGTCCTTTCCCTGAAGTACAGAGTTACCCTTCCCTTAGAGTGTTTTCACTGTACAGAAAATAACAACATGGTCACATTAATTCCTCCCTATCTTAAAATTCACTTTTTGTCCTCCTGGACTTATTCTTCTGGTGGCTGAGTTTAGTTCTACAGATAGAGCTGCTTTGTCCTTCATTGGTTATGTGCAAAATCCTGGTTCCTGCCTGCTTCCTTTTTCTACCTCCCAGACATCTTTTTTCTGTCTTGTCTCCTGGTAGAAATACTGAAATAAGCCACACCTTACTTTTTCAGAGAGAGTGGCCCGGTTATGCTGTCTTTCAACCCCTTTCCCAATTCTGAGACACTACATTGCACCCTAGGCCCCTTATTTCTTTTTCCCAAGGGAAACAGGGCCAGATTGTGGCATGCTGGGGAGGTGACAGCTTTGGTTTTGATCTGCACTGTTCAACCTAGCAAGGGAAACAAAATACCTTTGTTTGATGAAGCAGGAGCTCCATGGTAGCAGCTCGTTCATCCCAGAAGACTAGTGCTGAAAATCACTGTGGAGCAGGGAGGTCAGCACTCTGGAGTGCTGGGAATGTTGCTGCATCCTGCTGGCAGCTGGTGTAGGGCATCCCCCCTGGATGTGCCCCGTGCAGTGCCAGTGGAGCTTCTGCAAAACCCAGGGCTTGAGAACCTTAGGAAACAGCAGCAGGGGACACTTCATTTGCCATGTCTTGAGTTCATCCCTGTGGTGTCCAGGTGAGTTTCAAAGGATGTATTCACATGATGTTCTCTGCAGAAAAGCAAGGCAGGGGGGAAACTTTGCTAGAGGGAGTTGCTTCTTTTTTTTTTTT
>VWZV01005718.1:82769-193759 GCA_013397155.1 Irena cyanogastra | reverse complement strand
TTTTTTTTTTTTTTTAATACTGACTGGAATGCTGTAAATGAGAAATGCATTGAAAAATCTTCTTTTTTACTGGAGCGTGGGAGACTGCTGGAAATCATAATTTGTGACTTGTGATTATTGAAGCTTTGGGACCCTCACTGCAAGAAAGACATCGAGGTGCTGGAGCGAGTCCAGAGAAGGGCAGTGAAGGTGGTGAAGGGTCTGGAGCACAGGTCTGATGAGGAGTGGCTGAGGGGCCTGGGGTTGTTTATTTAGCTCCTTAGAAAAGGAGGCTCAGGGAGGCCTAACCACTCTCTACAACTGCCTGAAAGGAGGGGTGTAGCAAGATGGTGATCAGTCGGTCTGTCCTTGAAACCAAGGAGAAACCAAGCATGAAACAAGCTACAGGATGGAAGAAAATGGCCTTAGGTTGTGCCAGGTGAAGTTTAGATTGGATTTTAGGAGAAATATCTTCATTGAAACATTGGTCAGACACTGAAGTGGGCTGGCCAGGGTGGAATTACCATCCCTAGAAGTGTTCAAAAAACATGCAGATGTGGCACTTGGGGACAAGGCTTAGTGATGGACTTGGCAGTGCTGGGTTAGCAGTTGGACTCGATGTTCTTTAGAGGTCTTTTCCCAACTTTAATGTCTATGTCTTTTTGACCTGGAAGGCCAAGTCTTCCTCTGCAGTGTACAGCTGGCACACAGTTGAGATTTGCAGTTTAGCTGTTTCAGTGATTTTCATCAGAGAGAAACTTTAGGTGAAATTCTCGCTCTTGATTTGATCCCTTTATGCTACGTAAAGGAACCAAAATGTAATGAAGAAAGTCTTTCCAGGGAGCAATTCTGGATTTCCCTGAACTGCAGTACCTTCTGCTTGGTCAAAGAGGGAAAGGGCAGGCTGGAGGGAGAGGGGAGGGCTGCCAGAGAGAGGTAAAGCACCCTCAGCCCAGAGGCAGCATTACTGTTTAGAGAGCCTCAAGGGCTCCCAAATCATGCTGATGGACCTTCCAGCCTTTGAGCCAGCCCAGCTCTAGCAGGAAATTATTGGAGTTTAAGGATTTTTCTTTGCTTAGGCCATCTGTCTCCAGTGGTGAGCTCTGCATTGGACATCTACAGAGGAGCGACACAACATCTCAATTTTGGGAATTTCTGTGTGCTGATGTGGGGCATTTCTGATATGTTGGTCACAAAAAATGGAGGTGGAAATGGCAAAAAGATATATTAATTAATATTTGAAAACTGTGATTTTCATATAAAATGCCAATGTTTGATACTAAATAACATTTTTTTAATATTTAGCTTGAAGAGAATGAGTAAGGTCATATTATGAAGATACATTGTGGGTTCTAGTTTCATGTGGTCAGCCTGGTTTTGCCAAGCTTATACAATACTCCAGTAAAAATGGGCTTTTATCAGTTTCTAGCTTGGACTTAAAGGCAAAACGGACAAGTATTTTATTAGGTAGTATGATCAGTAAGGAGCTGGAGAAAAATGAATTTATAAATGCAACTTAGTAACGTTCTCTTTGCAGCAGAGCACTCTGTATCTGTGACACACTGCACTGTGCTGTGCTCTCGGTGGAGCAGGGCCAAACTCAGCTCTCACCCTCCAAAGAAAAGCAAATGTACAAACAAATCCCAAATTGTATCAGAGGTGCTGGTGTGCTTGGTTCATGAGAAATAGAGTAAGATGATATGCTAAATGGTCGTCAGCATAGCTCACGACTGCAATGTCTGCAAGTTGCTGAAACCATGGGCATTTATTTTCCACTTGTACATAACTATGATGTTTTATCCCCTCATTTAAAGAAAAAAAAACAAACACCAAACCTCCAGTTGATCTAGAAGAAATGTTGCATTAGGGAACAAGGTCATGTAATTATTATATATTGTGTTATTATTATCAGGTCATTATTTCTCCCATGGGCTGGAAAGAAGCCTGACTCTCCTTTGCCACCCTCCCCATGTACAGATGGGAGTGAAGGACCCCAGGCTACCCCCACCCAGCTCCTCCCACTTACTGAATGGGGAGTTATGAAGCAAATTTTGTAATTTGACAGTTTGAGATTGTCTTCCTGCTCTTATTGAAGATACTAATCTCTGTAATGGAAAACTGGAAATCAGAAATAGTGTTCCATGTTTCCTGCAGCACATTTTTGCACAATCTCTGATTAATCTACTGATCTTTTTTCCTTAGGGTTTTTTTTTCTCTTTTGGTAATATTCTTTCTCAATATTTTTTAAATAGTAAAATAGAGTGCTTTTGTACTCTATTATCTCTCCGTTTTGTTTTGATGGCATAACTTCTACTTTCCAGCATGCCAATTCTTTTTTTTTCTAAATTAAAAAAAAATATTATTTTGACTGATGGCAGCATGCCATGATTAGGCACCTTGTAAAAATACGTGTAATTCAGTGATACAAAATGCACCTTTTTGTGAATGCTCAGCCAAAATAATTTGGCAGTTTTATTGTTTACCTTCTCGTTTTGTTTGTTGAAAAGTTGGAGCATTTTTTAAGCTCTTACATCCTTTAATAATCTTCAGAAAACTATTCATCAAGTCAGCAAATAATTTACCTAATTATGTTATTGTCTTGATTTTTGTTTTGATTTTATAAGAAGCATCTGCAACCTGTAATTTCTGCAAAGCTGAAGTTGCCAAGTATGACATTAAATCATTCTTCTCATTTCTAGAAGGCATGTGTGCTCTGCAGACAGCTATATCCCGTTTGGCAAGTAGGACTCCAAAACTTTTTTGGGAATTGTATTTTGTTTGTTGTTTTGTTACCTTTTTTTTTTTAACTCCAGTGACATATGCTAGGCTTAACTGTTGGAAGAGATTCAGAGTGAGCAACTGCACTATGAAGGTATGCTGGCCCATTTTTGGTTTATGCTCTTTTCAAGATTCTGTAATTAATTTTCAGTTAATTATGGACCAGAACGACTTCACGGATTTGGGAAGTTTCTTCCAGTATACGCTGTGATTGGATTTGGCCAGGCTCTTGCTTTCGCACGAGACGTTTTTGTTTGGCTCCCACCTCGTGCTGCTGGTCCTCAGTTGTGTCTGTCCCCATGGTGGCACTGGGGGGTGTCACAGTGAGACCCCCAGTCCCACACCGCGGCCTGGGGTCTTATGCCACCACCAGCTGCATCCTGTAAGGCAGCAGCCCCTGGGATGTGTCCTGCATTGCCACCAGAGTGGCACAGAGCCTCCTGGTGTCACCCCCATGTGCTGAAGCTTGGAGAATGGGAATGTTTTATATGGTGTCACTTGAGGCAACCGCCACCCCCCTTTCCTGGGGAGCTTGGTCCTCATACCTTGGATGTGACCTAGTGACCAGGCATCCCTCTCCGTTCTGCATGTTCAGAGAAGGTTCCTCTTCTGCCATGGGATGTTCCATACGTGCAGAGGGGACAAAAATGTGTGGAAAGATCAGCACCATGCAGGGCTGGAATCCTTCCCTGCCTCAGCTCCCCTGTGAAACACTGCTGAGACTTCCCGGCATTGGAATCCCACAGTAGTGAGGAGCAGCTTGCTCGAGGACCCTTTGGATCTGGAAGGGACATAAAGTAGATTTCACCTTGCAAATTACACAGTTCATCATTCTGTCTGCAGAGGCTGCCTGTGAAATCTGAGTCTTGGGTCCGCATACATTTACATATGTAAGACACTTCCTGCACAAGATGCTGGGTGTGATTTGTAGGCTTCACTGGCAGATACTCCTATTTTTTATACATTGAAATATTTCAATAATCTGAAAAACAGATTAATTAAGATAACCAGTAATAAGATACAGTACTTCACCTTTTCACCCAGCTTTCTATTTTCTGTTCAAGAACTCATACTAGTAGGGTTTTTAATTGCACTATTATTTTCAGTTACTAGAGCTTATGTAGTTTATATTATCATTATTCCTATCTTTTTGAGAAAAAAAGAAATAAAGAAAAAATCTGAAAATCTTGGGAAAACATAAATATAGCAAAAATGTATTTTCTTTTTAAAAAAATCTCTTTAAAATTTTCTACTAACCAAGATTTCATAAATTTTAAAGGAAAATAAACCCCTTTGTGTAAGATACAAGAAATTTGAGGTATACGTATGGTTAAATTTTATTTTTCATTTTAACTTTAACTGCAAAGTAATTTGAAATGCCATTAACTTTAATGCATTTTTATTTGCATTTATTATGTAGCATTTTCTTCTGAGGGACTCCAGTCAATAATTTTTTAGCTTGAACATTCTGCTGGGCTTTTATCAGTTCTTTCAACAGACCTTTAAAAACACTAGCAGGTTGGAAAAGACCTTTAGGTATTAAACAATTGTGTTTAAGTAATAAATAAGTAATACATAAATAATATTTAAGTAAGTAATAAATAAGTAATAAATAATAAGTAATAGATAGATAATTTGCCTTCTTCTTATAAACCTGCCAATGAAGATGTTGTAGGAGCCAGTTTGTTCAGCAATTAAATTTTCCTTGTTTTGTGTCCATCTTACTCCACGTGTAGTGCTCTTGCCCTGCTCTTGGCGTGACCCTCTAACTTTCCAACTTGAAGCATCCTCATGAATGGAATGTTTAGATTGGATGTTAGGAAAAGTTTCTCCACTGAAAGGGCTGTCAAGCTGCCCAGGGAAGAGGCTGCCTGGGGAAGGATGTTTTCCTTCAGAAGCCACGCAGCTCTGGTGGTTAGAGACATGGTTTAGTGGTGGACTTGGCAGTGTTGGGTTAATGGTTTGACTCAATGATTTTAAAGGTCTTTTCCTCCCTAAATGATTCTGTGATTCTTGAATATTGTAGATAACTATGAAACAGTCACATATGACAACTATTAAGAAATTATTTGTGAATGATGGTTAAAAATGCATAATTTTGAAGAGGACTGGTAATGTCAGAGTAATCTCTTGGGCATGGATTAAAAGCAACATTGAAGTGTGTCCTTGTACTTGGACAATGATGATTTTATTCTTACTGATGATTTTATGTGCGAAGGCAGCTGAAGAAGATGCACTGCAGTGGTCCAAGAGCCCACAGCTCACATCCAGCAGTCCCTGATCAAACTCCGAATCGGGTTCATGCTTTGTTTTTTCATGTTTTCCTGGTTCCAGCTCTCCCTTCTGCAAGTGCCCAGCTGCCAGCAACATTTGTCTTTTCTCCAGGAACAGCTTTTCAGACTTTTGATGTGGGGCTGCTGAACTCCAGACTTCCCATTCTATCTTCTAGGTTCTCCACTGTACCACGCAAGGCAGAGCACCCTTGGTTGCCAGCCTTGCAAAGGAGCTGCATCCCTGGGAGCCTGCTGGGCTCCTGCTGGGAGCATGTGTCCCAGCCTGCCCTGTATCCTGCACTGATGCTGTGCATGCAGGCTCCGGGGGTGCTGTCTGATTTTGGCTGTGCAGCACTCCCAGCTCAGAGCCTGCTCTTTCCCCAGAGCTTTATATCCTGTACATGGTGCTTTGTTTTGGTTCAAAACACAAGATGGGTGATAACAGTTTTCTGAGAGGAAGATTTTCAGCATTTCTGAAAGTTATGTGCAGCTCTTGGTGATGCTTTGTTTTTTCCTGAAACCACCAAATTATCACTTCCACAGTGATATTATTATTAGAGCTTCCTTCCACAGTGCTGTAAGTCCATATCCTTTTTACTCTTCCTCACAGTAAAAGCGTAGTCTTTGCTGTGAAAACTTGCCTTTGTCTCCTGTTCCTCTTTTTCCAGAGCTGCTGGTTGTCACCAGAACCCTTTAGAAACCCGCCACTGTAGTTTGTGATGATGTGTTTCCATTACTCACTTCCCCATCATGAGAGAAGCTGTAGGAGCAGGAGGAACTTGTCCTTTTCACTAAGCTGTGCCTTCAGAGAATTTCCACCTGAATAACGGGGCATGAAGATTTAACTTGCCATGCTTGCAGCAACCTTGGCCAAAGTAGGGTGGGCTAACAATGCTGAATTGTGGTTTTTGTTATTAATCTTATTTCCTGCTTTTTTTCTCCCCACCAATTCCCAAGTGCATGGCTTTCCATTTTTAGTATCTGTATTTTGCTAAAATAGGTGTGAGGTGTGGCAAGCATACCTCGTTCAAAAGGCAGCCCTTGGAGTCTGATGGCAGTAGAAAGAACATTTCCCAGCAGGTTATGAAGGGAGCGTTGAGCACATCTAAGCCTTAGAAAATACACAGCAGCGAGAGACTGGTGTTTAACGAGGGAGGCAAGGTGAAGGCACTGGTTGGAGCGTTTCTAAATCACCCAGTACACATCTTCCTGCACACTGGGGCTGGTGACTTGTGTGCTTTTGTGGTACTCTGCCATCAGCTTTCCCAGATCATACAAGTGAGTAATAGTAGAGATTTGCCTTTACCCCAGAAAAATGGTTGATATTACATACAGAGTGTTTTCACTAATGTTCAGGGTGATTTATTGAAGCAGGAGATTAACAGGGTTATGCTCTTCTTTCCTTTTTTAATGACTAATCATGAACTAGATGGTGAAAAACATAGCCAAGATGACTGCAGAAGATAAACAGCCCGGTCATATTTCACAGGTAGCTTTGGCTGTTCTGGGAAATGGGGTAGATAATTTCTAGAAGACGAGGGACAGACCAGCAGCATTCAATGTATTAGGAGTAAGGTCATTTGACAGAAATCTGAGTTGATAAAAACTGGGGATATGAAGTCATACAGATGAGGAGACAAAGGATCTCAAAACTTTTGTTGCTTGGGGAGGAAAAAAAATGAAGTGGGAATGTGGTAAAGACATACCCAGAAAGACCAGAGAGGGAAGGGCAGCACTTTCAAAGCTTAGTTTTATCAAGAACAAAAATGAAACACTCTTTTGCATGGAGTGGAAGTCTGAGCACTCAAGATACAGAACGAGAGGTGCTGTGGCACAGTTTGGTTTTGAGGGACTCTCAAACACATGTTGAGAACCTTTGTCTCCAATGTAAATATGAAATTTTGTACATGGTAAGTGTCTATCAGTGTTTTATCATGTTGTAATCAGGATGGAGGGCACATAAATCATGTAACAGACATGGAACATTGGGTATCAACCCAAATAAAAGCAAGAGAGAAGACTTGGATGAGGAGTGCCTGCAGAGGGTTGGATGGGAATGGGTGTCTTGGGAGGAACGCTGTCACTTGGCATAAGGCAGAAACCAGCAACCATAGCCAAGAGTGCTCAGTCTGGTATGGTCAAAATCTGTTCTCCAAAGTTTCCTTAACTTTCTTTTTAATCAAATTATTACCAATGCTTGCAGTTCAAGCTGCTGGTGTTTCATTCCAACAGGTGTCTTGGAGTTGTAGATGATCTCATCTTCACATTTGTTGTTGACATTTTACTGCTTGTCTTTATTTGATGTCTTGAAATAGAATAATCAAAACCACTGGTATGTAGACAACTCTTAGCTCAAAAATTATTGAATTTGCCATACGCTTGAAGAATGAATAAATAATCAGTAAAAAATGAGTTTTGGGAGCATCTGAAAAGGACTGATTAAGATTGGCTTTCATCAACATTATAATTTACTTTTGTAAGCCTTTATTTAAGGCTTTGTTTATTGGATGATTTAAATATTTAGTAAATACATTTCTTTTGAAATTAATGAAGAAGTACAAGAGACAGTTTTATATACCAAAAATGTTAGATGTGAGATTGTGTCATGTGATTTTAGGATTTAATATGAAATATATGTGGGGAGAAATTTTAATACTTTAGCCATTTCTCATTAGAAAGCTTTATCAAAACCAGCTTGATTTGATTTTAACAGGAAACCACTAATTGGCATTTGGTGAAAGTTGTTCCCACACAGGGAGGAGTACCCCTATGAAACTGTTATTTTTCATTTAATTATCACTTTGAGAATTGCTGAGAAACAAGCAAATGTGTTAGACATTTTCCCTGACAACCTAAATATTTCTGTAAAATGCACTTTGGATCTCGGCTTTCTTTTGTCACTTTTGTCTGCTGTCTCTTTATGATTGCTTAGCCTGAAACTCAACTTAAAAAAGGGATTAATTCCTCTGTCTCTTACCCAAACACTCCCCAGTGCCTTTCATTCTTAATTGCTGTGCTCATCACTGTCCCACACACTAGAGAGGTGGGTAACCTGAGCTTCATCCTTGGGTCAAACCTCAAAATACACAAGATTTGATCTGGGCTTTCACTTGAAGATTTTTGAGACAACTGCTGTGTGCAAGCGCTGGTGGGAGGTGCCACCTCCTTGCAGGTGTTTGCATTTCACTGCTCAGTATCTCGAGTAAGTATAATCAGAAGAAAATGTGGATTTTTTATTAAAATATTATAAGATTTCTCATTAAACGGACATATAATTACTCACAATAGTGTTCTTCTGGAGTGGTTCCTTGTTACACGGAAAAGACTTCTGGAGTAGAGTCCTGTTGAGGATCTAGTAGTAATTGTAAGGATTACTTATATAACAAAGTAGAGAGTAAATATGTAAATCTACAAACTTGGATCAGAACTCAAAAGCATCTTCAGTTCCAGCGTTGGAAACCAATGTGATGGCCTTTTTGGTACAGACTGGGATGTTGAGAAGTGCAAGTTGAGGCACGGAGAAATGGGATACCTGAGAGCAGCTGCTGAGGGATGGCAGGGAAGAAAGGAGCATGACTCTGTGATCATCATGAGTTAAACTTAAGATTCAGCGAGGTGAAATTCTTGCAAAAATAGGCAAAGTCTTATGTGATGCCAAGGAATCACTCTGTTTCTTGTCAGAGCTGGCAAGTGTGGGCCTGATGATTGTGTCTGGTTTCAGCACTTCTGGGCAGGGTGGTGGGGATGGGGCAGCCTTGCAAAACTGTCAAGTGTGTTCCTGTGCCAGTTGGTGGGATTGCAGTACCTGCGGTACCTTTGTGAAGGACGTGTCTCTCAACTCTTCTGGGACTTGCCCAGTGTGAACAGGTTCCTTGTTAACCTGTTCTGTTTTTTCACATCAGGTCTTTAAATTTAGAAAGGTTCCTTTAAGATCTAAACTGAATCTTCCTGAAATTTCATATCATGTGTCTGGAGAAAGGTGTATACAGATTAGAGACTGTCCAGGGAAGAACAAGGATAATGAGATACTTAAGAAAAGAAAAGAGAAACAAAGAGTCAAAGAAACTCATTTCATGTTAGTGTAGAAGGGAGAGGCTTTAAGAAGGTCATGATACTAGTCCTTCAATTCAAAAAGAGGTGTAAAAGATGATAGGAATGCTAAGTTGTTCTTTATGGCCACTGGGGGAATGATGGAGAGAAATCAACTTTACTGCAGACAAAAATGATGCAACATTGGAGATGCTGGGAGAACACTGAGTGGTTAGATGTTGAAGGAAGATGTGGGATATTGTGGAATTTTCCCTTTATTGGAGATTAATAACATACTGAGTTGGGCGAAGTATGGTTGATCCTGCTCAAGGTGATATAGCTTCAGCTATATTGTTTCTGTGCTTTACAGGCCTGTGCTCCAGCAGCATTACACTGCATCATTTATTAGAATCTGTTCCAAACAAAGCAAAATGCAAACACTTCTGAGGTTGTTCAATAAGTAACCAAAGTAATATTTACCTAGTTGCAGTCTGTTTTATTAGGAGTTTAAATCCAGCTAGAATAATGAACCAAAATACGGCTGGGTGAACATAGTGGAAATAGTACACAACTACTATTAAAATGTGCATCAGAAGCTCTTTCTTCCATCCGTGCTGTACCTCCCTTTTTGGTATCCAGATATAAACCAAGAATAAGAATTGCACTTATGGATGGTCCTGGCTTTTTGCAGGGTCTGGCCAAAGGCAAATAAAATGTGACATTTCCATAGATCAGACTTCATGAATGTTTACTCCTTGTCTTTAAGTTGTCCAGTCCTTTAAGTTGTCAGATTAAAGTGTTGTTTATTAATTAGTAAAGAGTATGCCAAAACTATGTAATTGTTTCAGTTGTGCCTTCCATTTCATTCCACTGAATTCAATCATTGGATTGGAGCTAATTGCCCAGTAAAAACTTCTTTCTGCCAGTGGAGGATAAGAAATCAGGAAATTTTCTTTGCTTTGTTAATGAGACTACTGATTCCTCAGGCTCAACAGCAAGTGATAGCAATTTCTATCACTTACCTAGTGTATCTCCTCTGGATCACAGCTGTCAGAAACAGATTTTAGAATTTATTTTGCCATGTGAAGCCAGGACCTTTGTTTTCTTCCTTACCAGCATGTTTTCTTCCTTTCTTTGCATGTTTAGACAGGCTACTGGTTCTCTTTGGCATACCCCAAACGCCACTGCAGAAAGCACGCTTGAAAGGCCTCTGCTTTGCAAGAGTCGAGTCCTTTTGGCAGTGTGTCTTTCATGATAAAGTAATTTTGTGCTCTCCTTTTAAGTCCCTGTACAAGTTGTCCCTGCTTCAGTAGTTGCTTTTCTTTTGCTTCCTCCCCTTGGTCTCTCCAGTTAAAGCAGTGGCTCATCTGCTTGCCCATGTGCCTCCCAGATTTGTACCTGATCCTTCCTTTCATACATAGCACAACAGGAGTTGGACACGTGGATCCTTGTGGGCTCCTTCCAGCTCAGGATATTCTTTGTTTCTAATACTTGGGGTCACATTTAGAGGTTCTTCGTCTTCTGGGGCTACCTGAAAATCAGTGTTTTGCTTCCCAAAGTGGGTAATGGGTTTTATGGAAGCTTTCGGGTCCTATCTTGGTTGTTCCTTCTGTGTTTCTGGAAGAAAAGAAGCATGCCTGAGTGGACTTTGTAGGGAAAATGGGATAATGCTGTAAGATCTCATTTGCATTACTGCTTTTCACTTTATTCCATGCATTCCCAGGCATATGTGTGTGTGTATGTATGAAGTCTGTATTATTGTCTAGAAATTTCTCAGCAAAATCTCAGTCTCATTGTGCTAGACAACTAAGTGAAAAAAACGTCTGTACGAAGATAGCTCAAAATTTTCATGTCAAGATACAACAGATCTGGGGGAAGGGAAAACACTATTTGTGGTAGTAGTAAAATAGCTAATGAGAACAGATGTCAGCTCGTTGAAGTAAGTGAGGCAAAGTCACCAGGCAAACATGATTAAAAGATTCAGAGGAGAGAAAAGTGGCATTTTGATGGAGCATTTATCTGTACAAAGGTGGAGGCGCTGAGTGAGGGCTTAGAGAAGAGTCTATCTTGAGTCAGAGCTGCTTCGAGGGGAGAATTGGCACCTTTGGTAACTGTGGTGCAGCACGGTCTTGGAGGTTGTTTTTGGAGAGCAGAGGCAGGTGGCAATGGGAGGGTGTGCAGGGAAACCCTCAGGCATTTGGCATGGCGTGGAGGGGAGAAAGCTGTGGAGGCTGGGCAGGAGGTGGTGGTTGTAGCTTAGGTGTGGAGCTTGGGCACTGGACGTCAGTGGAGGAGCCCAAGTGTTTGAAATGCGAGAGTGTTCACTGGCCTGTGTACAGAGACAGCACAGTTAGAGGTAGCCACAGTAGGTTTGTTTTGCAGCATACTGTCTACCCTCAGGCTGCCTCGACCACTAGTGCTGCAGCACACACTTAGAAATAATCCCAAATTATACCTTGTTTGAAGTGCATATCGTGATTTGCACACACCCACCTTGTCTTTTATGTTTTGTGTATTTACTCCAATTGCTGCTTTATCTTCTCTTTTACATCTTTCTTAAACCTCTACCACTTTTTATGTCCTCTTCTGTGTCCATTCTGGTTTTCCCTCTCCCTCCACTAAAGCCCTCTGCTTTACACTAGAGGTAGCATATGTTCTTATAATGTGCTTTTGATATCCCCCATGGATTCAAATATGCATAGAATATAATAAAGATCTGTTGGGTCAGGATCAGCTTGGTCCTGGCTCTGGCAGAGGTTTACAGATGTGATTAAATAAAGATCTTAGTCATCTAATTTGTGACTTCAGGTATACAAACAATACATTAATTTCTGATGGACATCAAGGTAAGCTCTGAATATCATCTTTAAAAAAAATAAATCTAGATTCCAGGGAATTGTCATCACAACTCTTGTGATTCACCCTACATAGAACTATAGCTTGTTTTCTAAACTTCAGATTTACCTTACTTTTTAACTTTCAGAGTACTGGAAGCGAGTGTGAATCTGCAGAACATTTTACATTGTTCGCCTTCTAAATTTGAACACTAGTACAATTCTACAAACAAGATACTACTCTCTTAGAAATCTGCTGAATTTAATCATAATGTTTATGGGGGCTTATCTACTATTAAAAACATTTCATTCTTTGACGTTTCTGGATCCCATTTTTTTAACAGGAATGCAATGAAAATTATTAATTTTGAGTCTGTGAAAAATAGTGACTAGGTGCATCGAGTCCATAACTTAATTTGTGTATATTCCCTGGGCACAAAGGGAGTATATAATATATATAATCTACACCTATTATCTCCCTCTAGACCCAACTTTTATAGCATGTGTAGGTTTACTATGATATTTTTAAAAAGAGAGTATGGTAGTTTACCTATCTTGTGGCTACCCTAAACCCTCAAGCTTTACCCTTAAAAATAAGGAATGTCATAATATAGCTGATATTCATGTTAATTTGTATTCCAAAGACACTTTACAATAGGGCCATATCCAGATAAATGTCCTGTTATTGGACATAGAGTAGCATTCCCTGTTGCAGATGACTAGAAACCTGTTCAGCATTTCACAGATGGCACAAAAACTCCCATCCTGAGATGGCAGGATCCCTGTTTGAGCTTTGGGGCAGGAGACTTCTATGTGAAGGGTCAATACTAAGGAACCCGCTGTCCAACTGCCTTGCATCTTACTTGTGCCACTCTTTATTGTTAGAGCTACAGAGAAAATCCAAGTTTGTGACTTTTCAAATGTTAGACCTTATTTCTTTTCTTTTTTTTTTTTAATTGGAGCATAAGGACTACCTAAAATACTCAACAAAAGTCATGACAGATATTTGAGGTTTTAACCTCAGGTATATCTTCAGTGTCTTTCTCTATTGCTTGTTTTTCTTCACCTATTACTCTGTCTCAGGTGATTGAAAAATAGGAGAATTACAATATGATATTCTGGCTGCAGTAACACTGAACATGAGGGCAAGAAGTCCTGCAGTCACTGCTACACAGCCATTTGGATGAAACTCTTGTCCTGATCCTAGACAAGCTTCAGACTTCAGCTTTGTCACTTGAAATGCCCCATGCTTGCTCTATCCCCTGGTCAGTGTGGAGAGCCAGGGATTTCTTGAGCTTTTTCAGGGAGTAATCCTGATGAGCATGGCTTTTACTCTCCATTTCAGAGGTGGCTTAGTCAGTTTTGTAGTTGGTATTGGAGTGAGAGAACAGATGTGAAAAATGGCTTTTAAAGAGCGACTCAGAGTATGTACTGCTCAGTTTGTATTTAATCTTTACTTGTTGGTTTCTGTGGGAGTTACCAAACCAGTTGAGCTACAGCACTGGCATGGAGCCAAATGAAAAATACAGTTTTCTTCACTGTAAACATGACTGTCAAGCAGTAATGTTTTTCTCAGCTTCATTTTAAAGGCATTATAATGGAAGAAAATGAAACTAAAACACATTTTTATGCCAGTTTTATCTGTGGAAGAATGTTATTTTTTTTCTTTTTATAAAAAACTCTTGGAGAATAGAACATACAAACTTACGTCTTAAGTATGTGATCAGTTATTTGTGCTGCAAGATACTTGATGGAGTTGGTAAACCAAGACTTTTTCTTATTCTGGTGTAGTTATGGTGCAAATGCATTTTTTTGCCTCTGTAAACATGAAAAATATGTAGAGTTCTTTATTTTTAGTACTGTTTTGATAAGAGAAAAAAATAGTGCCTGAAAATCTTAATGAATGATAGCAGCAAACACTAATCTCTATCTCTTCAGGCTTATTTTTAAACTCTGTTTTCAGTGTCCAGTGCCTCTGTTAACTCATTATCAGACATTCAGCTGAGCTTGCTCGTCGTTGCTTTGCTTTTGGGATTTATTTTGTTGAAAAATCTGTAAGTCCAGCTTTGCCTTTATAAGATAAATGCAAACTATATTTAGTGTTCACAGTGATTTCACCAGGACATCCTCACGTAGATGCAACTGCACCACATGGGGAACAACTGCATTTTCATTTCATTTCAGGACTGAATTTTCCAGGGTTGTCTGCTTTGCCTCCCTCTGTTTTATTTTGCAGAGTTAGGAAAATGATTGTTTAACCAAATGATCGGCTTCTGCTTTGTAAAATGGATTTTTGGATACTAGAGTTGAAAAGGACATCTTGAAGAATGGATGCTGCATCCATGTAACTTGATGCACCAGAGGATAAAAAAAATTCTTTGGTTGTGCTTCATTGTTTGAATGAGCTTTTTTAAGAATTTAGTAATAGAAAAGTAAGAAATAGGATTTGAACAGACTTTTAGAAGGATTTTCTCCCAATTCTTGTGTCTTGAGACAGATTAAGCTGCGGTGAAACCTTTGCTGACAGATACTTGTCTGACCTCTTCCTTATAACTTCAAATAGACAGCTATTCCTATGTAGCCTGTGCTAATGCTTTTGATAATTAGGATGTTTTAAAGTAGATATGGGTAGCTGAACAAAATAACTTTAAATTTTATTAGGAACAGTACATTTTTATTTGCATATTCAATCCTTTTATTAAAAAATTCAACGTGCCTCACTTGGTCTGTATGTCTGCAGGCATGGAGGAAATAAGGAATTCTTGAAAGCAGACATACATCCTGAAGTGAATCAATGAAATTAATTTCCTTCACCTAATTTCCTCCAGCTCTCAGAAGTGAATGTGATAAAAGTTAAGCAAAGATCTCTGAAGTTCTCTGTAGGCCGTCTGAGGGTTGTTTGCACTGCAGTCAGCCAGGAGGATCCTTCATGGTGTGATGGGAACAACTACAAACTGATGTTGGGATTTTGGACTCCCTGCCCCGTGCAGGACGTGCCGCAGTAGCAGTGAACTTTATTTTTATCTTTTGAACACCATAGTCAAGGAGCATCTCTTTGGGCACCTTCAAGATCTTGTGTATGAGTAGTAACATCACTGTTTTCTGTAGCAGTGCCTCATGTTTACCCTCAGAAATAATTTCTTCTCTTGAGTCTTGGGATGAGCCATCTCCTCTGAGTTCAAGGTACTGTCCTGGCAAGGAAGTGTTGAAAACAACAGGCTATTGTTACACTTGGGTGTGCATTGTCCTGGACCCTGGGCGTCTGTATCCTGCCTTGCTCATTCCCAGCTACTGGCTCTGGGCAGGCAGCCCCCGTGTCAAGGAAACAGCGAAACATTAATGGCTGCTGTCACCAGAAATGGTCTGAGGGCAGCAGCAGCTTTGCTGTTGAGGGAGGTTTCTTAAACATTGGTTTGTAGGAGAGTAATGAGGTGGTTCTGTGGTCTCATTGGAGAGTTTTCTGCGCTGTAAATAAGAGGAGCAGGAAGAAGCCCATAGAGCAAGCTTTGACAGTTTCCCAGGAGGCAGTGGCATGGCATGCTGAGCTGGAGTGGAAGTGAACATCTTGGAGAGGTGGAAGTTGTCCAGAAAGGATCCTGGAAGCAAAGAAAAGAGGTTATGTTTAAGGCAAGATAGGGGAGGGGAATTGATGATGGGAAAATCTTGAGGAGGTAAACTTGGGAAAGGATATGGACTAGGAAGGGGCTATTTGCTACAGTATTCCAAGTGGGAGTGAGATGAGCTTATATTTACTGATGACAGTAAAAGGAATGTTGTAAGAATCAAGAGACAGGAAGATAAAAGTCCACACAAGGGTTTTAGCTGTGTCCAGATAGATAAGAAAGACTTTGAGAAAAGTTACTCTGAAAGATCTGCAGACACTTAAATGTAGTTCATTATGTATTGATTTTAAAGATTTGTTGTTGTTGTTGTTATGTTTCTCTGTTGCAAAAAGGGTGATGATGGGTTTTTGGTTTGGTGCTTTGTGTGGGTTTTTTTTTAACAGAATTGTCTTGATTTTTAATTCCAATTCTCTTCTCATGCTATGGCAAAGTTGAGAATGCAGCCCACAGGGAATGACTGGCCTCTCTTCAAGGAGTCAAAGCACAGTAGCATTGCTGGCTTCTATGACTACTTAGTAAAGACAAGTAGGGTGGGGTGGGTAAAATTAAAGAAAAAAAAAAAAGGAAATTAAAAGACGAGGGAAGGCAAATCATCAGAGACTTACTGATAGCAGTGAGAAAGGTATTACGTGAAGTTCAGTTTTTCTTCTTTAAGTGAATAAGTATTTAAGCTTTGAATATTCAAGAGAAAGGGGTAAAGCTTTTATGGACATATCAAAGCAGCAAAAGCAAGGGGGCTTGACTAACTTGGGCTGTTCAAAGTGGATTGACTTCATTTCAAGTTGAGGCAAAAGCTTAGGAGGGCTCTGGGTCTGTTAATATTGTGCAGATTTCTTTTGATGACCAATGTAATGGAGAACATGAATTGCAGTCTTGTAGGTGATAAGTGATTACAGTTCTGAAATGTTTAGTTGGCACCGACCACAGTAACTAGGATGTTTTATGCATGTCTGTATGGAGGGAGATACTGGACATTCTGTCATGTATAAAAACATCCAGTAAAGCAGTGAAAATGAGCTTAGAGGTGCCTTTTGGTCCTTTTTCCAGTGTGCTGCAGGCACTGAGGTATTTCTTAAGGTTCTGTGCCTGCTTCACTTAAGAACTTTGAGATTATACTTCGGCTTTCATTTCCTGTATAAAGCCCAGGCTTTTGCTGGCTTTCTGTACTGACTTGGTTCTCACATTGCTCATCTTCACAGCCCGGAAGTCCAAAAAGTTGGGGAAATTGAAAGGGATGCATGAGGAGCAGCCCCAGCAGCGACAGCAGCCACCCCCACAGAGCCCCGAGGAAGGGACGACATACATCGCGCCCGTGACCGAGCCCTCTGTCAACACTGCACTTGTCCCCCACATGTCTGCTATCTCACCAGCACTTACTCCCTCTCCTGTTAAGATCCTTGAAAGCATTGAGCCGGAGATCGTGTACGCGGGATACGACAGCTCAAAGCCGGACACAGCGGAGTACTTGCTTTCCACCTTAAACCGCCTGGCCGGCAAGCAGATGATTCAGGTGGTGAAGTGGGCGAAGATACTTCCAGGTAGGACCATGAGTCATCTGCTGAGGTGTCTCTTCACTGTTTCTTTTAGCTCAAAGAACTATTTACTTGTCAAATTGCATCTTTAATCCATGGACTGTGTTGAGAAAACCGGCAATTGGGGGGTGTGAGATGAACCTCTGAGAGAAGATAGCTGGGTTTTTTTCTTCTTTTATGTAATGTTTGTTTCAAATGTCTGTGATTGATATTTAAAAAGCTTTCATTTTCAGTAATGGCCTCTTAAGAAGAAAACATGTTTTGTCACTGGAATGAAAAATTACAGTTTTATTTTTTCCAAATTGAGAGTGTTTCTCTTGTTTGTGAATACTGGAAAGGTAGTAAGCAATGTGTTTGGTGATTGTTTGACCAGCCCTTGTAGTTCATGGGTATTTTCTGGTTTGATCTCTAGGATTTAGAAACTTGCCTCTCGAGGACCAAATTACTTTAATTCAGTATTCATGGATGTGTCTGTCATCGTTTGCCTTGAGTTGGAGGTCGTACAAACATACAAACAGCCAGTTCCTCTATTTTGCTCCAGACCTGATCTTCGATGAGTAAGTATTCCTTAATGGCCCTTTTCAGTGCAGGCTGGAAGGATTGCTGTCTTTATTTGGTTTTTCAGGCATACTTGCAGTCTAAGAAAATTTCAGCTAATTCTGGCTTGAAAAGCAGCTGAAGTTTTAATTTTTTTCAGTGACTCACATTTCAATTGCTAAAGCTTTGATTGCTGCTGTCCACTTCTCCTTATGTATGGAGATGTGTTCTCAAACTGGGACCATCCCACTGGTGTGAAATGTGACTGATACACAACCACGATTTAGAGAAAAGAACATTTTTTGGTATATACTGGAGCTTGGAAAAATATCCAACTTCTAGGAAATGTGAATGTTTAAATTACTGGGGTTTTTCAGAGCAGTCATATAATGGTGCTTTTGTTAACAATATACAGCTGTTCAATGTGTTTTCTTGACAGTCTTAATTACCCTTCTTTGCGACCGTGAAAGAAGCCAAAATGTTTTTTCAGTAATGAAACATAACTTCTTTTATGATGCATTCAGACAAAAAGAAGGCTCAACCATTCAGTCTGAGTATGTGTTCCTTCATATTTTATGTTTGTATGTGTTTAGTGCTTTGCTTTTGATGACTATAATTTAATTTCTGTTCCATTCTCCTAGTGTTTATTACAAGACAGTAAAATCAAAAATCTAAGTGAATGCACAAGCTTGCATCATTTGCTTATCCCAGAAGGTTGAGGGGGTTTTTCTAGAGGTTAAAAGGAGACATAGTCAATAGGAAATGGGTGCACTTGGGGAAAAAAAAAACAACAGGAAAAGAATTAACAAAAAAATAACTTACCACTTGATCTCCTGATATATTCTGAAATCTTTTTCTTGGAAAAGATGCTTTGTCGCTGTCCATCTTAATAGTCTGTCTTTGATTTGGGAATCCCTAAATAATTAATGAACATGAGATGAGTCCCAAAGCAATGAGCAGTATCAAAGAAGGATTTTTGGTTTGTTTTTTTTTTTGAGAGGAGGAACTGGTGATTTACTTCATGTGAACGAAAATGTATTCTCAGCCATTTTCTTTGTTGAAATCACCTCCATTATGACTTGAACATTAGAGAATTGTCACAGGGAAAAAAAAAAAGTATTTGTATCCAGAGGTAAGCGAAAATGTGAACTTTGAAGAGTTTAGTTCTCCTGGGGGAATGTAGACTAACAGTTCAAACACAGAAGCACAGCTTTCCCTCATCTCAAGAAAGTCAGTCAGGGGGTCAGAATTTATTGGACAGAGAAATCAATCCTGCTTGCAAATAAAAGTATGTGCATTGCTTGCTCTTGTTATACTGCAGCTAGAAGCAATTTCGAGAATTTGAGATCAATTGAGAGTTTTATGCTGCAAGCCTTGAAGATAGATGCCTGTAGAATTATACTGAGGTTGAGGTAGGGATCCAGTTGGAAAAAGGAGTGCAAAATTAAAACATCCCAAACCAGATACGTAATTGAGATAGTGGTCTGGTCTCCTGCGTATTTGGCAATATACTCATTGCAGAGAGAAGGCAATTGCTTATAGAGAAAAAAAAATAATTGCCAGGAGATGTGAGAGGGGGACAAGGCCTTTTGTAGTAGCTAATCAGGGCAAGAAATTTCCTTGGAGGTAGAAGAGTAGGACGTTTGGTGTTCACTCTGAAACGGTAACGGACACATCTCTGGAACGGGAAGGGTTTTCTTTCACACACACTTTGCTTGTGTTTCATACTCACTGGGCATCACAGCAGGCATTCTTTCCCAGTTTCTCACATTGCCACTCAGAATGGTGGTTGAGACTGCATTTGGAGTCTGAGTTTAGGGCTCTCTGGCAAAGTAAAGTTGTTGAGAAACTGCAGAGAGCCAGTGGACGTTGGCCAAGGTGGTCAGGGCTAATTGGAGCAGTGAAGAACCTGATGGTGCAATGCAGATTTAATTGCACCCTTCAGCTTCCTAGTGAGTTGTAGAAAAGATGAAGTCTGGCTCTTCATGGAGATGATCAGGGGAAGAATGAGAGTTTGTGGTCTCAAGCTTGGAACAACACCCTGCTTCCTGGGCAGCAGGAGAAGACATTTCCTAAGGAGATGGTGAATCAGCTGAGCAGGTGCCCAGAGAGACCTTGGAGTCTCGGTCCTGGATGATGTCCAAGCCTTCACTGGGCAAAGTGAAGAATGTCAAAATTAGCTCTGCAGGGAACAGCAAGTTGGACTTGAGATAGGCAGAGCTCCCTCCCAAGCTACTCTTTTGTGATTCTAAGTTAAGAGATGAAGTGCTTTTCCCAGTTTTGAGATAAGGCCAGAGATTACTTATGAGAATCGTACGAGCCGGCCAATACAGTGTAGAAACCGTTCCCGTAATACAAAATACAATACATATTCCTGTTCATGAAGTGCTTTGAAGCTTTGCTCTGAAATTGCTGAAGGCTGGTCTTACCTTTACTTTTTGAGTCCCATGAATGCGGAAATGAGCTGTGTAATTATAAGCACTGGCTTTTGTTTCTATGCCACAGTTTATTAGACCTCCCTGAAGTTTACTTGCTGAAACTTTCTGAGTGTTTTACTGCCCTTGGCATTTTAGGACATTTATCAATTGATGCAGAATGAAAGGGGATGCTTTACAATGACTTTCCTTTTACTGGTTTGAGAGAGTTACATTTCTATTATCACCTGGCCAAGATTTTCTTGTTATTTCTTCATATTGTGTCTAGAGAGGTCATTTCCCATTTCTATACAAGAAAAAATAAGCAGCGTCCTTGACCAGGCCCTTGGTGCCCCAGAGGGTTCAGCATTTTCTTCAATGAACAGTTAAAAATGAGTGAAAGTAGAGGTTGACATTAGTGGAATTATGTGGCTTTGTTTTACGTTAAATGAATTTTCCGTTTGCTCTTAACTACTGTGAATAAAAGGAAATTGTAATGTTTCTGGAGGGCCATGATATATGATCTTGTTTTCTTTCTTGTTCTGAAGGCCTGTAAACAAGGCCAATAACAAATGAGGATCCGTATTGTTAATAGCTGTTAAATGTAGCTTTGATTGTATAAATACAGTGCAAAATGCCTCCCTACTAGTACGTGGTTTGATTTCCTGTTAGGCTTGTGGAAGACTGGAAATATTTGTCTGCCTTCATTTAGTCATGCTACCTATCTAATTAAGTGTACTGTTTGTCTTTATGGTTCAGGCATATATTTCATTTATTTAATTGGGCTTAACTGAACACGAAGATTTTAGCTGAGGGATAAGAAAATGACTGCTCAGCCTGTCACAGAAATGCCTAAGAAACATACTGAAAAGAGGCATAAAATAGGGTGTTCTGTGTTGTGTTTAAGTTATGGCATGTGCAGTTTTTTAATCCATTTCTTTTGTAACGTAGCTGTGATCAAAACTAGTATTCTGTAGATGCAGCTTTGGTTTTAATCCACAGTAAATATTCAGAAGACTGTCATACACAGGCCACCACATAATTCATATTGAGGGTAAACACTCATAAAGAGTGGCTGCTGCATATGGGATAACACTCAAAAGGTGTTGTAGTTATGTTTGTAGGCTGTGCAAACTCAAATTCAAGGAGTGGCAAAATTCCAAAATAAAGGTGGTCTGCAAAAGCATAGTTTAAGCCCTTTGGGTACATGCTTTGAAGATTGTATCCTTAACAAAACCCTTAAGTTATACTATCCCATAATATTTTTCCCATGTGACTCCTTTGTTCAGGTTGGATGAGATGTAAGGATTATGTAGTGAGAGACTCGAAGAGGTTTTTCTTCATTTGTTTTCATTGAGGAAGCCTTACCTTGAATGGATCTAGGGATTTGGGAGAACAGAGATATTAATGGGAAAGATTTTCTTAAGACATGGGAAAAGACTGTCCCTAATTCAAACCCTAAGCTCTGAGACTTTTCAGGTTCCTTCTGCAAAAGTAACAGAGAAGGATCAAGAAAAAAAAAAAAAAACAAAAAACAAAAAACAGTTTCTTTAACTCAAGGGAGGAAGAAAATTTCTCTTTAAGATTTAACCGAAGACTTTAGCTAAAATTTTCTAATCTAATTCAACCTGAGGCAGGCACATGTGTGGATAATCTAAGTCCAGAAAGTCATGCACAGTTGGAAGCAGAAAACCAAGTAGTGCTGGCTGGAATGGGTGCAAGAACAAAGCAAGGGATGTACAAAACCCATGGTTTGTAACACCAGCTTATTTTCAGGGATTCTGGCTGAAACTCTGCAAAATACTCTCTACTATTTTACTCTTTACTAAGGGAGGAGCCTTAAACAGGATTTCTAAGGCATGATTCTGGAAGGTAGGGCAGTTACTTGCAACTTCCATTGCTCTTTGCCTTACTGGATGAATTAATCATAGAACTAAAGGCTAACATGACTCTTTCCCTGGCTGTGCCCTTTGGAGGCAAAAGTCCTCAACATTTTTGGAAAGAGGTGGTGGACAGTTCATGTCTACAAGCAATGAGCCCAGCTTTTCAAAAGTAGGAGTTTCTGTCTTTGCAGTGCAGAAGTCAGATGCCTAAATTCCAGAGAAAGGCAAGGGATGCTCCTTTTTGCTCAGGTTTTAACGGGCTCAGGCAGTTGCTGTCCCGCCGGCTACTGGTGACAACATCCCAGGTATCTGCTTCCACCCATACATTAAGTCAGGGCATTGGCTGGCAACCTTTCAGAGGCTCAGGAAGGAATAAAAAGCATTTACAAGTTCAGCACTGCCAACAGAAACCCAGCAGGAGCCAAGACATGGAATGGCAGGGATCCTCACTCACACGACGTGGGAAACCAGTGGGAGCGGTGGGACACAGGCTGCCTTTGGGGCCATGGCTTGTGCTCCCAGCACATCTCCTCCCAGCTGGAAGCCAGAAACTGCATCCCTCATGGCAAGCTGTACTGCTTATCCATTCCTTCCCCTGAGGAAGATGCATGGTCGCTTCTTGGCTTCTTATTTCTCCTTAAGGCAAAACCACAGCTGATGGCATTGATAATGAATGTTAAAATTCAAGCCCTGCTTCTCCTCTATGTATTGGTTAGTGCTGGCATAAAAGCCCCAGAGGGACGGCCCAACCCTGGAATTCCCCCACAGGTCTTGATTTATTTTTTGCTTTTAGGTTTAACATGGTCTCTCTGTAGATTTCTGAATCTGCAGGGACTTCTGAAAAGACTGAAGATTTCAAAATAATTTCCTGTTTTTAACAAATCTACCCAAATTACCTTATTTACCATTCCAGCCTTACCTGGCTGGAAAATAGCAGTGATGTGGGATACTGAGAGAGTTCAGTGATGCTGAGACACACTGTGTGGACACGCTTTGGTACGTTAAAGTACAGCATCAATATTTCAACAGTATTTTGCAAATGCACTGCATGACTAATGTGCTGTGTGTTTTCTTGCTCCTTTGATTTTTCTCAGTTTGTCATCTGCGGCAAAAAGAATAAATCATAGGTGCAGAATTGTGCAGGTCTGAATTTCCTGGCCATTGCACTTCATGCTGTCATTGGTTTTTTACCCTAGTCAAGGACTTGAGGGTTCGCCTAATGAAAACTAGCACAAGGCATTGTATGAGGTACTTAAAATTATTGAATTTGAAAAACTGAGTTTAAAACTGGAGCCAGCTTTCACAACCATTTGGATCAGTTATGTCATTTTTCCATCTCTGAAATTATTGTATTAGATCATATGCAGTGTTTTACCTTACAGTAAAAACTTCAATCGGAACTGCATTTTACTTAAACAAAACATTTAGAGCAGAATGTACTGATGGATATATATTTATTTTTAATTTTTTTTTAAATATGTATTATGTATATAATTAACAAAGTTTACTACAAATTGATATGAACAGATCCTTTAAAGCATAAGCTTTTGCCTATATATTTATAAAAAGGGAGTAAAAACATCTCTCATGCTATGCCTTTGGTAATTGCCCGAAGCATGAAGTTTTTAAATTTAGAAGGAGACCGACGTTGATGCTGGCAATAGATGAACAATAGAGAATAAAATTTTCAAATGAGACAATTTTGAGGTAGAGCAGATGAGATAGAGAGAGGCAGGAAAAACAGCAGTACAAGGGGATTTCTAGGAAGTTGCTCTGCTAGTGTTGTCACAGGATGTGGATGGGAAGAGGATTTTGTAACATTGAGGAAAGCCATAAAATTAAATAAAGAATTATGATGTAGCTCAAGTGAAACAGCTAAGATTGTAATAAAAATCTGCATTTAATAATTATGTACATTTTCTTAGTAAATAACATTTTCATTATGTTCCTTAACCCCCTCATAATAGGGGTCCATAGCTGGGACCATTAGGACTTGTTGAGGCAGTACAGGGATGCAGCAGCTTCTCTGTGCCCTTTCAGTGCTGAAGCCTGTAAGTCTTCCTGGTGTTCTGATTTCTATGGTAACAGCAGGAAGATAAATGTAATAAAATAAGCTGAATATTTAAAATCACCTTTTTTTTTACTTATTTAACCTCATATACCTCATGGCTTAGAGGAGATAATTAGTTAGATCATCTGTGAATGGTGATAAAGCCAATAAGAAACTTCACTTATTGTTTAAATGATTATTTTTTGCTTTTACATTTGACAGAGTGATGGCTGTTAACCCTTTTGTCTTCCCTTGCAATCTGTTAATCCTGTAGTTTCTAAATTGAGATACATTTTTGTAATCTCTGTCATCTGGCAGTTTCCAAATCCCTCATTTTTAATTATTATTGCCACAACCAGAGTTGGTAAGAATTTTCAGTGGTCGTTTTTGCCGATAAATTTTGTGTGCAGTCGCTGGTCTTGTTAAAAGGTCAGCAAGAACTCCTTGGTGATCCTCCCTGCGTGGTTTTTGCTTGTATGTATTATTTTGGTGAGGAATACTGGATTCATGCAAAGTGTCAGTGCAGTGAAAAGTGAATATCTTAATCAGTATTTTTTTTATATACATTGTTACTACTATTTACTTTTTCTTAAAGTGCAGCTCAGTTCCCATCCAGAGAAGTACATAAAGGGATTTTTTTTTTACATACCCACCCGACAGTAGTGCAGACCAAAAAATGAAATTTTGGAAAACTGCTGTCATACCTGTACTTAATAGATGTAACATGCTTCAGCTAGATTTTCCAAGTCTTTATTTTGGCCTTCTTTTCTTTGTAAACAGGTCATTGATTGGGCAAAGCAATACATTTGGTTTCTTTACATAAATTTCTATAGGACTGCCTTTTAATGCCTCTATCTCTAAACACTTCTTAAATTTCTGAAGTGAAGTGTTTTAGTTCAAACTGAGAAGCTTTAAAGGAAAACAGGAGATACAGTAGTTTTAAGGAGATATGTAAGAATGGGAAAATGTCAGAAGCTGTCACTCTAGCACAGTTTGTCATCCTTTAAATTGGCCAGAGAAAGATCAGGACAAGGGGCTTCTTCATTTGCCCATTCTAGCAATTACTTAGGTACTTTCTGAATGTGTGATTGCATATTCGGACGGTTGTACTTCAATAACCCTTCTGTGCCTTTCTCTGTGAATTTGCCTGTTACCTCTTTGAATACATTTATAATCTTGATGTTCTGTGGCAGTTGCTTCTGCAGTTTAATTATACATATTTGTTAGTTGGAGATGTTTTTAAAGCAGGTGGCTGATAATTTAAAGGAGTGCCTCTTCATTCCTGTGTTTGCAGTAATAGTGGATATAATCCTTCTCATCCCATGCATGCCATTTATCACTTAGATCTCCATCAAGTCCTGTTTCTTCTGTGAGCTGAAGGATCAGTGAGTCAATTTGACCTTCCCTTGTATATCTGCTAGTTGTCTGCTATCCCTGGCCATCCTCAGCTTCTCCTCTCATGCTTTGTATTAATTTTGGGAGGAAACCAGACTTACATGCTGGATTTAGAGCACAGTGGATGCAGCAGCAGCAAAATTGCCATTTCTGTTTTGGTCTCAACTCTTCTCTCACATCTTTTCTTTTTTTGATAGACACTGAGCATTTTCAAAAGGCAGAAGCCCAAAAAACCTGTCCCAAGTTACACCTAGGACTCTTTATTGTTTGATGTTTGTTAATCCAGTTATTTTGTATGTATGGTGGGAGATATTTATACTGTCTGTATTGTCCAGTTGATTTTCACCTTCCATTTTGTCAGCCATCCACACAGACTTGTAGGATTTTTCAGCAGTCTTTCACAAGCAGCTCTTGATTTCATCGTCTGGAGTCATCAGTGAGGTCTTCTCACATGATGTATGAGCACAGTTCTCAGCCCAGGCCCCAGCATAGAGCTCTGTGAGACTTCCCTGGTAACCTCTATTACTTGTGAGAGATGTCCATTTGTTATTACCCTTGGTCTCCTATTTTTAAGCTGCTAATAATCCACAAAGAGATGACCTCCTTATCCCCAAGCTCTCTTTAAGAGCTTCCAGGAGATCCTTTCCATAGCTTTAAAATCCAGCCCTGCCATGATTGCATCCTCCCATATCTCCTGATGCAAGGCAGTGTGCAGGTCCTAGACCAGTAATTACCCACGCTGGCACGCTGACAGAATTTATTAGAGCCCATACCCAAGCTGCGTGCCCCAGTTTCCTTTGTGTGGAAAGCAGGGCAGGGGAGAGGAGGAGGAGGAGGAGGAGGAGGAGGAGGGGGCTGGGGTTTGCTTAGGTCTCACCCCATATGGCTGTGGGATGCAGCTAGACCTGGCATGTGCAAAGCATTTCTGTCGTGCGGATGTCACCTGGATCCACCAGAGCATCCTCATGCTATCGTCAGAGTGCCCTCTCAGATTCATGAGCCTTGACCGCTCTCCGCCAGAGTTGTGCTTTCTTCCCTTACAGCATGTTTATTTATCAATCCATGCTCCTCTTTCAATGATTTTGCTGGAAATAGAACTGGAGCTTACCAGCCTCTGGTCTCCAATGCTCCTTTCCCACCCTCAGAGCCGTTTTAAGAAATCAGTCACGTTTGTTGCCTTCCACGACTTTTATAAGGGCAATTTAAGCAATAAGCTGCACAGCAGAGTTAGTAGTTCAGCAATTCTGTATTTAAGTTGCTTTACAGCTCATGGATGGATGCCATCTGGTCTTGGTGATTTATTACTATTCATTTTACTGTATTTTTTTTCTTGATAAACCCTCTTCTACTTACACTTGAATCTGAAACTATTTCTCACACTTTTCTTACTGAAAAGGGAGAGTGGTGCAGAGCCTTACTGGGCTCCTCTGCAGAGAGCACTGATGCAAAGATTTTATTTAACTTTTCTGATCTTTCTCAAAAGCTTCATTTTCATCTTGCTCATCAGTTGGCCCACTGGATGTTCTGGCAGATTTCCAGCTCGTGATGGCTTCAAAAGAATTTGAGGATTAGTTTTTACGACTTTAGTATGAAGACTTGCCCAGTGACTTTACATTTAGCATAGACCGTAATTATGCTATCCTGGTATTATCTCAGCATGATTTTGGGACATCCACAAGCATTTTGGGAGGGTTTCTTCCCACTTCTGTCGAGGTCTTAGAACAGAGGTTTGTTCCTTGCAAGTGTCTGAATGTGGTGCTGCTTTAATCTTCCTGCACGTGGATGAGCTGTTTGCTGGCGTCTCCAAATGCCTTTCACATGCACAGTGCTTGCCTCTGCTACTTCCCCTGTAGAGTTAAATATGAGTGAAGGAAAAATCAGGAAGTAATTTTTCTAAACTGGCATGGGAGGAAGACGTGCCTCAGTCAACTTCCAGAAAATGCCAGGCTTTGCGTGACAGCATGAGCAAAGTCTTAATTTTTGAGGCATTGTTGGCATAAAAGAATTGCTGCTGCATGTGGAATATAGCAGTAATTTTGTTGATGAACCACTGCAAGTGACAATGAGCCCTGGCAGAATGGATGTATAAAACAATACCTAATGGGCACCTTTTCTGGCTCTCAATACCTTTCTCTGATGAACTTTGAAATGGGGTATTTATTGCCATGTGTACATTATCATCACTTATTGAATGTGTTATTGAACAAGCATTTTGGTAAAGGCATAATTATGTATTTTCTCATTTAAAACTGTTATTTGTCTCTTTTGAAATGCAAATACAAACCAAAAGAGAGTATTTGGTATCAGCATTCTCCTAAGTGCATAATTAACTGTTAATGCTAGCATATACTTGGGGTTTTTTGCTATTGATGTGCTTGGGATTTTAGGGTTACATAACTGGGTGATTATTAAGTTGGATTTTATCACAAGTTCTCTGTTAGTGATTGAGAGCTGAAACTCTCCTTTGGCAATCATTATCCGTGGGCTGTTGCCAATTCTTTTGTTGATAGGCATATAACAGGAGGACACTTGGCTGGAACTTTTAAAGCAGCTCTAAATTTCTTAGTATCACTTATCTGGGATGGCATTCTCTAGGGTCACCATGATGATTTTCTTGTGAGAAAACTAATTTTCAGACTTTACTTCTATAAGTTCAGTTTAAAATTGACAAGTTGAATTTAAAAATTGCCAATTGCCTGTGTAGCTAAAGGCCAAAAAATAGCAGCTTAATGTCTGTAGATCTGTTTTAATGTGAAATTGCCTTCCTTGTCTGATTATCAGTGTTCACACTGGCGGTCCTGGGTCCAGTCACTATTTTGTCCTGGGTTTGGCAGTGCCTAAATAGGCCATTGGTGCAAAGTAGCGGGCATTTTTGCCTTCCTGGAAGGAGATGACTCTAAAGTTTTGCTTTAGGAATTGAAGGCAAAGTTTTGAAGGGGAGAGGTTTTGACTCTTTCTGCTGTGTCTTGCAGACTAAGCAGAGATTAGAAAGTGCTGAATAAAAAATAAGTACTGAATGAAAAGTCACAATTGAATTTTCCCTGAATCCTGCATGTGTTTTGGCTTGGATTTTGATCAGTGTGTTAACTTAATGAGGCTAGTCCAGTACGGGTGACTTTGGTGGCATTTTTAATGGCTTCAAGATGGGACACAGGTGTCTGGGTGCAGTCCATTGAGCAGAGGGATGCTCAGTGTTTCCTGTCCCTGTGCATGGAAGAACTGATTGAGTGAGGTAGTGGCATTCTTTCACCACTGTTGGAGTAGAATACTCCCTCAAGAGACAGTTAAGAGTTGTGACAATAATATGTTTATTTTTTTCTTTCCCCAGGAACCTCAAAACTTTTCCCAGTCAAGAATGCCTTCCTAAGGCAGATAAAATAATTCAGGCCAAGGGCTTTTTATGATTAGATGGTTTGAGCCACTAAGCAAGGGCTTCTTCTGTAATCTCATGTCCTGGTCTTTTTCTCTCTTTATCCTCAGTATCTCTGCCTTGCCCTCAAGGTGTCTGGTGTTGTTTTTACTCCTCTCTCTGTCAAGTTCAAACTGACTTCTTTTGGCATGAGGGAAAGAGCCTTGTTTTTGGAGGCTTCCAAACAGGTTTTCACTTTCAGGCCTTTGGCAGGTTTTCTTGTTGGGCTGCATTTGTTTGATTGGTTGTTTGTTTTGGTTTTGTTACAGTGTAAAGTGCTTTCTGAAGGTGCCTGAAATCAATTTAATTGATGAGCAGCCTTCAAATGGATATAGGTTTTAGTCTAGCAAGGGAAAGGCTCTTGGTTATAAAATTGGAAATGGTTCTTACAGTGGTACAAAATGTGAAATCAGAAGACACAAAAACTATCTTTGACGTCAGAGTTTTGCTACAAATATTTATTGATCTTTTCCTAAGTGTTTTCTGGGCTGCAGAGGCCTAGGGACTAACTCAGGTGTATTTTTGTTCCTCTCAGGTGCTGTGAAAGGGGGTGCCTTGGCCACTTTTTCCTTGGGATTATCAGCAGGTCACTTAAGTCCTGATGAAACCTCAATATACCCACCACAGCTTTCCCTTTATTAACTTCTCTGTCTAATTTAGGAAGATGCCTTGTGCGGTAGTTTTGAATAGTACCCATGAGAAAGTAAACAAAACATGGTATCAGGTTTGGTTTGGGGCTGAGTTTCGCCTCTTAGTGAGTATTTCTTGCCGTGTGGGTTCCTCTTTTTGGTTACGGTCAGTTGAGTTGCAGTTTCCATCCTCAGCGAGGAGATTTACGATACTAGGCTTTAGGATGACTTCATAAATGATGAGTTACTTATTCATAAAAGGCTGTTTCTGCTCAGCCTGCCTGTATTTTCACAGGTTTTGATGTGGCTGCCTGGTTTCTGTAGAGATCACATAAGGGTATTATGAGATGTATAGCCATATAGCTGGTTTGGAATTTAGGATGCCTTGTCTTAAATGGTTTCTTCCAATCATCCTTGCTCTCCCGGGATGACTGGTCAAATCCCACGTAGCTGTTGTAGCTGGGTGGCTCCGATGGCAATCAGGCAGAGCAGTGGGAACAGGCTGGTGGCAGCAGTGGGAATGGCTGGTGGCAGCGCTGGGAATGGCTGGTGGCAGCCCTGCCTGTCCACAGGGCTTCGGGAAAGGTCAGACAAAATGTGAGCTGGGCATTACTTTAAGCCTGTAAGGAGACACTCGGGGAACTTAAGATGGATTAACTTAAGGTGTAAAGTTTAAAGTGTATTATTATGAAGGAGGATTAAGCTAAACTGAGCTAATGACACCACTTCTGAATGCGTATCCAAATAGCGGATTCAGAGCTTTGGCTCCACGCCTTCTGTTACTTAAATGTACTTACCTTCTTAAATGTCCCTATAAAGATACGTACCCTTATATTCCAGATCTTCATAGCCTCCATTTTTCATGTTAAGAGGTTCAGGAGCTGTGTCATAGGTGGGGCTGGGTTTTGTTGGATGGGATTTGCTTTTTTTTTTATCCCTCCTTTTTTTTTGTTTTAATTTTTCCTCGTGATGGTAAAGGCATTTTTGATGACTTGATGGCATTTATTCTTAGCTGATGTTTTTGGTGAGGAAAAAAATAACCTTGCTCATGTTATGCTGACATGCCTTTATTTGTCTATGCCTCTTCACTTTTATCATACTTCTATTGCTTTATTTTGTTCTGCTCTCAAGGTATTGGGTATCTGTGATGTCAGCATCTGAATTTTTCAAAAGCTCTGTACCCTCTTATTCTACACAATGTGGGATTGAAAACCAAATACAAAGTTGACTACTGTAAACTCCCACAAAATGCTTACCTTTCATTAAACAGTCATGAATTAACTAATATAATTTTTTGTTGGTAATATTTTGTAAATAAGTAAAACATCAACTTAATTGATTTTTCAGGTGGCAAACTGATTTGAAATAATGTGTTTGCTGTATATTAAACAAATCTCTTAGGAACTCATTCTGTGCATAATTTTATCTCACTACAAACAATGCCATCAGGTTTTCCTTGAGGGTAAGCCTAGAGATCAATATTTATAAGTAGATAAAAAATGAATATTTAAAAGACAGAAAGAAAGAACTAGTCAAAAAACCCTGACTATAACTGAAATTCTTCTGTTAGGTAATCACATATAAGCAAAACAAGTACAAAGAAAAACAAAAGGCAGAAAAATTTGGATGTCAGAAAAAGTGCAATGGAACGTAAAAAATCAAATTTTTGAGTCAACACTTTTGCAGTTAACTCACACAAAGAGTTTTGCCACCAAAAAAAAAGCATAAGAAACCTGAGACAAAGCATCATAATGCTTTATTTTTTTTGCTGTTTGTTTTGTGGCATCTGATGAAAAATCTGTCACTTCTCTCTGTAGAGGTCAAACACAGGGATGATGGCAGTGGCTTTATAGTCTCAGGCTGGAGAAACAAACCTTGGTGTCCTGCAAAAGTAGTGATGGATGTCATAGATGGCTCTTATTTTAAGTGCTGCTGTCTCTGGCCAGCTGAGATACACTTTAACATGTAGAATTTAAAATACAAATGTCCTTTATCATTTGCCTTTTGAGTTCAGTGTGTATCCCTCAGAGCCTCCTGGGAGCAGTCCATGATGCATAATAAAAACAAATACGTATGGCATCACTCCTACTATTAAACTTAATTTAAAAAAAAAAAAAGAAGAAGCTGGAAGTTCTTAGTCTCAAGAAAAGAGGGTGGAGTAGGGGAAAAGTGCAGAGCCCATCTAACAATGGGGAGTCCGCTTTATTAGTATTCAGGAGGAAAATGAAATTGCTCTGGCAGAAGTGCAAGAAAACACCAGGAAGATTATGTCAGTCTTTGTTTGCACACAGTATGATTCTTCTCTTTCACCAGCCAATTTGTATATTTGAAAAAGCAGTTGCTTGGTTAAAATAATGAGCTGAACTTCATCCAATTCCCCAATTATGCAAAAAAATGTTAGAAGAAATACAGACAATTGGTTTTGAGCAAGTTTAAAAAAGAGGAGTAGTGGTCACTGAACAATTATAGGACCTTGTCATATACCTGCATACACACACACACACACACACGCACGCACGCGTATATCACAGTTTCTGCTGAGACAGGCAATTCTCAATTACTCTTTTCTGTAGCTGTTGTGGTTTGAGATGGCAGCTTCAGAAATTCAGCAAAATTCTAACTAATTCTGCCTGAAGCTTGAGCAGGATAAGTTAGCCTAGGATTACCTCAGAGACGAGAAACAAGGTCTGAAGTTAAATTTATGAAAGCGCATTTAAAGATACAAGTCATATATCCTAATTATTTTATTTATTTAACAGGCAGAAGTCTGTGTTAATGAACGAGCTCCTCTTTTTTATATATTCCTTTATTCCAGATTGTTTTAGATTACTAGTTTGGGAAAAAAACCCCATGGTTTTTGAATATTTCAGTGTTTGAACAGGACATGTCAACTGATGGCGGAGTGTATCACCTAGAGCATGCATTGAGTGGTGTAAGTTTTTTCCCCTGTTGCACCAGCTCTGACCTCTTCAGCAGGCATGCTTCCATTAGCCAGGGCAGAGCTGAACAAACACAGACAATTCAAATGTGTTTTAAAACGTTTTTGCTACTTCATTAATACCATCAGTTATAAAACTCAAATTATATTCCTTGCCGTTCATTTTCCGTGGTCTGCCAGGCAGCGAGGGGAACTCAGCCATCCACAGCAGATGGATGGTGTAGGAGCAGGGTGGTGCCCGGGTTATCCCCCTGCAGGCTGTGCTCTCCCTTACTGATGCCGTGGACGCTTTTCCCCCGTCTCTGCAGGGAGCGGATGCGCCAGTCAGCAATGTTCGAGCTGTGCCAGGGCATGCACCAGATCAGCCTGCAGTTCGTCCGCCTGCAGCTCAGCTTCGAGGAGTACACTATCATGAAAGTGCTGCTGCTCTTAAGCACAGGTGAGTTGGGTCCGTGGTTATGTAGGAATGCTTGAAAATATTCCAGTTCACAAAGAGGTACAGTGATTTTAACCAACTCGACAAAAGAGCCAAACTGTTTCCAGCCTCGGCCACAGAAATAAGCCTTGGGGTTTGTCTGCATTTAGCACAGGAAGTGTCTTTGCAATTTGAGTATGTTATGTGCGTTGGAGGGACAGGAGTGGCCAGGCACAGGACTTTGGCCCCCCCTTTCCATAGGGGGACCACACCAACAGACATGCCAGGCAAGTGCCACAGCTGTGGGGATTGAGGGAAAATCCCTGCTCGACATTCGAAGCCACCAGGGTTTGGCTGACTTAACATGACCTTCAGGATCAAAAGATGTGCATTGCCTGTACTGCAAGATCAGGTGATCTTGTAATGTCAAGTGACTTGAGAGTGGAAAGCCCTTTTACAGGCTTCGGAAAGTTTGATAAATGACAATGTGTGCTTCCTTTTTTCTCTTGAGCATCATGTTTTGAGTTTTAAGACAAAATTACATCTTGGTGCTTGTTACAGCACTGTGTAGTAATTAGCAGATCTCTTGATTATATCTTACTGAAAATATTGAAAACCCACTGTCCCAGTGCAATTGTATAAATACACAGGCAGTTTGTACATTACTTTTCCATCAGAAACAGCCTGTAAACCTGTAAGCAAATGTTATTCTGTGGAATCCTGCTCCTTTTTGCGGGGAACAACTTGGTGACCCCATGACAAGCCAGCTCTGTGGTTGAAGTACCTGCCTTTGAGGGGGGACAAGAGGCTGCAGTTCTTGTCAGGGCTGGAGGGGATTTGGATCCTCTAACAGAAAACTCCTGGGACTGTAAGTTTTTTGGGTTCAGCCATCTCCTTCCCTTCCCTCTTTCAACTGAAGCTGTTCCAGCTTGCTGTGACTGGGAGAGACACCACTTTTTGGGGAGCCCTTTGTGTCCTGGCCTGCAGAGTCTGACCCCAGGTCTCATTCCACCAAGGGCTGGAGATGGTCAGCCAGTGAACCTGGAACAGTGGGGAGGGGCTGTGCTCCAGGCTTGCCCTGAGGGGTAAATGGGCTTTTTTTTTAAGGTTGTCACTACTTGTGTTTCCAGAAATGTGTTCACGGAGGGGCTGGCTCTCAAAATGTTCTCAAGAATGTCTGGATTGGAGATCTGCCTCTGCAGCATTTTAATCAGCCTTAAAGGGGAAGAATCTTTAGAAAAATAACCTGAAGGCATTCTAAAAATGCAGCAAAATGTCTTTAAGCCAGGTATTTATTATTCTGCCCTCTCGAGAGTGTAAACTGATGAGTTACTGCAAGAATCTGTTAGGTGAGATCAGTCTGGTCAATTAACTTCAGTGAGCTGGGTCCCTCTCAAACACACACCACAGTCACTAGAAAACTTGCTAAAAATAGTTTGTTTTGGTAGAATCAGGATATTTATGTTAGTGAGAGAGAGAAAAAGGAGAGCAAAATGGAAATGGAAGTGGTGATAAAACCCAGAAAGTGTCAAGTGAAGGGCAGCAAACCTGGTTTTGAGAGCTTGCACCTTGGTACAGTCTTATGACAGAAAACTCTAGGTTTGTTTTCATTTAAATTCTTTTATTGAATCATGTGATGAATAGAGTACAAGTTATTCTGAAACTTTCATGGTGACTACATCAAGGAAGTTTCACTCCATTTACATGTGGAAGAAACCACACATTACAACTCAGTTATTTTCTTGCTTTCCACAGACCATAGATTTTGGGAGCTTGCCAACAGTATTGCTGCATTTAATAAGTAAAATAAGAAACACTGGGCAAACCTCCAGAATTTCATGTTTTGCTTGAGTTCTCTTTATTTGTGGTCTTTCTTTCTTCCTTAATAATGTGACTGGGGTGATAGTATAATAATTTTCAGACAGAACAGTAAAATACATAGTAGTAGACAAAGAGTGACTCTAACAATCTGTAAGCACTGTACTTATCAAGGGAACTGTAAAGCCTGTGCATTTTGTGTGAGAGCCAAAGCATGCTCTGATGGCTTTACTTATCTTGATTGGAGCCTCTGTGTTCATTCACCTTGAACTGAATTTGTAGATTTGTTCCAGACAGTTTCTTTTATCTGTCAGCTGACTGAGAGAGTTTGCATCTAGAATTTGAAAATTAAATTAACATATGATATTTATATTATGATTGTGTAATATAAATATATAATATTTACCAAGCAGCAGGCAGGCTGGTGTGTAACTTCCTAGGCTTTTTCTAAAGATTCTTCCTTATGCCCCCTTCCAGCACTTGGTGGCCTCAAGTCCTTGCTGTTCTTGTGGTGGTACAGCTCCTCCTTATTCCCCTTTGCTAAATTGCTCTTGTAGATACTGATGCTTTTTCTTAAATCTACTCTGGAGCCATTTAGAGCAGTTGTTACATGCTTCTGATGTGAGTTCAGTGGGATAGAGGGCAGTTGAGAGGATTTAGAAGAGAAGGGAATGGATGAACAAGACAGTTTCTGTCAAGAGGTTAAGTCAGGGTAAGCTGAATTGGAAGATCACCTTTTTTTTCTTTCTCTTTTTAGTAGGTAACTTCCCATTTAGCTTAATCTGACATAGTTTTCCGGCTTGCTTAGGAAATAAAGGCACTCATGTACAGACCAATATTTTATTTTCCTTCTATGAACTATGCCTAAGAGGTACAGAGAAAAAACCAAAATATTGGATGGTTAAGCAGTGTTCAACAAATTCCAATATTAAACTTCAGAATATTTTGAGTAATGTTGTTAATAACCTCTTTGGAGTTTTCATAGGGATCTGATCCTAATAAGTCATTCCTATTTGGGGCAGAACCTGCAGGAGTGCTTGCAGTCTGTAAAGAAACAGAGTATTTGCTTTTGTAATCAGCCTTCCTAATATAGGTGACAATAAAAAGTATCAGAAAACTGTACTTTGGACCCATTTATAAAATGATGATTCCATGATCATGATTCCATCTCCATGTGGCAGATGGAAACTTTAACAGGACACTAGAAATGCTGGCAACTGTCTGTCATGGTCAAGCACTAGGTCAGGATGCCTGTTTGGAAAACAGTCTTCTGTTCTGTGCAGAAAAATGGCTCTGTTTTGTTCTAGATGCTGTGCAGATGCTTGCTAACATTCAAAGAAATTTTAGATCTTACTTGATGGCATAAAAATGTGTCACTTGATCTAGCATTTCTGCAGATAACAGCTGTGATTCTGTACCTTGTCCTCCTCTACCAAGTGTGGAGAATCACTGAAGAATGATAAATCGTAAATCAGCTTCTAACAAAATACCTTTGATCCATCTGCCTGGTTTTTATGTGGTTGGATTGTATTGGAAGGAGTCTGGACATGAGGTTAGCATGTGTCGTATTTCTGAGATGTTATCTTGTCCTCTGCCACAGCTCCTGCAATCACACATCTGGAGAGGATGCCTGAATCACTTGAGAATCTGTGTGATGTTGTTGATCCCTCACCAATGTCTGTAAAATTACGGACTTTGCTTAAAGGTTTCATTCCTTCATCCCTTGACTGGTGTAACTGTTTAAGTATGCACATCAAAAGAATAAGCAATGCAGTTAATGCTAATTTAAGACTGTCTTTTCAATGACAGTTCCCAAGGATGGTCTCAAAAGTCAAGCTGCATTTGAAGAAATGAGGGCAAATTACATTAAAGAACTAAAGAAGATGGTAACTAAATGTCCAAGTAACTCTGGGCAAAGCTGGCAGAGATTCTACCAACTGACTAAACTTCTTGACTCCATGCATGATGTAAGTATAACTCCTCCGGGAGTGCAGAGAATTTAAGCAAAAAAATCTCTCCATTAAGGTAAACAAATAGTCTTTAATTGTGTTAACTGACAGGGAAACAAAAAACAACCGTATTCTTTTTAAAGGGACATCTGAGGGAAGTTGTTAGATTAATTTAAGAAGTTAAAATAAGAAAGTAGAAGTTGTTAAGGTGAAGGGTGCAGGGTTAGTGTATTACACATCCAACATGGCTGATGTGCCAATAAACACAAAATTCATTTGGTGATCTTTTACAGCTGGGTTTGTAATTATGATCACTTTAAAAGATGCACTGAGTCCTTGAAGCCATCCTGGGTGTTTGAAGCTTTATTTAAACTTTTCAAGGAGAAGATTCCTTATTGGGTTATTTCTGCCACCCTGCCTTATTCCAGCACAAGGTGTTTTACATGTCTCAGGTGTGAGATGTGATGAATGACATAGGAAACTAGAAGTTTGGTCTCAAAGTACCGGGGCTGCTGATGCCTCTGCCCAGAGTGACAGAGTGGTTTTGGTAGGTGTGGTAGATTCCAGAAGGGGTGTCCATAATGTTGCACCGTTTAGCTGGGAGCAACCTGGTGTAATGGTAAGTGCAAAATTTACCTCTGCAGCAGCAGGGCTGTATCTTCTTTAACTTGCTCTGAGGGAGCCTGCAGCCTCTACAGGGGAAACAAGTGACCCAGCTGGTAAGGTCTCCTCAAGCTGAGGGTTTTCCTAATGCCCCCTGAGAGTTCCCTGGGGACCGGCTCATTTCCTGGGCCAGCAAGGCTGGCACCCATCCTCTCTGAAGCTGTGCCATGGTGCAGAATGTGATGGGAGACTCCTGGGGACAGTGAGAGTGACCTTTAGTTGTGTTTGGGTACATGAGAGGAGGGCTCCCAGCATGCTCGTCATCCTCCCAGTAAAATCTGGCAAACTGCAGCAAAGGAGAAAACTGCCATACTTCATCTTTGGTGGGATGGGATTAGGGAAGGATCTTTCCTCCATGAAGAAGCTACAGCACTTGCTTTCAGAGCCTGCATACAAATGCATGTCTTTGTACTCGACTTAAATTTCATTTTGCAGAGATGTACAGCACGGTGCACTTCAGGTCATATCGGTGTAAGAGGCTGAGGTCTGTTTACAGAATGTACATATGGAATTATTTTTCATATATTATTCTGTTGTTCATTAAAACATTGCAAACCTTAGTGGGAGGCAGGGGGAGTATTATTAGTACTGCAGCAATAGCTTATTCTTCAGAGATCAGGTTTCACTTGCTCAGTGCCAGCAAAGGAAGTTGTAGTTTTAGTGGAAAAAAAAAAAGGGATGGGTGATAAAATCATTTGCAAGAATTCACATCTGAACCTCGAGGCAGCCTAAAAAACCCCTGCATTTATGGAGTTTTCTAATCCTCTTTAGGATAGGCAGTATCTGATTTGTTGCTGAAATTGGAGTGTTTGTATGGTTAAGGTGACTTGATGACAGGCTTGTGCTTACTGAGAGCACTCCCATGTCCTACAGACATTTTCCAAAACACAGCATTAACCATTGGGAGCTGAACTAACCAGAGGAAGCAAGCTGCTCTTGCATTTTATTTAATTTTTAATTAAGCTATTTTTGCATTACTTTTGTTTTAATAGTCAAAGGACTTTTTAAAGAAAGTCCCATTGTCAGCAATCTCTGTTAGAAAGGCCAGTTGTCTCCACAACAGTGCTTCCTTTCAGAGATTATACTGGAGACTTGTTCAACAAGGGCACTTGTTTACTTTTTCTCTTTAAAACAGTTTTTTTTTTGTGTTTTGGTTTTTGAAATCCATCAGAATAAATTTAGACTGGTGATAATATTAATGAGAAGTGAGAATTAATATTCTCTCCCCACTGCCTGTTAGTGCAGAATTTCTCCGTTCAATCAACGTGAATGCAAATTTTTTGCTTGGTTCCTTAGTCTAGGAGGAATGCTTCTTCAGCTGTCACCTATGTATTTTTAAGTTATTCCATTATGATTTCAGAGGATCAGAATATATTTGGTGCTGGGCAGTCTAAATGGAGCTGAGGCCCCATGTTTACATGCTGCTGTAGTCTTGGCATTGGAATTTTCAGCGAAAGCCTGAAGGGGCTGGTGCACAATTCGTGCTTGTTTAGCCCTCCTGCTGTATCCAGCTTGTCCATCTGAGCAGAGCAGCATCTCATAACTCGTGGAATTCACTTTACCTGAGTGTAGGGGAAAGCAACAAAAAACCCTGCTCCTTTGCACCTCCAGACTTGCTTTCATCGACCTCATTTTTAAGACATCTGTCTGAGGAACATGTGAAATACAGTGCATGGAAATACCAAATTACAGTATGCTTGGCTTATATAATATGAGAACGAAAAAGAAAACCCAAACAAGATGGTTTTGCATTGCTCAGTATGCTGAATCATTCATCCACACAGCAAACATATGTGCAGGTAGAAAAGTGCCAAGCTGAGGAAATAAAGAAATTTTCATGAAGGCCAGGCAGGCACTTAAGTATTTGAAAACATCAGCAACTTTTATTTAATGATCCATAAAGCCTCAAAGCATGTGAAAAATAGGAGATGGAAACCCATCCTGGGCAGACAAGATGAACAGGGGTTTGTGCACGTGCACACCTGGTCTGCGCCTTAGGAGCCTGCCTGCAGCCTGCCCTGTCACTCTCTGTTTACATGGTGCTGTGTGGAAGCTGTGGGTGCTGAGGCAGCAGGATGTGGGTTAGTGGTGGACATGGCAGTGCTGGGTTAACAGCTGGACTCAGTGACCTCAGAAATCTTTTACTAACTTAATGATTCTACGATCCCGTATTTCCTTTTTGTAGGGATTGTATTGCTCTTATTTTAGGTGGCTCATGTGCATCATGTCCTGGAGAACCACAGTGTAGCAAGGACAGTGCCCCTCTCTGTGTAGACCCCAAAGATTTTTGTCTTGTGCCTGTGAATGGCCATGGGCATTTTGGGGAGAGATGCACATGCAACACTTGGATGGAGGTTTAGTGCCTGACAAACGCCCTCAGGAACATTAGAAACAGATGTCCTGCACATGGTGTCAAAAACTTCATCTGGATCCTCCTCAACATCTCCTGTTGGCTTTGGCAGGAAGGGCTGTATCTTGCATGGCAGGCCTCGTTTCATACAGAGACTGTGTAGTGTATGGTTACGCAGTCTGCAGAACAAAAGCTGAATTTGGTTTCAATCTGGCTGATACTAAACAGGCTCTGAGTGAAGAGGGCTTTTGTTTCGATGCCATGACATTAAACCCTAATGTGAACCTTCCCCTTGTCTTGGCAAGCCAGCGCCCTGCGCTGTCATTTGCTTGTTGACATTTTCTGCCAAACAAAAATAAATTCTTTAAGGCTCATGCTGCTGAATAATTAATTTTTTATGGTTCCTGAAGAGAATACTTTATAGCTGAGATGGATCTTTCCATAGGCTGAGAGCACCAGGATTTCACTCGCTGAAAGAGCTGACAGTGGGAATAAGGGCACGGATCCTCCAGGGGCAGGGTTGCAAGGGATGCTGTGCTGGATGCAAATGGGCCTCTGCAGGTTCCTAATCCTGCAGATACAAAGCTGCAGATGAGCCCCTCAGCTGTCACCAACACCTTTGGGTACACTTACTTCTACTACTAATCTGCCCAAGCTGTGTCCCACAGACGATGAGCAGTTTGGAGCCTCATTTCAGTCCCAGTGCCTGAATTCTCAGGGTGAGCATTTTCTCCATTTATTGAGAGGATAGATCCAGCCTCTATTCCCAGAGCAGCGCCGATGTGGGAGTGTGCCAGGTGTGTGTTGTGGCAGCTGATACGCATTTGTCAAGTGAGACATTGATTCCCAGCTCCCTAATGTAGACAGAAGCTACTCTGAGAGTTGTCTTGCTCAGTTTGTGATGGTTGGATCTCTGTTCCTTCACATTAATAGGTGTTTGTTAGGGAAGGGCAGAACCTCGCTACTGTTGAAGAGCAAAGATTTGGCTCAAAATTTGTGTGGCCAAGGGAGGATGTTTCATTGGTGTGTGATGCTATGGGTGCATCCTCCAGGCACAGAACTCAAGTTGAACTTGGGCTCTTCTGCGGCATGTCCAGGGTTCAGGTGCTGTGGTTTGGGTGTGCATGTGGTTATAAAGGAAACCTGAAAAAATGAGTGCAGTTCCTCACTCAGATAAACGCATCAGTCCAGGCAGAACCAGGGTCCATGTTTGCTCTGCCAGATGCTGTTAGTGCTTAATCCATATGTATTTTATCCACCTTTTACTCCTTACCAGCATGAGGCAAATTCTCTTCATAGGTATAACCAGTGACGGTGGAAGGCTTCTCTTCATAGGTATTCCCTGTGACAGTGGAAGGCTTTACTCTTGGGTTAGAGTTCAGGATTTCCTAGGCAGCTAGGAACTGGCCACTGTGGGTCACCAAAGGACATATGGATCTCCAAGAATCAGCCTGTAAGCCATCCCACAGGGAATAACTTCCTTCCTGAGCCCTTGGAGTAATAATTACTTTACATCATGGGATTTTCATAGGACTGGGAGCAAAAATGAATATAGTGGTAATGGAATAATCATGACCTGGTTGGCAGTTTTCCTGGTTTTCCTTAGCCTTCCTGGTTGTTGGAGAAGGAGTTTTGTATCCACTCTGCGAAGTGGAAAAAGCAGGAAGTGACAATAGTCCTGAACTCACTGAGAGCCCTGCTGGGTGAGGAAAGAGCTGGGTAGGCAGAGACCCATTCCTGAAAGGGACAGAAACAGTCATTCTGGTTTTTTTTCCCTAAATAGGAGAACACTGAAGTTTCTGATAGTAATAGCTTTAGGTAATAATAGAAAGAAATTACTCAGCATTGTGTTGTTACCCTACTGCTGTCTTAATTGCTGTCTCAGTAGGCTTAATCACAGAGATGTTCCTGATAGAGAAGTGACTGTGGGCTTTCATACCACACTCAGAGATTCTGAGAGAATTTGGAGAAAAAGAAGCACAGAAATGTGCACCCTTGCAAATCCAGTACTTCTTACCCTTTCTGGAAATGCAAAGGCATCATGGTGAGATTTCCAAACTAAAATAAATTCTTTTTGCTGTAAAAATGGGGAAAATGCTCCAAGGTCACTATAACTGTATTAACTTCAGGGACTTCATTAAAAGATTTTTTTTTTTAATTATGAAGAACAGTATGCATGAAAAAGTCCATTTTATACACACCCCATTCTAATAACAGAAAATTACATTTGATTAATACTCCTATTTCTCAGAGGTGCTCAATACAGCATACAAATGCAAAAATTGATTAGGTAAAAATACCAAAATTGCTAAGACTGCTGTAGCCCTGAAAACGTTTGAAGCACAGCACACTGCAGGGTAGTGATGAGAGAATTAGGAATTGTTTTAGTTGTGGCCTTAACTGCACTGCCAAGCTGTAAATCTTCAGAAGTGTGCTTTAGTAGCTCAAATAATTGAGATTGTAGAAGCCAGGATGTTTCTAGTCACCATTGCACTCCTTGTGCAAACAGCAGTGCTTTAACTCTCACTGCTAAATGGGAGTTGTCTGTCACACTGCTGGACTGGGGGAGGGAGCTCTCAGCTTTTCCAGTATAAACCACCAGAAGTAGAGGGTAGAAGTGGTCAGCTAAAGTATAGTCAGGAGTTCTCAGAGCACAGGCATTTTACAAGGCTTTGAAGAACAACCAGGAGTATATTTGATCTAGAAAATTCATTAGGCATGTTCAGAGGTGCTCGATAGCTCATGTCATGTTGCTTGTCACCTGTGATGCCTCAGTCACTGCAAAGACAGAGCTCGTGTGTTCCAAGAGAAAACAAATTTTCTTATAGTGTTACTGAAGAGGGAACTTCTCTTTTAAAGCAAAAGACCATCTAAATTATTTACCTGTTACAAATCAAAACTACATCACACAAATGTTGTTTGGGATGCAGAAGCAAGGACTTAAATTTCAAAATTAACATTGCCTGTGGGACTTGAGTTTTTCATCCTTTTAGTGCATCCGCATGCCAAGGCTGCTGAGCTGGCAGGGGGCTGGTACTTTTGAAAATGCATGGGAGCACACCTGCAGAAAATAGCCTGCTCATGGCTCAGCTCTTAGTCTCACAGCTTTATCTGTCTGACCTTAGCACAGTGTTTACATTTTTTTACTTCTGAGCTGGCTTTCAATTCTGTCACATTTGTTCCTCTTTATTTTAAATTAATGCTTTCCCAGTCCTAAAAAGCCATGCAGCTTTTAACTCTGGAATTAAAAAGATCCTGACTGCAATCCCATGGTCCTGGTGACACATGGGGTCACAGGTGTGACACACATGCTTCCCAGTCCTCTCTTTTTCTTTATGGGGGTGATTATTGTCAAGTGTGTTAAAGCTGATAGCTTAAGAAAGTGGAACAAAAGTTTTAGCAGATTAAATACGTATAGATAACACATTATCCTTAGGGCTTCAACCCAAGTATGCCATGATAGGAGGTTCTAGGGATTTTCTTGGAAACTGTTGTGCAAGCTTAACCATTCTCCTCTGTGGTGAGATTCGTAGTGTGCTGTGCTATGATCGTATCCACGATCACCTGCTGGTTTCTTACCCACTGGACTGCTGACTTGTTTGTTGAATAGAGTAGATTATGCTTCCTCCATTAGTGTTATTTTTCATTTCCCCTTGTCTGCATATTCACCAGACATGAATATGTACTTGGTACTACTAAAGCTTGCAAAGAAGTCAGAATTAGTAGTTTCTAGGTAGGATTTCCTGTGACCTGTCTCACTGAATCCAGAGGCTCCACAGGGGCGTGACAAGGCAGGAATTCACTTGAGCTGCACAGAAGGCAGTGGGACAGAGGTGATCCTAACCCTCTCTCACATTGTGATGTGAAAGAAGTTTATGAAAAGGAGCACATTCACAGAGTCATTGTCAAGGCTGTGCCTTGTGCAAGGCTTGTTTTGCTTAAGGCTGGTGTTTGATGCCAGAGGCAGGGAGGAGGGAGTGGCAATCACACCAAGACACAGTTTCCTTCACTTTGGTTTTTTGTTGTTTAGAGTATTTTTGGCACAAGATATATGCAGTAACAACCTCCTTCTCATGGGAAAAGAAGACCTTTGAACATCAGCATTTTTTCCTTGAAAACCAGATTATGTCTATGCTACTTACTGAGCATGCAGCTGTTTAATTAATTAGTGTTGCTTCATGACATGCCAGATCATCAGGAATGACCTAAGCCCCAGCAAGCAGACTCATGTAGTGCTCAATAGCAGCAAGTCATGTGTTTGAGTGATCTCAGCACTTCTCTGGGATGTTCATAAACTGCTTACATGTTTGCAAGAACAGCTGTGAAAGTCCTGAAAATGAGCAATAAGGTATGGTGCTACAACAGGATGGAAATGTTGCTGCCCATATTTTTTTATTCATTTCCTTTTCTGCCTTCCAGAGGTCCACTTTTATTTGCTCTATTTTTAACAAGGGCTTTATGGCAGAGTGCAATTCTACATGGTAAGAATTGAAATTACAAACTTGTGTTTGATAAACTACACAAGCAGAAGTGTTTCAAGCCCTCTGCAAGGACACAAGGTGTCAAAATTAATTTAACACTTGGATTTTTAAATAGCAGAAGCTCTTTCCTTCAATCACACAATATTGTGTGAACTGCAGTGGAACTTCACACACACACTGAAACCTGGATGTGCTTCATTCTTCCACATTTCTTAAAGACTGGGAAGGGTCCAACATCCTGTAAGACTGTAGGAGATACTTCTAGGTCACAGCCACCATCAAAAAACCTGTCGACTGTGTCTCTGTAAAACCTGAAATGCCACTGTGTGACACAGTAGTTTTGTTGTTGAGCTGCAAATATCAGCTGCTCTGGCAGTTGCAGGTCGCAGGCCCTGGAGAATGCACTGAAGTTAACCAAATAATCTGATTTAATGAATGTGCATCCAGCTGAAGCTGAGCCATACAGTAGTTTATGGCTGATCTTTTACCCCTGGGCAGAAGCCTTTATTTTTGTAGACCTGGAGTTTTTGTGGTGGCCAGTTGCTGTTAGTGAAAGGAAAAGTGCAGCTAGGCTGAAAAATCAAATCTGTGGTCTCTTGGGTTTTCCTAGTTTGCTGATTTTTAATGAGTCAAGTAGCCCTTTGGCATTTGGTTCTTTTGTTTGCCTTATAACCCCTGTAAATGGACTGTCAGGTCAGAGTAAGATGTTATTTCTTGGAAATAATCAATTACCAGTAAGCTGTTGTTTGCATGCAGAAATCTCAGTGTTTTTCCTAAAAAGTGTTTCTTTTTGTATTTCAGCTTGTTAGTGACTTACTGGAATTCTGCTTCTACACCTTCCGAGAGTCTCAGGCACTGAAAGTAGAGTTTCCAGCCATGCTGGTGGAAATCATCAGTGACCAGCTACCAAAGGTGGAATCTGGGAATGCCAAGCCCTTGTACTTTCACAGGAAGTGATAGAAAATGTCTTAAATGGAAGAACTTTGCCTTAAGTTTCCCTGTGTTATTCCACACCCATGAAGGACCCAAGAAACCATATTTTAAACATGCTCTTTACACTTGTTAAGTAGTCTCTGAATAGTCTAAAATCATACAAAGGGTTTGGGGAAATGGAAAGCAGTTGACTTGGATTTGGCAAGACCTAGATGTTTGGAAATTACCCCATAACCCTAAAACACTTAGAAAATGTTCCTGTTCCTCTGGATGAAAAGCCATATCTAGTCAATAACTCTTTGATTTTGATATTTTAACAGATGGAGTTTTAAATATGCCATGTAGTTTCTGGTATTGTTTGCTTGTTTTAAAAGGGTGCAAGAACTAATGAGAACTTTTTAAAGCTTACCCTTGGTTTGCACATAAAACGTAAAGTCAATATGGGGCATTAATATTCTTTTCTTGTAAAAAAAAAAAACCAACAAAAAATACAAACAAATACTATATATATACACACACACATATATACACAAACACAAACCCTAATGTGTAAAGTAATAACAGAACATTTGGTGTGGAATACTGTTATCCTCACCTGTGGCATTTGTTATCCCATGTTATCCCATCATAGATGATATACACTGTGTTAAGTGTCCATTTACTATTTAATTCAAAAGGATAAGATGTGAAAAACAAATGCCCTGGTATCAATTTATAGTATCTATTGTGCTGGCTTTACAAATAATTTTTTGCAGTCTTTTGCTGTACTGTACATTGCTGTATGTATAAATTGTGAAGGACCTGAAATAAGGTATAAGGAACTTTTGTAAATGAGACAAAAAATCTTTAATGGTTAATAGGATGAACGGGAAAGTATTTTTGAAAGAACTCTATTTTGCTGGAGACTATTTAAGTACTATCTTTGTCTAAACAAACAAGGTAATTTTTTTGTAAAGTGAAATGTTCTGCATGCATAATGAACCGTTTACAGTGTATTTAAGAAAGGGAAAGCTGTGCCTTTTTTAGCATCATATCTAATTTACCATCCTACAGTATCTGTTGTAAATAACCACGCTTAACCTTTTCAGTTGTGTTTTAAGCCTTTCTATTTCTCTGTTTTCCTCTCCTTTTGTCTCTCTTGCAAACGTATGTGACTTGAGCACTTCTTAGAACTCCTGCTTCATATATCTGTAGGAAACGACACATTTTTGTGTTTGCCACTTTACCAAGGTTTCATTTAACAAGACAAATTACGGTCTCTCTCCAAAGCTTTTGCAAGCTTAATGATCTAGTGAGTTCTTGCCCTCTATTCCCTTTCTCTCTTAGGGGAACAGGAGTGAGCAACATGTTGAATGATTTTTCTTTTTTTACTAAGGTTTCCCAGATTGTTTGGTTTTGTTTTTTTTTCCTTTGAATACTGGATCTATAAAACATCTTAAAGGTCAGATTATTATTTCAGATGGGGGAAGATTGATTTCTGGTTATGCTGAAGGGAACATGCAGATCATTGCAGTAAGTATATCAAAGAGATTTGTACTGGTGAGAGGGATGGTGAGGGCAGATAAGCTGAGTAGAATTTTTAGTGATAAACTAAAAGCGTCTGTAATTTTGTAAGCATTTTTGTAATAAGCAGGATACATCCAAGAAGACAAATGTTCACACTACAAGTTCAACTCAGTTGGTCTGATTTTGTCTCAAAAATGTTTTCTCTAGAATAAGACTGCAAAGAAAAGAATTTTTGAGGTGATTTTCACTATTTCATAATTTATAAGCAACTACAAGATTTTGGAGTAGAATAGAGGACGGGTGAACTTTTCTGAGGCTCAACTGTTGCTACCATATGCTCATGTTTAAATAGAATAGTTTTTCAGAGTCCTAAACTGTAGTGTTCTCTCTGGGTGCCACTGGTATTTTTGAGCTATAGTGTGTCCCTTGGCCGGTCAGAATGTAGCATTTCTTGTCAATGGTGGTCGAATTAAGAATTCTACACCCTTTCTGAACTCAAATTTGGAGGTGCACTGTGGTGCACTGAAGACAGTCAGCGCTACTTGTCTTTTTAAATGACACCTGCCTTATGCAATGGGTAATCTGTAAAGACTGTATTCAGAGAGGTTTTTTATATATAAATATATACATACATATATTATTTGCATTTTGGAAGTCTAATTCATAGGCAGATCTTTAAATATTGACCTGCACAGCAATATGAAAGCCAAACTTCCAATGTGAGATATACAGCATGCAGACTGGTTGTTTACAGTAAAGACACAGTCATACATCCATCTTTTAATCTAATTTGTTTTTTTTAAGTATAAAATAGAAGATTTCAAAGCCAAGTTCTGGGTGAATACCGTCTGCAGCAGCTTTTTATATTAACAAAGTTACTGCCTCCTTTTCTGTCTCAGAGTAACTTTGCTTGACTAAAATAGCAAAGCCATATTCTACACTTCACTGTTAAATGCCTGTCCCAGTCCAAATTGTTGTCTGTTTGCTCCTATTTTTGTACCTTATTACTTTTAATCTTGGTTTGGTACAATTCATAATTCACAGAAACTTCATATAATTAAACACACTAAATTAGTTTTAAAAAGCAATTTATATCTTTATGCAAAAACGTATGTCTGTCTTTGCAAACTGTAAGCAGATTATAATAAATCCTTTACTTTAATCACCTGTTGTTTATGAAACCATTCATTGATTATTATTTTTTTGCTAGACATCATTGAAGTAATAGATGCAATTGGATATAGATGTTGTAAGAGGCAGTATTCTCTTATCAAGGACACTTAAGCAGAATAGCCATCACTTTTTTTATCTAAACCTGTGTACAGAAAAAAGGAAAAGAAACCACAAAACCCAAGCCTAGTTTTTAGCTACCAGGAAGTTCGTTACTTTCTTTTGAATTTGTTTAGAATGAAATAGGCATTTGTCTCCTGCAAAATACAAGACAAACTATAACAGCTTTTAGAAAGTGGGCTTTTGTTCATTGAGATAAATTATTTTGTTGTAAGAAGGAACAGGGATATGCAGCAAGAGCATTGTATACACAGTTAAAATGTAAAATAGTGTAATGTACTGCTGTGGGTATTTCAGGAATACTACCCATTGTGCGACTGAGCAGTTGCACGGAGTAAAACAGAAAAGACTAAATTTTGCAATATCAAAATCTTATTAAAAAGATACTTTACAATCAATCATGCAAAAAGCTAATTCACAGGGTGGTGTTTTTCACTGACTTGTTTAAACATTTATGAAATTAAAAAATTCTACAGTTAATGCACTTTTAATTGTTTATTAAAGATTTGACTTTTTTTAGAGCAATGTTTTCAGCTGGAGGTCATTGACTTGATAAGATAGACAGCAGTTCTGAGGCCAGGAAGCTCAGAGGAATGTTTAAGAATTCTTGGAGTTTAAGTAGATTCCTGGATGAAAAATAAAAGCAGCCAGCAGTATGATGTAAACAGTAAAATCTATGCATAATGATGCATTTATAATTAGGGGTTTGCTTCTGTATGTTTAAAGCTTTTTAAATAAATAGAAAATATTGTTTGGTCTTTATGTTAATGTCTGCAAGTACCTATTTTTCTTTTTTTTTCCTTTTTTTTATACAAATTGTACAAATATACATGAATTAAACTGGTTTGATTGCAAGTATTTCTTGCATTTTAATCTCAGCTAGCTGCTGGTGCAGTGATGTCCTTAGAGGCAAGCCTTCTGCTCATGTAGGAACAATACAGAACCAGAGCGTGGGTTGGGTTGGAAGGGACCTTAAAGATCATCCAGTTCCAACCTCCAGCCATGGGCAGGGACACCTTCCACTAGACCAGGTGCTCAGAGTCCCATTTAACCTGGACATGAACACTTCAACATAAAGTAACTTAAAATGCACTCTAGCATCTTCTTTCAGACAGCTGGAGTGTTGGTTCCAGCAATCTCTGTCAGCTCCGGCTGTCGCCGCACCTGCCATGGCTTCAGCCAGGGAGCAGCTCCTCAGGCTGTAAGATAGGGAATGTCCAACACTGAGCAACGTGCTTCATTTCACCTGGGTCCCTGTGCTTGACAAACAATGTGCTGATACTGTTCTGGGCACAAGCTAAATCCCACTGGAAGAAACAAACCTTCGGTAGCCAGACCAGTCTGGGCTCCAGTTTTTGTTAACCTCCTGCTGCTCTTCCCATTGGCCAAAGTTAGTGAATCCCTCTTGCCCTGAGAGAAATTCTGTTTTATATACACAAGGTCTCCCCATTGACCCTGCCTTCTCAGGGTCAGACGTTTTCCAGTAATTACAGTAAGATAGCAGGAGTTTTATTTCCCCTTCTAGCTTCTGGACACTCTCTCAACAATTCACCACCAAGTTCTGCACAAAGCCTGGACTGTGGTGTAAAATCACCATTTAATTGCATTTTTGTCTTTTAAGAACAAGCTGCATGAACTTTTTTATTGCCAAAAAATCCTTGCATCTGCCTTCTCTTTGCTGAATTGTCAGAAGGAAAGAATAGTAGGGGATCAGCAGTGTTAAGAAAAATCTCCCATGTGTTTACAAGCAGATGCATCTGTCATTTGCTATTCTAGAAATAAGACGATGCTATCACTACTTAAAACCATAATGAAACTTGTAACCTGACCTCAAGCTGGGGCACTCATGTATCTGCAGAGATTGGGAGTTCATGAGGAGTACAATATTACTAAGAAAGGAAGGGGGAAAATGCCCTTTCCTGTCACAGATTTTGCTTGGTAAACTATGCCCTGCCATAAGGTTTTTGAGGTGTTCTTTAATTGTAGATGTTGACAGGGTAAAGTTTATTTGGTGCTTACCTGTGGCTACTGCAAGAACAGATGAGGGCAGACTGTTGGACTATGATGTAGAAAACAATGTCCAAGGCAAATTCAGCTGAAGAGGTGAAACTCCAATGAAGACTTTCAGTGAAACCCAGTTTAGCACTGGTGCATTTACAGCCTATGCAGGTCCTCTGTCAGCAACTTTTCTCCTTAAACTGCAAACCAGGTAAGAATTGTGAAAAGGGTTAAAAGAGCAAGGAACAGCATTAAGGAAGGCATGTTTCTGCCCAGGTCTCTTCTGTGACACCATTACAGAGGCTTGGGTAGCAAAAGCTGCTAGCAGTATGGCAGGAACATGCATTTTCATTACAGGACAGATAAATCAGCTAATGAGATTTTTCTTTCACTCCTCATAAGAGGCAGCATCAGAAGGAAACGTGCCATGAAGATCAGCTGGGACAACACTTAACCTTCAGCAGCTTGAAAACCCCAGGGCTTTTCACCCAGCAGTGGAGCACTGCACCCTGGCCAGTGACTAACAGGCTCTAAATTTCTGCTGAGCCCAGCTAGGCAGGAGTCTCAGCTTGGCCATTAATTATTCAGCAAACACATTTGACCTTAATCCCCAGGTTGAGGGATTCAATCTCTGGCCCCACAGTGATGGCAAGGCCGATGCCATTTTGCATAAAAACTTCATTTTCAGCCCATGTCATGCATTCACTACCAGCAGCCTCAGCTTTTGAAAATTGACAAGTCCTTGTCCCTGCCCAGAGTAACCAGCAGAGAGCAAGGGAAGGGAACCCAACCCAAGTATTAATCCCTCTGTGCCCACAGCTGTGACAGGAGTCCAGTTCCATGAAAGAGGACAGAGGCCACACCCATGGAGAATGATCACTCCTGCTGCCAGGCCAAGAGAAGGATCCTGCCACCAGCTTTCTCCAGAAGGGACTCCCTGTCCTCCTTCCTGTTTCAACAGCACATTACTGCATTCCTTCCAAAATCTATCAAGTCACAGATTAGACAGAGAAGAAGCATGCCCTAAAGGCCACCTTCAGGAAAGCAAGCAATCCCAAAAGCCTGACTTCCTTTGTAGTTTGTTTTTTTTTAATTTTAGCATCTTTTAATCTCCAGTTCCAAGCAGTCAGTACTGAGGGCATCGTTTACAGCTCTGCTCAGCTGCAAACTGAGGCTGAAGAACAAGCAGTGCTGTGGCTACTGGGCTGTGCAAGTCTGTACTTGGCATTGGTGTAACTGGGCTGATGTGGAAACCCATCTGGTGGGTAGCAGTTCCCACAACTGAATTCCTCAGAGGCAGTGTGGTTAGCCTGAAAGCCAGATCTGATCTGGCTCAGCTCACACCACTGCCTTCAGACAACGGCTGGGACGTGAGAAAGTCTGGATTAGCGTTACCTCTGTTCAGTGTATCACTTCTCAGTAGAAAAGTTTTCTTCTTGTTTGGGTTCTGTGTAGCTCCAGGAGTAACAGGAGTCTCAAAACATCTCACCTAAAGGTGAAACAGGCTCACAGGACTGGATGGAAGAGACACTAAGACTATTCTTCCTTCTTTATATATCTGCCTTTTTAAATAACCTCAGTTATAAGGAAAAGAAGCCCCACCACCCAGAGCTAGAACTGAGAAGCACATTGAGAATTTTGGAGGACAGCAGCCAGAACAAGATCAAACATGAACTGAAGGTTTAAAACAACAACAAAACAAATGGAAGCAACTTCCAAAGCTTGAAAGTTTCAAGTTATCAGAGCTTCACCATCTGACAAGCCAGCATACCTAGCTGTCACACCTGCAAGGCTAACACCAAAGATTTATATTCCCCCTCTCCTTGCAACATTTCCTTCCAACTGGTAGCCATGAAAACTGAGTTTGGCACACAAATACCATCCTGCCTCCAGAATGAATCTTTAAGGTGACAGATGAGTTGATAGAGCTGTGGGCCCAGGCCATGAGACCCAGCTAGAATGGAGCTTTGCCACGTGAATGAATCCAAGCAAAGAAACCTGCAAGCTGTTGCTGCAAGCACTGGTGCAGCTATTTCCTTAACACTGAATCAAGGAGCACATCAGTCAGAAGTCATTTTCAGTGCTTGGGTCACTTAGCCAAGACAAGAACTGCCTAAAAGCTTTGAGGCAGGGAGTCATTGCTCCAATACCAGGAGAATTCACCAAATGAAACTCCTCCAAGCAATGAGGGTCAGTGCTGGAGAGCTGTACTGGCTTGGCCCACCATTGCTCTATCTGGAAATGATTTGTGCATATTCCAGTGGTCTGTGCAATCCAGGCAAAGGAGCAAATTAATGGCATGGAATTAAATCCTCAGGGGGGAAAAGCCCCAAGGCAGCATTAACCATTAACTGATTTGCTAAACTCATTTGTTAGGAAAACTTGCAAGCTAAGTAGAGCTGCAGTAAATGACTTGAAATCCACGGAGTCCAATTTAACAAATAAGTGAGCCTGTATTAGCATGCCATCCTGTCACACTTTCCTGCATCCTCTCCATTGTCTTACTTGAAGGAGAGAAAAATAGAAAAATCAGTGATAAACTGCGTGTAATTTAAAGTTCTACAAATTTTGAGGCATCAATAAGACCTCGTTACAGTTGACAATTAGAGGGAAGGAAGACAGGCAAGGTGAACAAGCAGCTAAAACAGACAACAGATAAAATATAGGAATTCTCCAGGATGCAAAAACATCATAGAGATTTGCTTTTCCCTTTTAGCTTGAACTTCCAGAGTTCCCTATTTTGCATGAGGAAAGCTCCCCATCCCTTTTGGAGCCTGCTTGAGGCTGACTGCACAGAGCTGCCAATAATTATTTCATGCCACAACTTCCAGAACTAGAGCAAAATGCTCTGCAACATAGGAATGACAAGTCAAATAACAAATAACATTTTATTTCATTTACAGTGATATTTTTGAGTAGCAAAGGAACCATGACATATAGGAGCCTGTAATAAAAGTTCATGTGTCTTATCTTTATAAAATAAATGAAATCATACACGCAACATAAACGAATGTGCTCTTTGAAGACATTTGAAAAATGTCATGTCTTGATAACTATTATTTTTACTTACTGATGTCTGATCTGCACTGGCTATTCCACTCTGAAATATAATTTAATTGTCAGCATGATAGCTTTTTTTATCCATCAGTATCTTCCAAACCTAAAATGATCATGGAATCATAGAATGGATTGGGTAGGGTTAAAGACCATTTAGTTCCAATCCCCTGCCATGAGCAGAGACACCTTCCAGTAGATCAGGCTGCTCAGAGCCCCATCTAACCTGTCCTTGAACACATCCACAGCTGCTCTGGGCAGCTTGTTCCAGGGCCTCAGCACCCTCACATTCTGTTAAAAATGGTGGTGATCAAAGCATAATCTCCAGGACACTAAGTTGAGTCACAGATCATCCAAATACTTGACTTCAAAAGCAATTTATCTTACAAACATACTACTACTGCTCTTTATGACTGAAAAACAAGCAGCCTATTAAAAAATTAACCTATCGCTCCATCCCTCTTTCTTGCCCTCCCACCCATTCCAACCCTCAGAGAATAATTTTTTTTTATAATTTGTATTTGGCAACACTTCATGTCTTTATACAGATTAAGATCTTCAGTCCAGCTCTTCAGTGATTAAAAGTAGTCACAAAAGTAGAGACAAGTGACTAGAACAAAAATCCATGGATACCATGTACACCTTCTTGGCGGCGTTCAATGCACAAAGCTATAAAAACTGAACATAATTTTGTGGAATAAGTCCTCTCTTGCCATTTAATGTGCCTTCTAGCCATCCTGGCTCTCTGGAAAATTGCACTGCAAAAGAAAAGGAGAGAAAATTACTGCATTTTTTTATGTTTGAATTAGTACTTTTCAGCTTTAGCTCCCTGATACCAGGCAAAGCATCCATAAAAACTTCCCATCATCTGCAATGACCAGTTTAAGAATCTGGCTAGGAAAGATAAAGAGGATTATTAACTTGACTTAAATACTTCATAGTATACTTCTGCAAAGCCTACATGGTGAAATAGCTTTTAGGTGCAGGAGACTTCATTAAGGAAATGGTTAATGGAGCTTAAGACAGATTTATAAAATAGAAAAATCTGTGCCTCGGGAAAAGTCAGAATTTTTATCAAACAGTGGAAAACACTTTCAGTAGGTGGGGCAAAACAAGAACAAAAACCTGTCTTGAGCAGAAGCAATGAATCTGGAAGCTCAGAGCCACAGAAGCACAGCGTAGGACCTTACTTGGCACGAAAAGTAAGCATGGAAAGGATTATAGGGGAAATAGAAATGAGCCAGATGTCACTCCAAGTATCATCACTTCAGAATAGAGCTGCTATTAGAAGTGACCAGTGGACAAAATCTGAATCATTCTTCTGATTAAATCCTCTCTCTGAAATTCAAGTACATAGTGCAATTCACAAAACAAAGGCTTGAACAGCTCCTTGTGCCATCCTAGTGTTTACCACTGCTGATCTCAAAGTTTATGCAAGAGTATCCATGAATATAAAATAAGAAATATTTCAGCTTGAACTCTCAATGCCCCAGAAGTTATTCTGTAAGAGAACTAATGAAATCTGACTTCCTGTACATATATGTTGACCACATTTGACAGGAAGTTAAAAAATAAGCATAAGCCTCCTTTCTTGAAAAACAGACTAAGAAGTCCTCACATTCCCCTCTGAGGTGTCTTTTAAGGATATAATACAGATACCTATTTACCTAGGTAACTAAAATCTCACACTTTTTAGCAACCTACGGCATTCTCTACCATACTAATTTATCCTCACAGTGCTTCTGAGACAGACAGTATTTAGGGAAGACATCAGACAAATGCTGAAACATGCTGCCAGCCATGTCAGTGCTTTATTTAAAACACATTAACACATTGGGAAATGTGATATTTGTAGCCTTCTACATATCAGGGAAATAACAGTTGAGAGAGAGCAACATGTTAAGTCTCACTTCCAAAAGCATTCTAAGGCTCTTACTTTGAGGACTTAAAATCATACTTTCCCTGTTTTTTTCTTTGTGTCCTATTATTGTCAGACTGCTGTGCTCAGAAACCACACTTTAAACAGCTATGACTCCAAAGAACCCAGAAAAAAAACGACTTTCAAACGATAGTGATAGTTCAGATTCAGCATGAAATGCTGGGCTTATCTTTGTAATAAATGTGTTCAAGAAAAGGATTCCAAAGGAAAAACATGCATAGACAATTACCTTTTAGGATCTGTGCTCACACAGTAACTTACATCACCATTAGTAATTAGCAGGCCCTCCTCTCCCTTTGTCCTTTCTATTGCACAATTACAGAGTACACATGCATTTGAAACTGCATGGCTGACACCACCACAAACCTCCAGAAGCTGTAATTCTGCATTTCCAGCAAACCCCTCCCTGAGGTCTCCCATACCTATGGAGCACATTTGTATTACAGGAAACAAACTCAAAAAAAATGACAGATAAGGAAAAAAAGCAACTAGAAATCCCAGAAGTAGGAAATTTCTACCTTTCCTCTGGTGCTTAACCTTAATTTCCATTAGAAAGAAGGCAGATATCACTGGCACATGAGTGTCTATAAATCCAAGGGTCGTTCAAACTGAGGGGAGCCCTCTTCTGAGGGGATCACACTAAAATTAAAATTTACCTAAAATTTACAGAGGTGGAAATGCTGGAACTATGCTGAATCACATCGCTCAGCACAACAGCAAACTTCCAAAGAAATATTTTCTAAGCAAGTTTGATAAGATAATGGTGAACTCTGCACAATTGCAGGGCGTTCATGACCCAGCAGCTGAGTTTGAGTGGCAAACACCATTTTCACCCCAGAAGACAAGACCTAGCTGGTACAACTGAGCTCTGGATGTAGGAAATTAAATATTGCCCATGTACATTACACAGCTCAGGGCCTCACTTGTTGGTAGACAGTTCTTTTAGACTCTAGGAAGACTGAAGAAGGAATTATTGCTCAATTACACTTAAGGCCACCATTTCTAGAGATCTTTGTTTTTTAAAAAAACACAGCGAAAAGTAATTCCTAATGTTCAGCAGCTGTGGTGACAGTCACAGCAGGGAAGGTTTCTGCCCCCCCCATCATCTTGTGCAAAAAGGGGTAAGATACTTGTGTACATCACTGACTGCTTCTGTAGGCAAAAGATATTAATGAAGGTGTCACCCCAAAGTAAAGCTGCTTTAAGCTCCAGTGATCCTGTTTACTCTGCTAATCCATTTCTGAAGTACAGCGTACAACAGCATGCATTCTGTTAAAATCAAAACCACTTAGCCACACAAACCCCATTCCTCTATCATGCACAGCTCTCCTTAAAGCCAGGACACAGCCTATTTCTGAAAAAATACCCTGCTCCAGAGAAGACATCTGTAGTGTCCCCTTTCTGTCATTTCTTCTCAGTCAACAACAATTACAGTTCTTAGCACGTTCTCAGGCCTGCCTCATTTAAAAATACCTAGATGCAGAAACTACACACTTGGCCTTAAAACTACAACTCATTACTAGAGCAATTATCCCATAGGGGTAAGGCTCATGTTGGCACGGGACAGGAAGGGAAAATACTTGTTGAATAAAAGATACAGAGAAGAGAACTAAACAGTAAATATTTTCAGCAAGATTTAACGAGTGTATGGCAAGACTGCACAACAAGACCAAGCACAGAACCACCACTAAAAGCCATCGCCTCTTAGGACAGGGCAAATAGCAGCCAAGTTGAGAGCTCAGAGGGGGACAGTGACTTCCTCAGAACCTGCTGCAAGGCCTTTTCAGCAGTCTCACTCATGGAGGCAAGGTGCAAAGAAGGAAGATGTCTGAGCATCATTACGACAGTGTTGATGGAACAATCACCCCAACCCAAATGGGCCAACAAAATCTAGTCTTGGAACTTGCAGTCAGATCTGATTTCTTCTAATCAAGAAACATCATCAGGTCAACTTGGCATTTGCATTGCCTCTTACTTTTCTGTATTCTCCAAAGGAAATTGCTTTGATATTGCCAATGTTATTATTTTCTAACTGCAAATATGTAAAATTAGCAAGGAGCTCTTCCCAGAGACCCAATGCCATGAGCAGACTTTGCTCGGCTCTGGCAGCTCAAATGTTTCACAGGTCTCAACCACAATGAGAGCAAGACTCGCTTCCTCAGCAGTATTAGTTCCTTGGCTGAGTGCCACTAACTTCAGCAAAACGGAATCAGACACTGATTCACACTGATTTCCACATCTTTGTGGAAACTGGCTGTTTTGGGAGCAAATCTAACCTGCACGGTGCCTGGCAAAGAGTGCCTCCCTTTCTCATGGACTGTCAATCAGAGTAAAAACCTCAAAAAGCACCATAAATGAGGATTACTGAGAGCAACAGAAATCTCACTGCTAAAACCGCTACAGCACTGGAACTTACTTCCATAGAACTCAATGATGCTGGCCAATTTTTCATCAGGTAATTCAATTAAACCAACCAAATGTGCTTGCAAGCCCTCTGTGTTTACAAAGCCCTTTGGGTTTTTGAAACAATCCCTGTGGGCTGAGTTGATCGCAGAAATGCAGAAATATTTATCATGCTTAGGGTTAGCCTGGAATTTGAAATTTCATAACTTGCTGTTTCCCTTAATTATGATATAAGAAGCAGAATTATCTTGTGGACAGAACACAGGACTAGGAGTCAGAGGGTCTTCTCTGCACGAGTGTTTCCAAGTGCTCTGAACTACACAGATGAAAGCTGCACCAAGAAGTAGCTCTATCGCCATTTTTACCAGTTCTCTTTGATGTAAATCCTGGATTGGTCAGGACCATAAAGACAGTCCAGGAGCCACAGCGTAAATTAGAGGCCAGAGTGCGCCTTGGAGTCAAAACCAGGAACATTAACTAAGGCTGGCACTTTTTTACAGTGGTAGAGAGAGATGGGGATGACAAGGGCTGTGTGAATGTGGCTTTTTGTGTTCCTTTTATACTTGCTGGGGACGATGGGTGCCCCACTTTTCCTTAGGAACAAAACACTCTCTCCATTTTCCTCATGTTTTCTCTCCCCTGAAATCGGATTTTAAAAATTGTAAAAAGCCTTGATAAGCTATCTTGACAAGTTTTCAGGAAGCCTTCCTGCTAGCAGTTCTGCCAAGGAATTTTTATTGTGCAAACACCATTTAACCTATCTGAAACACTTCTCCTGAGTGAAATTCCCATTTACTGACTTCTAAGCAATCTCCTTCAAGAACCAGAAATTTAATAACACTTAGCTCCAAGACTGGCAAAATTCCAGTGCCAGGCAGTCTGATTATTCTTTCCCTGATTGTTGGGAGTATCTGCTTCAACAACAGACATGCACAGCCAGCATATGTCTCTCAATCTCAGATCCTACTCTGCTTCTTCCCGTATGTGCCCTTATCCAGCTGCAAACTCTTCAAGCTTTGCTTCCAACCACTTGAATTATATTGTTATGTGCTGTCAATAATATAGCCTGTAACAACTGGAAAATAAAAATATTGGCACAGCCTAAGGCGAATTGAATTGAAGATTTAAAAAAAAAATCCAGTGGATATTGTTCAGATTACATTATTCATTTTCTTACACAATTCAATTAAATAGAAAACTTCGCCTTTTCTTTTTAACTTACCAGATGGTGCCTTAGCATTTATATTCTATGTCATTTTAATGGAAAGACTGTGGGATCTGGGGAAGCACAATGTACATGCAGTACTGAAAACACCTGAATGTGAAAATGCTAAGGTTCTATACAGATTCCTATCAAGTGATGCAAAGTTTAACTTAAAATATTAGCAAATCTAACCTTGGCAGACTGAGACAGATGTCTTTTCCCCTGTTTAGAAACAGGAAATGGAAATGGGAGCAAAGGTTAAACTCACCTTCTTGCACCAATATTGCATTTAGCAGCTATGACAGGTGCAAGACTACTTCCCTAAATGCCATTATCCTGTCTGAGGCTGGAGCAGCCAGAAAGATTCATCCAGAGTTAATGACAGGTGAGAGAGAGCCACTGCAATCAACATCTATGGACCAAGAGAAATAAACCAAGAATGGGGTAGGAAACAGGAAAAAGGAAACAAAGCAGAAAAAAGAGGAAAGAGAAAGGGGAAAAAAAAAGAGACAGGATTAGAGAGTGAGACAAGCCAGGTGGAGAAAGGAGAGACAGATAAAACCTTCACTAATGGAAGCAGCACTTTTTAGTAGACATTAATTTAACAGTTACTTTAATGGTTGATACTAGCTGTATGTCAACTTGATTGATGCGTTGTCACTTTGATAGTTAAGGTTATTGGTAGAGCTGCAGAATTGATGTATTATTACTTTAATTCTTCATTTGGGGGTTTTATTAGGGCATATGGGAATTTAAATTGAGTAACTAAAGAACCTGAATTGATTCACTGCAATCTGATTTCAGCACAGACCCAGGGGTGCCTGATACAGAAAGAAAAGGCCCATGTCGAGGTATTTCAGAGGTTTCAAATATGGAGACAGGTCTGCACTTGGCATGAAAAGACCCAGCCATGACATAACCTACTGGGAAAAGCTATGAAATTACCATTACATACAGTTACTGCCTTATTACTTGCATGCTTTCCCCATTTTTCTGCCAGTCCACAGCCTACCTGAGGGTGAGAGCTCTGCAGGGCAAGGACAACACCTGTGAAATAACCAGGATACAGCAGAACAAATAAAAAATAATGTGTTTAAGGAAACGTGAGCTTTGCCATCGGAAATCTGCAATTGGGTTTTCTAAATGCAATCCACGTAACCTTTTTCCCAAGCTTTGGACCTTATTTGTCTGATGACATGGGAAAAGTTAGAGTTGAAACATTTCTCCACAGATGCCAGAGTCAAATTCCATACTTGTTTTGGGGCAATCTAACTCTCCAGTTGAAAAACTCAACTGAAGCTGCAATGCACCAAATCATGGGGGCTTTGTCACCACTTCCTGAGTTCTCAAACAAGGAGAGAATCTTAACATTGCTCTCACACAAAAACATGACACACAAGGAACTACTTCTTGAAAGACTTCCTTACCCCTAGCTAATACAACCCTTGCTGTTCTACAGCAGAAATGCCTCTCCCAGACATCAAATCTTTTTCACCATGCACTAGATTTTCTTTCCTGTACACAGTTTGATGTCTGCTGAAGAGACCCATCAGTCATGTTTTAAAAAACTTAAATTAAAATAGCTGGTGTTAAGGACTTTAAAAAGAGCAATCACTCAGTTAATTCATCTTTAAAAGGTTTCCCACCTAACTTGATTCAGACATGATTTGCCTGCAAAGTAGCTCCAATAGGAAACATCAAGAATGATTTTGCAAAGTGGATGCTAGTAGGGAAGAACCTGGTGGGGACCCCAGATCACTTTATGCTGAAAAAAAAGAAGCAGAACTGAAGTCTGGACCAGGCTTGCTATTTACTTGTTTGGGAGGAGACTGAGGACATGAATATCCTATTATCCATACCATTAAAAAGAAAAAAAATTGCTGAGCTTCCTATTCTGCATCTGTAGAATTTGTATTACAGTAGTCATTGGCATAAGGTTTAAAAACTGAAACCTTTCTTATCAGTTTGAAGTCCTTGTGCATTTGCTGAAGGGTAGATCCATGGAAGCTCACTGAGAACACAGTCTTGAGCACAGGAATCAGCTTCTGGATGCTTACATGTATTGCTATATTTGGATCCATAGAAATCATTAAACACAGGCCTTCATTCCACACCTCAGTGAATATTGTGTTTTCTACAATACACACACACACTAATGCAAACCTTGATCTAAATCAGTAAAAACACTCTTTTGTCCTGCATTGTTCACCTGATTTACCTGGCACTATGTTTGCTTGAAAATCCTGAAACAGATATTTTTTCCTTAAAGGAGAACCCCTGTGTTATTTTACAAGAGTTCACATTTTAAAAAACTCAGTTTCATAGGCCAAGGTGTTCTCTTCTATTACTGAATAACCTTTTTTTTCCTACTACAACACATTTAAGTGATGTTGAAAAATTTTACCAGTTGGAAGAGTCTATTCACCCAAAAATCAAAAGCATTGCCTCACAGTGCTAAGGATATGTTAAGTAGCTTCTTCATACCAGAAAGTATCTCCATCACCAACTGTGTGCCATCAGCAGTGTTGGCAGAATAGCAGTCAGGCTTGTATTTTTATCCAAAGCCATTTTAGCAGTTTTGTCAATTTGTTTTTCATTGCTTTATATTTACTCAAGCAGTACTTACCATCTTCAAATATTGCTCCTATCTGAAATGACAATTCAGAGCTGTGTTCTGCTTCACATGGATAAACTGCTCTTGCTTTTCGGTGGGCAACACTGAAAAATTAAATTATGAATTATAGCAACGTTTTACTATTATAAAGATACCGTCTCAACCATTCTCTCTCCATTTACATTTGGAGATGACTAAAACTTTAAACACAGTCTCACATGCATCATTACAAACTTATAATTCATGCACACAGCCAAACCTAAAGCTTCACAGCTTACTGTTGGCATTTCTGAATACCATACTCGCAATTTTCTGCAAACTTATTTTTGTGACAAACTCGACTTTCAGCTACAGTTAAATTTTTTTCATGTGCTAGTCAGCAATGAACTCAATAGCAAGCAAAGCATAATATACTTCAAAAATTCAACCAGTAGTAAGAAATAGGATTTTTGTTATGAAGTGTTGGGAAGAATTTGTGAATATACCCAATTAATTAGAAAACCAAATATTACTAAATTTGAAGGGAAAGGCTAAGATGGTGAAGGCCTTCAAAGAAAAAACTCAAAATACTTCAAAACACGGAAAACAACATGGAAGGAAGCAGAAACAGGATGGAAGGAAAGCTGGACAAAAGAGTGAAAGAAAAGAATGAAACCACAGAGAAAGGTAAAGCTGGAAGAAAGTCCAGGATGAGAAACTTAATCTGGTAAAAGTAGAAGAATCTGTATTTTAAAATACTCCAAGAAAAACACCACAGGAGAGAGACACTGTGAATTGTCCACTGGAAACAAAGACCCCCTGTATTAGTCAACAGACCACAGGCTCAGTGTACTGTGTGCCTTCCACCAAGGAAGGTGTTCAAAGGAAAAATAAGATGAAGCAGACAGGTATTTTGACAGCAATTCTGTCAAAATTGCTACAGTTGCATTTCCTGGTTTGAGATAATCGTTCGCATGCCACAGGAGACTATTTTTACAAAGATACAGAAAAAGGAGGCAAATAAAGAGCCAGCAAAAGTTGAAGTGCGCACTGTACCTTTCCACTGCTGTGTCAGTGCCAGTGGCAGGGTTGGGGAAGAAGAAAGTGGGTAGTGCAGCATTTGTGGCAGCCGGGTTAGCAGGTGGAATATTCATCCATGAGACCATTGATGGGCGGCTTTGAGCAGGACTAAGAGGAAATATATTCAAGGCAGAATTAACAACATGAATAAAATTCCTTATCCTACCAAAATATTTGAATCTTTATAACTGGATAACCTGTTAGATATTCAAACCAAATCATATTGTCAAGCTGATTTTGCAGAAATGGCCACCACATGATTCTGCACTCCTCCTTGGAATTCTTTTTCCTACATGCCCTACATCCTAAGCTAAGGAAAATTACCTGAGATGCATGACATAAGCAATAAAAGGGCAAAATTCCCCATTCCTTATCTAATAAAGACAGACAAAGTGAAATTGCATAGAGCAGGCTATTATTTGAGCTGCCACTCTGCCTTTACAAGTTTTGATGACTCTATTTAAAAATCTCCTCAGTTCTGTACAACTGAGAAGATTTCTAAAGAGGCTGCAGCTATTACAGCATTGGGATCACGATGCTGCCTCTGGATTGAGATGTTAATGGAGCTGTGCAAACACTGTCTCAGTGGCTGCCCCCACCAATGCACTGCTCAAACACGTATCAAGTTAATGGCTGAACACCAAGTTGCCACAAGAGGAGAAGAAATAGCAGGCAAAATTTAAAATTTGTATTAATAAATACACAAAGTTGTCCCCAATATAACATTTCTAATTTTACACCTTAGAAGAACTGAAGTGTTCCAGCACTGGAAGGCTTTCCTTCATTGCATGGACAAAACAACAAATAGTCCAAAAGCTGGCTGTCACCATGTCTTTGGAACAAAGAGTTGGACTTCAAGCAGTTTCTAAGCAGAAACAGAATTAAAATCATTTACACACAGCATTTGTTCCCTCAGAAGCAGAGACTTCTCAATACAGCATTTATGATTTTGTCTTATTCCAAGATTAACCTCTTAGATAGCACTGATCTGAAAAGAACCACCAAAATCTAAGAACTCAGTCAAGAAGGTTTTTGTGGGAGTCTAAATGCATACCTAATCAAGATAGAGTGAACACAAGCAAAAAGAGGACTCAAGAATCAGCCCAGTTATAATTGCAGATGAATAAATGAAAGCAGGAATTAGATAGCTCATTTTTATCTTATTGTACACTGGGATATTCAATTTCTAGAAGAATTTTCACTATTCGTTGGTTTCAATAACAAGATTTACAATCAAATTCAACTTTTACAAACTGGTATCTCATAGTCATTCTAGCAATTACATAGTTAAGCAGGCATTTATTTTGATTAATAATTTGTTTTAATTTCGTACATTATAATGTGAATGTCGCATTCCTTATTACAAGACAATGGCTTTTCCTTTGGAAATGTATCAGATGGCATTTGAATAAGAACTGGAATTCACAGTTTATAAAACAGCATTCTATAGTTAATGCCATTAGTAAAAATGAAATGTAAGTGTCCTGGAATCATAACCAGAAGGGTTTCTCAAAAGATGCTCTGCTTTTAAAAATTATCACATTTACCAAATAAGGGAAAGAATCATATGTATTAAACTGAATGATGAGCTGGATTATGCTGTCTAGAAACCTATGTCTTGCTTAACTTTGGGAAGAGGCTATCCAGTCATCTTTTCTGCCTGGGAATCCTTCACTGCACAATTTTTTACATCTTCCAATAATGACATACATTTAGAAACAGCACCTGTATAGTTTTAGGGTTTTCTTTTACTTGAACTTGTCTTCTTCCTCCCATTTTTACATAACAATTGAAAAATTTTCCTCAAATAAAAGAAAAACCTTCAGCTAAAAGTGACTTCATTCAGAGATAAATCAAAACAAATTTACACAAGCATTTGGACCGTTTTCTCTAAATACAGAGGATAAAACAATTCTCAATGATACGGTAAAGTTTATAAAGTTTGCCAGAAAGTAAAAGATCTCTTCATCATTCCCCACACATGTCTACATGCAGAATTAATTTTAACTCAGCAGGTAAACACAAGAAAAAAGTTTTTCAAAAGTGAATTTAAAAGAAGTATCTTACTTGCATAGACTAAATTCTTCTACTTAAAATAGTCCTGAGACTTAGAGAAAAAATATTTTCCTTGCTATTTATTAAATTCAAATCAATGTCTTGGCAGGGAGGTTGGAATGATATGATCTTTAAAGTCCCTTTCAACCTAAGCCATTCCATGATTCTATGATTAGGACTGGTGTTAGGCTCATTTCTGAAACCTGTAAAACTACTGAAAACAGAAAAATAACACTCCAAGTATATTGCCAAAGGAGTATTAAAATCTCTCTAATGCAAACTATTCATAATTCAAGAATATTCTACCAAGTGGCCTTTTGTAGTGCACACCTCAGACATGTGGTTTGATTTTCAAAAAGTGACTATTAAAACTTTTATTAACATTTATTAAATGTTTCATTGATAGATGCATCATGTTAATCTCTGCAATTTACTCAATCAGCTCTAGAACAACACACACCACCTGCACCTCACACACAGAATTAATGACTTCAAAGCAATGCTTAGAACAGAAAGAACACAAAAGGAACCCTCTGACCCAGGAAATCATTGGTCATTCATAAGAATACCCAGAATAAATACCAGATGGTTTCTTGCTGAGATTTGGAGAGGAAAGAAAGAAGTGTGCACATAAAGGAACAGTAGATGAAATAAAAGGTTCAGCTCCATGCCATGGCATGTTAATTTCTCAAGTTTGAGAGACTCAACAAAAAGCATAAACTATCGCCAAGTAAGACTATACTGTCTCTTACCAGACAGGATTATATAGAAGCATGTTAAAACTGGCAGGTTTTCTACAAATCCTGAGCCACTCCAACAGTTGTAGTGGAAAAACACTCCAGAAGTACAGATATGTGGAGTGCTGGGCTGCTCCCTCCCCCACTTTTTTGATTAATTCCCTTAATACTCTGCAGCTGTAGGGAAAACACTGCAGCAGAATTTGCCTGTCACTTTAGGCTCCTGGTTACCCAGCAAGAGATCATGCTCTACCATCCAGCAGGAGACAAAAAACCCCAATATATTTTTCAATAGCAATAGTTTCACCATGGTAAGAAGAAAGAAACAAAGAAAAAAAAAAAGTTGATAGCTTTAACTATTAAGCACATTCTAGAATTTATGGATTTGGTTGTGAGGTTGGTCTTTATTTATTGTACTTGGTTACCTCAGGAACCACTTAATTCTTGTTACTGAAACAGAAGGTTTTACTCAATAAGAAAAATATTTTCCAATGTTGTGGTGTATAAGCAACAAAAGGTTAGATTTTATTGGTTTTTCCTTGAAAAGGTTCTTGCCACAGCAAGGCTACCTTGCTGTAAGGATTTGCACACCTTGTTTATCAAGATGACGATATATTAGAAAGTATTGCACATGTTATCACACAGCATCTCAACTTTAAGAAGGTATGTTGAAGAAATCCTTTCTCCTAAGGCTAAAATGAAGGCAATGCATTTCCTGTGGGTAGGAAGAAAACCCAAAAAGGCTGACATAACCATCTCTCTTTAAGGAAAAAATGCTATTGTCTAGCATAGTGAACAATGGGAAAAGGAAGGAGGGGGGAATGGCTTTACTGAAAATAAGCTAGAGATTTTATACTGATATTCAGAAAGAAATTTCTGAAAACAAGATTTTATTGGATGTTTATCTGGCTGGTTCCTAAGGTAACACAGCTAAAGAGCAGCCTCTTATCTTGAGAGCAAGGAAGAGAGTCTGTGAAAAGAATCTACACTGCAACTCCTGAGAAAAAAAGGGTTGTTTCAGACAAGTTTGGCAGCGCCACAGCTGTCGTATCACAGTGTCTGGCTGACAAACTCAATGGAAGCGTTCTTGAAAGGTTTCATTACAAGATGACAGAGTGTATCAAAGGGTGTTGGCTATTTTTGATTCTTTATGCAATCCAATAGTGACCACCACCACATCTTCCTGCACGTTAAAATCCCCTGTGCCTTGGGGAATGGGAAGCAGAAAAATATGTGGCCAAAATTCTAGAAATTGTCATAGCTGCAGCAAAGCTGGAGACAAACAGAAGGCCAGAATTTCCCCATCTGTGTTCCCCCTAGAAAGAAACTGCATCCTCAAAATTTAAAGTATGTGACATGCATGCAGCTTTCCTGAACCCTCACTTATACAGAGCACATCAGTCAGCACTGAAACAGAGGATTTTTAACTTGGATTGTGAAGTCTCACTGAAGCAGCTAACACATCAGTGAAATGATCTTTCATGCCAGTCTGGTAAATCCAAAGCTAATGTCTACAGCAGCTGTCTCAGGTTAAAGCATTTTTAAATGATAATTCAGACAAAGCAAAAGTGAAATATGTACATCTATAAGCTTATAGCTCGCTGCTGCTCCTTTCAGGAATAAAATAATTGAGGGGGCTGTGTTCCCCTGGAGGAATGCAAAGAAAAGGAAAAAAAAATTTAAATGGAAACTTTAGCTCATCCAATGTCCCATTAGTTGCATCCACACCCCTCCCTGCCCCGAGCATGCGCACCATTTACCCTGGGCTCACACAGCAGTGCCGCTGTCAAGCTCCCTGGCAGCCAAGGAGATGGCAAGGTCTGTTTTGTACGAGCCACATGACTAAGTTATATTATGCCTGTCTCAAAGAAGCTGCAAAATGAGGGCTCTTGCTCTGCTTGCATAACAAAAGGGTACAAAAATAAGTGCCTGCTCTGCTAAACCCGCTCTCAAAGTGCTGAGTCACTGGAGAGGTGGCAGCTGAAACAAAAACCAACTGCAGAATAAGCACAATGACCCAACAGTGGCTAGAGCACCTTCTTTCAATAAAATAGGATGATGACATTAGATATTATAAAAAGGTTTCAAGACAGTAAGACCAAAGTCATTCATCATTTATGTAAAACTGCAAATTCACACCACTGCCAGAAAGTACAAAAAATAAAGTATTACCATTTTAAGGAGACTAGACATGCAGTCTACTGATGTAGATATAATAAGGCTGATGGGAATTCACGCAGCACTCAAACAAAAGTTAAAACTATCTCCAAGGCTTCTGTTATGTGCAGAACATCACTATCTCTGCCTGCCCTTGCCATCTGATGGCTCTTTCAACATCAGTTTGCTCACCAGCAATTTGAACAGTTTGAGATTTCATGAAGAATGAGTAACATCTTCCCAGCCTGGTCACAAAGACCCTGGATGCTACACAGCAGAGATCTTGTCACCATTTTGGATATTAAAACCCCAAAATTAGGCCCACAGTGTAGCACTTACATATCACTGAGCTGAGTAACAGAATATTTTACTGTCAGGAGAACCAATTAAGAAAAATTCATGAGAAATGAAAAAAAAGGGCTGAATTATTTCATCTTCCATTAGTCCCTCGCATGTTCCTGAAAATCCATTTATATTGGGGCTTCCATTTCTGCTCTGGGCTTTGAACAGCTTTGGTATTTGGACTGTCAGGACTGTACCTCTCATGCTCCTACAGAAGCACCCAAGGTGATATTCAGTTTGGAAACTATGAATCTTACCATTCTTAGCCCAGAAATGTAATTGCTTTAACAAGCCCTGCACCCACCCACACTACTGAAAATGTTTGAGGGACAGGAATGCTTTCCATCCCCTCCAACTGCAAAATCCCAAAGGCTTAGAGAAGGAAAGAAGAACAAGCAAGGTAAATAGATGCTCAGTATCATCTTGAGAAAGACTCCTCATAACTCCATCCAAAACAACCATCCAAAGTCACCATGTTCCAGCCCCCTGGGAAACCCAGACACTCCGCAGTCTCAGATCCCAAAAATGAACTTTCCAGCTGAGAAACAAGACATCAGTTTTCATTATTTGAATGAAGAGGTGATCATACAGCAAGTGTAGCATACTTCCAACTAAAAAGGGAAGACTGACCCAATTTTGAAAATCCAGCACTGTGAGGGTCTGCAAGGTCTGTAGGTAAGCCCTGGCACAGGGCATTGTACTGTAAGCACAAAGAAATCTCATGACAACAAGCAGCCAGTTACAGCAACAAATCTTTCCTTATCAGAAAAAGGTCCTCAGAAAGATTAATTACAATGCATAGCGAGTCCAGAGAATACCAAGTGTTCAGCTTTTTTGGTTCATTCTGAGGTCAAATGAAAACAGACATAAGGCAGCCCACAGTACTTTAGGACATGACTTGTAATCCACCTTTCGACAAATCAGTCATTGCAATGAGGGAAACCTGTACTAATCCATCAGAGATGAGCTGCCATTACAGCCAGAACTCTGGAAAGGCTGAATAGGACAGGCCTCACATCAATAAATGATTCTGTAAGTCAATTCTATAATCAAACCACAACAGCTGAAAAAAAAAAGTTTCCCTCACCCTTTTTTAATTTAGTTACATCACTCCACATCTGATACTGAAACTTTGGCAATACCACCTCCTTCACTATAAGAGGACTTTAAACTACACTTTGTCTTTACTTGCCTAGGTATATTTATTCGACATCAAAGTGGATACCCAGTTTAGCTATCACTGTTATCTTCTGCATGTGCAAAGCCATAGTGCAATAGGGTGAAATTCAAACTTTGTATCACTAACTTTCAACTGCAGGTAAAAGAGAAGATTGACTATAGCTCCACAGTTCAAATGCAGTTTAAAGGCTACCCATAACTCCTTCTAATCCATATCTCCAAACCCAAGACCATCACTACTATCAAAACAGTTTGGGGACTAGCTTACAAAGGCTATCCTACCTCTTAGTATCTGAAATCCTGAACCCCTCTTAGGAACCTACACACTTTAAACTATTAAAAGTTTGAGTTTCATACAACACAGGAATAAAAATCAGAGTGATTAGGGTGCACTATTTTTCAGTGCCAATTAGGAAGGCAGTGAAAGTAATGCCAGGGTCACATCCTCCAGCAAAAGTCTATTAAGCCTCTTGAAGAGAGGATGTGGCAGATTTACTTACTTTTTGGGCAAACGCAATAGAAAACCCAGGACTTGCATAGCAAAGAGTCTGTATGGACACTTAGAGAGGAAAAAAAAGGAAGACTGCAAATGCTGTGGTTAACATTAAACTGAGATTGCTGTTGCTGCTCTACCTTAAAGGGAAAAAACATCTATACTCACGGAGAGCAATCCCTTACCTAGCTCACAACTATAATTATGAATTTATGTTTGAGATCACCTTGTGCAAAAGCATCCTTGGATAGAAGGTATTTTCAAACAGTACATGTTTATGACACAGTGCTCTATCAAGTAGAAGTGGTAATTTGCCCATCCTAGGCTATACAGAGTTTGAATCCTGTGTCTACAAAAATTACTCTGTAACTTGGTGATTGACTGGGGGGGGGGGAAATCTGTGTTCTACCATAGAGTGTATGTAAAAATAAAACATATTTATTTTTAGTATTTGGCTCTAGATGGAAGTGTGAAGTTAAAAATAACTTCAGGAAAAGGGTTAAACAAAGTTCAGGGTGCATTACAGTCTTAAAGCAGCAAACTCAGGTCTCCACTGAGAACCACCCCTGCCAAGTATCTCCCAAGTCCCTACTCACCCCTACAGCAGCACATGACAACACGGGACATATGTCTGATCCACACAGAGCCTTCAGAGAAAATCTAGCATCAGGCAGACACACGCACTTACAGACATGAAAACCAACAGCTTAACGGGGCTTCAAAATGGCACATATGTGAAACATCACCTTCAAGTTACACAGTATGTACAGCACATCTTTAAATACTGACATGACAATTGAGCAGTCGGGGCTTTGTGAGATATTTCTATTTGGTGGCAAAGCCCTTGCTCTCTTAGCTTCTTTCACCACTCTGGCCCTGACGGCCCTCTAGAGCCCATCAGGAGGTGAGGGTGTACTTGCTTCCATTTGGTGCTCACCTCACCATGCTGGAAGCTGTAGCTCCTCTTGCTTTGGAAGATGGGACAAGGAAAGGGCATGCATCACAAAAATCTCTGCCAGGAAGCATCATGGTGACAACACCTATCATTCTGGAAAAAACAAGCTTCTTCTTTCTTGAAAACAAATACCACGAAAAGTATTCTTGCTACCCCTCTTGCTTAAAGCAAACCACTGGTGTAAATCAGCTCTTGGAATATCTGACACATCTTGACCCACAATGCAACATCCCTCCTCCAGGAAACACTGCAAGCAACTCTTCTGCCACAAAGAAGTCACCATCATCTTGTTGACTGCATAACTCTGGAGTGATCGATCTCCAACAAATAACACCCATGTGTTATAAACACCAGCAGGAACTTGAGAAACCGGATCCTCTGGTATAATTCCATCTCCCCTAGACTCAGTATGGCATTTGCTGTAGCTCAGTGAACACCTGCAATATCATTTGAGAGACAATACTGTGGCTTTAAGAATTTATTTTGTCCCAGTTTGGCTCAAAACACAAAACATTTTGAAATCCTGCACAAAGAGAAAGGTTTGTTCTTCACCTAACTCTAAGGATTGATCCATCTTATGAGAATAGTCTACAACCAACAGCCAGTGCTACATTTCCTGGAGCTGTGGGAGCTACCAGAGCTACATTCTGCCATTACTACACTGAAGCTGCTCTATGTTTTGGTTCGGGTTTTATTTGTTAAGGCAGGGCTCTCTGAGTCATCCAAACTAGAAGGGGAAGAGAAGCCAATTTGAGGTGAGAAAGCAGAGGAAAGAAAGACTGTAACGTTCACAGACTACTCTGTCACTGTCCAGGCTTATTACAGAGGTAGCTCTTAAGCAGACTTCACAGACAGGTGAGTGGAAGAAAGAAACTGCTTTTGACAAATAATCTAAATGCACATACCATGCACCTTTATTTTTTCCCTTCCAAAGAGAACTCTTAAGTACTGTTTTCAACTGAGCAGACAACCTCAAGTAATCAAGTCAGGTTTCCAAGACACCAGTGCAGTTTAATTTTTGATAAGGGAAAAAAAAAAAAAAGCAATGCTCCTTCAAGCACCTGAAGTTTCCAAACTCTTCGGATAAAACCAACACTCCTTTTATTCTCTGAAGTGACATTATCACTGTGTTCCTCAATTAGCTTTCACTGACAGTCCAGTTTTATACCAACTACAGCATCTTTTCCACACATGCACTGCTCTTTGCTAAGTACAATTTATGCTAATTCTACTCACTTCTAGAAGGTACTACAAGAGGATAAGGGTAGAGTAACTTCAGACCTCTACTGAAGAAACAACATTTATGGAAAATATCTATAAATCTGAAATTCTTTCAATACATATAAGAGAAAAAAAAATGTTCTAGTTAATAAACACTCAAGTCAGCAGTCTACTATTATTAATTACTCTACGACTAACTATATACTCTCATGTGTTACACACATCTACACATATATTTTACACTTGTTTCATCACTAGAGCTGGCTACTCAGAATGCCATTATGGAAAATATTTGTAACAGATTTTTTCTCTAGAGCTGCTCCTTCCACTGTTCTTGGCACTTAAGTCTGGAAAAGTTTGTCCTGATAGTAGTTAAAGTCTGAATGAATAGCAAACCAGAGAATTCGATTCAAGTTCAACTCTGGTTTAAAAACAAGTTATGGTCAGCTTTTTGTGTATCAAACCTGAATGTGTATTAGAGAGATAGGACTAACATTTCAATGTCAATTTTTGCTAAATTTAAGTCATGCTCAAAAACTGAACACTTACAGCATCTACTGAAAGTGACAGACTGCACTTCCATTGGAAACCAGGCATTTAATTTGTTAAAAAGATATTAAAAATTATAATGTTCTTAGACAATAGCATCTCAGAACACACTCATTGCAGTGTGTTTATCCAAAACCAAAGCTGGGCCCAAAATCTTAACAGTATGGCACCTAAGTTTACCTTAATGTTTCCTGGAAATTAAACCAGGGTAATACATCATATAGAGAATAACATATATATATATATATATTCACTCCTTAAATTAAAAAAAAAAAATTAGAACTATTTAAAATGTTATAACAGGGCACAGGAAAATGAAGTAGACTTCAATAGAACAAGAACAATTTTTTCCTACAAGCATTCAAGTAGGCTCTGAGCTCCACCACAAGATACAAACACATCTTTTTGCAGCAGAAGGAAACAAACAATTATATGCAATTTCTAAAAATCACTCCTCACCAAACTGAAAAGGGAAAATATGTTTCACAATCATACCAGTGGAAACATCCTTACTTAAGATTCAGTTACTTACAGATTTGTTGTCCAGCCTGCAAAATCTCCAGTGTCCATGATAAGGTGATTTCCATCCAAGAGCCCAGGGGGGCTGCTGGAGAATGCAGGTGTTGGAGACTGGGAAGAAAGAGAATCCATGCTCCCAGTTGGGGTGTCTTCTCTGGGAGAGCTGTGAGTTTCAGCTAGGAAAGAGAGAACAAGTCAGGATACTCAAGGAATTATCTCATGAAGCCAAATAATCTGCCTTAGAGATATTGTCTTGAAATATGTAAGAGAAGAAACCTTACTGTCCCATCTCCAACAGGTATTTTGGAGGACATGCAATCTCCCAGTATTTCCCCAAAAGGTATCATTGCATAATTTCCCCTACTGTTCTTGCCAGGCTTTCTTCACATACAACCTATTCCCAGTCCCTTTTCAGTTGTGTTTTATGTGAATGAAATGCTAAATTTTGGGGAGGTGTTTTTAGACAAAATCATCACTTCTGATAAGAAAATAGTTTAGGCTATGCACATTTGCACGTCTCCCTAAAAACATAGTCTCTAAAGATAATTTAACACACATATGAGGAAATGAGTGTCTCAAGTACGATAAGCACAGTCTTCTCAAACATGAAACAATGACATTTAGAAAGGTCAGAATAAGCAAGAGATTTCTAACAAACACACAATACCCAAGAATGCCACTGTTATTACTCATTTTTAATGGTGTTACTTTTAAGAGTGCTCATTGTATTCTGATCTATTTATTTTCCTAGGCTACTTTTAGGATATCACTTGAGAGGTAACACATTCAGATATGATTGATTAGGAAAACATTAAAGGAATAGCATTCCTATCCCAAGGACCGTAAGATGAAGTCACCAATGTGTCAGAGTGGTCACTGCAAACCATGCTAACACATCAAGCCAAACAGCACATTCTTCACTGAAAAGCTAACCTTCGCCCACATAACTTTTTCCTTTCAATATTTATTTTTTAAACATCAGCTGTACATTTCATAAATTCTAACGGAGGTGTGTGAAATGAGGATGTTTACAAGCATGAAAGTATCCAGCACAACTAAGCCAGCAGTCTCAAATGGGGCTTGCAGCTGTTTTCAATATATTAATATTTAAAAGCAATAAGGATCAATTCCAGCCACCCTTTACAAGGGTCTCTGCATCCTTTGCTCCATCCATCCTATTCCCAGTAGCACTCATGAACACAACTCACAGGCCTGCCAAATAAAACCACCAGAAAAGTCTAGAGTGGATTAGATACGGCTGCTCCCACCATCTCTTGCAAAAGAGTTCTGCTCTTTTGGGGCCAAAAATTTTTTGGGAAAAAAAATTAACAATTATGTCCTAACACAGCGTCAAAATAATAGAGTCAAAAGCTGTTCAAATATTGTGCTGGCTTGACAAGTTTTATCTCCAATATACAGTAATATACAAGATGAAGTCCTGTACAATATTGCTTTCTATTTCTAAATTAATTAGCATCTGCTCAGGAAACAACTGAGGTTAATTCTACTCCATCAAGCTAAGCACTACTGTTGTAATGATTTCATTTATGATTTTTTTCTTAATTAACGAAAAGTGCAACACCACAACAAAAAAATGTGGTCAATGAAAAGCCACCCTTGCTGGATAAAATCTTTCTCATAACTCTATTACAGCCCAAATTTCTTCTGCTACAATAGCTCAGAGTTAGCAAAGCCCTCAGCTGCTTCCCCAGCCATCTCATCCTCAACCCCTCCCAGGAGCTCTGAGAGAACAACTTCCCTAGAGAGTAAAATGACATACAACTAAAAACAGTGAAATGATAAAAGTGATCATCTGGAAATTTCTCCCCAAGCAGCTGCTAATTTAAGGATCTAAATTAGCCCATAGTACCAAAGTGTGATATGCTCTGAGGAGGAGAACATTACCTGGGAAAATGAGTCACTTGCACTGCGGCCCAATCCTGCTCACCTGGCACCTCCCCACTGCACCAAGGCCATGGCGCTGCTGCTTCACATTTATATAACATGAGAATCACAGGAGTGTCAGGTAGAAAATAATTAATTACATCTCATTTGCAGATGTATGTGTCACAGTGACAAACATTTGAGAGATTAGACAGTGGTACTGCAACATTACTTCATCAATTCCTTAGAATCAGAGTTAAATCCTTTTATCTATCCCAATTTCTTTTCAAAGCAGTAGTAGTAGCACAGTCTAGATTAACAAACTATATATACCATATTAGAAAGCCACATTTACCTCAACCATTCATTTAGCATTACTAAAACACATTTGAAAGGAATATTAATCTGGTTTTTAACATTACAAATATGACCAACTCACAGCACCTCCCTACAGAAACCAGAGGATATTCTGTTGAATTGTTTCTCAGAACACACAGAAAAAGTTAAAAAAACCCCCAAAGCACTGAACGCTTCAGTCACGCACAGCAGAGTCAACACTGGAAACTGTAGTATACAGGCAATTATGTTCAACATTATCTTAAATTAAACTGTGTGTTAAATCTTTCCTCAAATTTTACTTCTTCCTTCCTGAGCCAGTGTTTTCTCACAGTCTGTACTGCATTGAAGTCCCAAAACTAAGACTGGGTTTTGAACGCTAAAAACAAATCAGGTATTTAAACACCTGCTAAATTCTATGGGATTAAGTAAAAACCCTCTAAAACATGTTCAAAGACATTTTATATTTCTGATGTCTTCAATTATCTCCTTTTGTAAAGTAAAACAATATTTTTATTCAGGAAGAGGCAATTCTGTATAACTGCAAATACAGATGACTAACGACCATCTAGTAAATTTTTAGGACTAAAAACCAACTATGCTCCAAACCTAAGTCCTCAATATATAAGGTCATTGCTATGATTCCAATAGCACAAAGATCTCACCCTGTAAGTCAGTGCCAAAAGTTCTGCTAACTTCAGAAATTATAGTAACTCCTGTACATGGCAGAGGCCACAGAACTGTGCCTCATTATCTCTTAATTCAATTAAATAACCTGCTTTTGATTAATGCCCATCTCACACTGGGGTCAAACTACATCTTCCAAATAGTGATTGTCTGAAAACATCAGTAGATGATAAAGGGAATGACAAATCAATTGGTTACTAATTAACAGATTTGCCAATCAATGCATGTACCTTCACTTTGTTAGGCTTTATTTTCAGGCATGACCCATGTAATATGGACAGCTAATTATTATATTACCTCTCATATAAGGTTTTTGCACTGTGTGACAGTATTGCAATGATCTCCTTTTTAAGTTTAACAGCAAATCTCTTACTGGGAGGGATTTTGCAGCTTTGGAATCACAAACATGTTTTATAAAGATGTTACAATTTCCTAGTGTTCTCTTTGAAGAGGCTACATCAGATGTGATTCTATGGGGTTTTGTTGTCGTTCCATCAGAATGACATTAAGCCTTAATTTCACCGCTTGCTCCTACTCATCAGTCCTGTTCATACATCCAGGGCTGGCACTTGTTTTTGCCATTAATTTAAATTAACAATATGATGAGCTGATTGGCCTCTGTGACCAACAGACTTAGCAGAGTCATTGTTTCTAAGGATGTGCTCCCTTCTGTAATTCTAGGCTATGTTTCCCCTCTAAAATCTGTACATTTGTTTCTCAATACAACCACATTTATTCTGTTTGAACGGGTGCAGCTTAGCACACAACCACAACTCCTACTGCCTGTCATTATTTGCAATTCTCCTAACTTTGTCCTATGTGCAAATATATTGTTAAAGATTTGTATTTACCTTTCTAAATACTGCTACTCCATCAGCATTCCTCCAGTTGCTTCAAACTTCTTCAGCAAGCCACAAGATGTTTTAAAAATTAACATGCCAAGCTATACAATCCCATGACCAGAGACCTTTTTTCAGACAAGTTAGGTGACTTTGCATTATTCAAAATATTCACCTAGCAACAGACCTACCTGTGAACATCTCTGCTTGATTACACATTGATTATCATAACTAAGTTATTTTTGACATGTAAGATGCATTGACTATTTCCTATTATATATATATAGCTATTTCCTCTTCCCATCCCCCTGCCCTTTTCCTGTAGTTTGCTTTGTAGTACCAGTAAAGACTCTAAGCTGCTGGAGACCTGCCTTTTAAGTTTTGACGTGTTTTGTTTCTTAAAGTGCGTGTTAGGACATTGCTGGAACTGAATCAGCTTTATGGGTTTCCTTTTACCTCAGAAGTCAGGGGTTTCTAATATTGATAGTCTAGTATTTTTTTCTATTTCTCTCCTCTCACTCCTCTTTATCTCCAACATTGCTCTCCAGTGAGCAGCATTGTCAGGTCTCCCACTCCTATGAAAAAGCCGGCTGCCACATTAGACTGACAAAGCCTTTCAAAGAGGAGCTCCAGAAACTTCCTATTCTTCTTTCCTACCACCTGAATTCTAATAAGCTCTTACCTTATAAAACATGCAAGATATGATTGCCTTTAAAGCTCATTTATATTATTCTTTGAGCATACAGTCTGGTGTTTTTGGTGCCTTCACCTTATCCTTCTAAAAATGTCAATCCCCCTCCTTTTTCTCTCATATTACACTCATTTTTGGGTGCCAAAGGGTGCCTGAACAGATGAAGGACACGAGGGTTCTCAGTACAAAAGCAGTAAGTCTGTATGACATCTCACAAATTTCTGTCAACATTCCAGCCTTCAACTCTTCACCTTTCCTTCATCATATTTGTGGGAAGGATCTGAGTGCTTTCAGCTTACCCATCTTTCTATAGCTGCCACCAAGCTGCTTCTACAATTCATGTCCTCATCCGACGCAAATAGGTGTAAGATCCAATTTTAATATCAAGAGAGTTAAAAACTTGTTTCACATTCTCACCACCTTTTGCATACTATTTAAATTTTTGACTGCTTGGATCCTTTTAAACTGTCATGTAAATTAACTTCTTGTTTCACTGATCTAATCACAACACTCATCCAAGCCTTTGAGCTTTCACTGTGCCTCTGCAACAGACATCCTCTGCTCTGCCTTTATGGCTGTTCATAGTTCGACCAGCCCCATCTAGAAAATAATAAATATCTTAGGCCGATCCTAAAAATTTACTGGTGTGTCTAGCTGGTACTATTAACCTCTCAGTTTCTAACCCAAATATCCTGCCTCCTTCCCCCCTTCCCTCTCTCATATTAACAGATGCCTCCAAAGTACCAGCACAGACTAGGACCTAGCTCATATCCAGCTTTTCTCTAGCAAATACGTAAACCCTCAATTCCTTCTGCGTTTTATCTGAAGGAGCCTCAGATAGTAAAAGCTCTCAGACCCTCCTTACCAAAAATCTGAACTAAGCTTCTACGTAACTGAGCATGACAAGTCTCCCCACTGCCTTTTTTTCTCCTTTATCCATCTGGCTAGTCTAAGAATATTTTTGTTGGCATCCAAAGTTGAAAAAAAAAACCCTGAAATACTTTAGCAGTGTCAATAATCAGATCCTTACTTTACTCTGAGAATTCTAAATAAGAAAAAAGCATTTGTATTAAGAACCATGAAAAGCAGAAAGTTAACACTATCAGTTACTTCCTCAAGTGACAGTTTTCTTCCAACTTGAGCTTCAGTAAACCGATTAATTACATGCTTTAATGTGAAAAGCAAAGCTAATCTTTAATGTCAACAGTACAACCAATGTCTACAGTTTAAGGGTAACCAGAGAATGCAAACAGTTTACAAAAGAGAATTTTTCTGGAGTAAATGAGGAATATGTGACTGTGTCTGTTGAGATACACAGAATACTCCAAACAGAACTGTCGTATATGTTTTAAATGGTCATTGCATAGGCAAATCATGGTAAAACAAGAGGATAAAAATCCATCTTGACTTTGACACAAACAGAGTCATAGACAAGGGATGATGGGGACAATTACTGAGGAGAGCAGGTTAAAGATGCTGCAAAATCCCTGTTGCCACATTCAAGTCTGCCATTTTCTGAATAACGAGGTGGGGAAGCAGCAGCTGCACTGCTGTGCAGCCATCCATCCTGCCCCATCAGCATCACAGCTGCATCCCTCTCTGAGACAATAAACAGCTAACTTCCACAATAATACAGAAGTTTAACCAAGGAGAAAGTAGCTTTGCTCTTACGTTAATTTGTGGGTATGTACTATATTTTCATTTTAATAGGAATCTCATAGATGAGGGACAAAGAAAAAATATTGCTATCATAAATATCCTTGATCAAGCAAGTACTTAGTTCCAGGTGTTAGATCTTCAGCATCTACAGAAAACAGACACAAAAAGCATAACCAAAGTTTCCTCACACAGTTAATAAATCTTTAAATGATCCCATGAAACGATGTGCCAACTAGTCTGGAAAGGATTCAGCCATTCCTGGAAAGCTAGAAGTAACTCCATTGGAGAAAGTTTTCTGTGATAGTTATCAGAGGAATCTGCAGTCAAGAAGAACCTTTTCTAGATGCTGGGCTTCCCCTTTATTCACTGTACCACTCATCCTGTGGTAAATCACACCAAACACCAGGTGAACTCAGATATTCTTCTACTTCTTCAAACTTTAAAAAAGTTTTCTGAATTAATGAAGCCAAGGCACCTGTTTCTCAGTAAATTAAGAAACTGCATACTTTCATTTGTCATGCCACTAAAACTGGTCAATTATTTATTACTTCCAGACCACAGAAATTGTGCTTTTTAAATAGTTTCCAAATCAAGGTGAAAGCTTGATTGAAAGCTAATAGTGACATATTATTAGGTTAAAAAAGTAACCATAGTGAATACTAAAACTAAACAAGAAAGTTATTTCAGTGCTCCTGAGTAATGGGTATTTTGGAGGTCAGATTCCTGTAAAAACTCAGAAAAATAGATTTGTATTACCACATTCCATAATCCAAAAGTACCCATTAATAACCCCAGTGTGTAACAAACCCTATACTAGCACTGCTCTGGTATGCAGTTAGTTCTTACATAAATTTAGACATCATAGACTCATCCAGCCTCAAGCCAGCAGAGCAAACGGACAGCAGACAGCCCACATTCCCACCAGTTTCACACTGTCACACAGAACACATGCAGCAAGAATCAGATCCCTACGCCAGCTACTTTTCTTCTCTCAGACAAAATAATTAACACAATTATCCAAGCTGACTACAGTTTTTCCTAGATAAAGACCAACTTTGATATATTTTTCAAATGTGTGCATGTAGTAGCATGTGTATGTTAGGCACAAAGTAGCTTTCCTGTAGAAAGGTTGTTTTTCCCAACTCCATAATGGTTCAGATACATCAGTAAAAGTAGGAAGCTGTGCTAGACAGAATTTGCCTCAAGACTGGATGATGCAACCCAAGACTTGTAGCCAAAAGGGCCACAAGGTGTTTGAGTTGGGGTTAGGAAAGGGAAAGAAATGTGCTCATTTGCAAGTTATTTAGAGGCAAGTGGAGTTTGGGGGCCATTGTCCTGTCCTGGCTGCCTCCTTTTTGATTTTTTTGTCCATTTTTTATATGCAAAGTTCAATTTTTAACAAGCATCTTTCTAGAGATATACTTACCTGGTATCATTAAACAATTAACCCGTAAAAACTAAGCAATTATTTCAATAAATACCCCCCTGACTGCAGGTCATCTTTCAAAATCAGAAGAAATACTGCTTGGATTATTTTACATCAATAAAATCTAAAAGACACAGAGCCTTTCACTGAGCAAGCTAAAACTAAAATGGGTAAAGAATCCCAATTTATTCCTCAAGGTGTGGAAAAACAGTTCAAGCCAGTCACAGATACAATGTTGGGATGTTAATTACATTACATAATTACATTTTGAAACAACAGAAATCAGATACAAGCCTGCAGAGGGGTTCCTCTTTTGATTTGTGTACACCATGACAAGAGCAGTATCTAAACTCAACAATTACTCATTTTTACCAGAGTTGGCTAGGCAGGAAACCACACACGATCTCCAGCCTTACCAGGCTGGCCAGATGCCAACCAATTTCATAGCTGAAAAATACGACAATGAACTGAAGCTACTTCCCAAAAATCCTGACAAATAGGGAGATAAACAAACTGTCCCACTGCTTTCATAGTTTTTTTGGGAGCACTGAGTTTGAGTTTCCACCAGTCCAGGCAACATTAACCTGTGGTCCAGGCCTGTACTGAAACACACAGGGGAACAGCTCTAGTCTAATCCATGAGAATGAGAACTGTGAAAAACCAGAGCAGATCAAGAAGGGGTACAATCACCAGGCCTAAAAGTTCCCTAAGTCAGAAGCGCTTCTTAAACATCATCAAAAACTCCAAGTCCATGAAAATATTATTCAGTTTCCTTTTCTGTTTTGCTGGCAATTCAGGCACCAATAAACTGGAACATGTGTCTGTAAGGGTGCTTCCACCCCCAAAAGGTAAGGTGTTCAAAAGCTCTTTCCCTGAGCTGTCAAACAGGGATAATATCACGCTGTTGTCTCCTTTTCTCTTTTTATTAACCCTACTTCACATGCAGTCACTTCCTACGACTTCTTGAAAGAAGTTTCTCACCAATAATTCCACAACCTGGCCAAAGACAAGGACTAACCACTACCACATTGTGTATGTGATGGGTCTCTCACAAGAAAGCCACTCTGAAATATTTTCACTATGCTGCTGACACTTGGCTGTGCCTCCTTCCTCATTTTGTTCACCTCTCTCCTTTTGCCATAACAGTGACTTCAGTAGAGCAATGGATCAAGCGGGATACGTATGGCTTGTTAAAAAAAAGACTGAAAACAAGATAAGCAGCCCTTAGGGGAAGTTTTGTCAGTTGTTTCAATTGAACATCCAGGTGACAGGTTTGTTGATCTCCCCTAAGAACACCTTCAATCTCCCTGTTGGTTCAGCAAGTCACAAGAACAGCTGGGAAGGAAAGAAGTGACAGCAATGTAATTCACCTTACACTAAGTGCAACTTTCAAAAGAAGAAAACAGAAAATTAGAGAGAAAAAGAAGAAGAAATAGGACAAAGATTTCCAGAAGCTAACGGGCAAACAAGAATACACTTTTTTCTGACCAAATGAAAAACACTGATGGAGTGAGAGCAAAACAAGAAGAGGAATATTTTCTAACTTGCATATCAGCCTTATGAAAAGTTCACCAGCTCTCCCATGCAAGATCTCTGCTATTCTTGTCACCAGTGAAGAAAAGCAAGAGCATGTGAGGCAATCCCTAATACAGTGCAATGCATGTTCTCATCCATAGGAAGGTGACTGAAGACCTGAACAGCTATAAGTCTTTGTTCTACTTACACTCTTGTGTGCTGGGTGAGAGAATTTACTTTTACCAATAGAGGTTGGCCAGGGCACAGCTGGCATGTAGCAAAGATATGTCAGTGACTTCCATGCCTGGGATTAATGGCTTTTAGCATGACAAATTTGCCTTCTTACAGCATTATCTGCCCCTGTATGCCTGTGTGCAGAAGGTAGAGAATTAAGGAGATGAAGGATTATTACTGGAGGTCAGATTTTTAATAATGTCTGGCCTCAAGGAAAGACTGACCCATTCTCCTGAATTCACCATTCCTTCTTTCAATTCAGATTCTAGTTTTAAGTCTATTCAAGTTCCCTTCCCCTGCCCCCTGACTCCTGTTGTATGCATGTGTGTGAACACATGGATGTGTTTGCTTTGAACATTTCTACACCCTCAAGATTTCATACATTGAAAGCAGAAAAGCACTGGCAATGAAACTAAGGCAATTCTCACACCAGCCATGAAGATCTGATACACCTCATTCAACAAGATGTAAAAGTTAGGAGATGTTTATTACATCATGACACAAATTTGATTTTTGGTAACAGCACAGCAAGTAGACTGTAGCAAAAAGATTACTCACAGGGATAAAATGGCCAGACAATGTATATGCAAAGTATGGACCAAAATTATCCTGTATCTCTCAAAAAAAAAAACCAAAAACCTGTACCTTCTATGACCCAAAGCTCTCCAAGCAGAAGTCAACTCTGATAGGAAAGTAGGACCCACAATTACATAAGAAAAAGCTTTACCTTCACTGGCAGTAGCTCAAAAAGACTTTTACCTTTGTATAGCACACATCCTACTTGGAGCCACCAGGTGGGAAAAGCTGTGATGAATCACATAGAATTGCAGGAGCTACTCTTGCAGCAAATTAAATACAAACTGTCTGAAATTCCACATGGCAAACAGCACTCATCCTGATCTTCCCCTCACAATTAACATTGGTGCATGTATTTTGCGACAGCCTAGCTGTGCTCTGCTCAGCTGTTAACAATAGCTTCGTAAGCAAGTGTTGCAGGGCCTTATGGCTTTTTGATATGCCTATGTAGCTGCTTTTCTTTCCATTTCCCCTACTATGTGCCAGGTTACAGAAACACTTCCAAGCAGCAGATTCAGAAATAGAAAGAGTTCAAGGCCAGGTTTCACACCTGCAACCTTGCAGTTCTGGGCCATTTCAGCCCTGAAGACCAGTCTCATTATAAATCCAAGGCTTCCTCTAACATCCAGGTTTTCTGTTCAGTAATTCCAAATGAAATTTATGATTTTCTACTTGTGTTTGGGGCAAGAAATGATGGGGGTGGGGGGGTGGGGGAAGTAGGGAGAGGGAAGATTGCTATGCAGCCATTACACATATCCCATTTTACTCTGATAAAGTAATTTAATTGGATGCCACAGTAATTCATACAAATTAATTTACCACCCAAATTAAGACACTGTCTCACTCCAATCCCCACAAAAAAACAAGACCAGCTACTCCTATTCAACACTAACATACCTTTCATAACTATGCTTCCCAAAATACTTCAAAAGGCAAGATAAGTTAGCACAAAGTTTTGAAGGGTTAAGTAGCAGTTCTAATTTTTATTTCTTTTCAAATTCTGCAGAAGAATCTGTTTCCTAAATCACTAAAATACAACATTTAGTTTACAGCAGCAGCAAGATGCTATCAAAAACAGCCCATATGATTCCAGAATGGGGAGATAGGACACAAATGCCCTAAAAAAGAACCATGCAGCCCCCCTTTGACACTGATGTACTACGTCCATGTATGTGCCAAGGAGAAATCTTGGCACCTAGAGAGTATTCAAACAGAATAAGGCATCAGCAGGCCCTGTGGTTTAAGATGTATATTCTGGTTTGTTTAGAAAACAAGTTGTTCTGTGGTTGGTCAAAGGGCTACGCATGACCCATTTCTTGACTCCAGGTGTGACTTATGCAACTTGTGCTGACTCTCTGCTCATCCTGGAGTGACTGCATTACACTGCCTACCTTACACGGGACTTTGCTTCCCATATTGTTCTAACAACCCTGCAAAATTGTTTAATAATACCTAAATCTCTGGAACAAAAGAAAAAAAAATGAAACAAACAAACAAGAGAAATCTCAAACCTGTTGCATTTGCTACAAGACAAGAAAGGCACATTAAAATATTTAAATAAAATTGTAAGGGAACAAAATTTTAAATCTGCATTGCCCTCTAGGAGAAATGTAAACAGCAATATCCTCTGATATATACTGACTGCCCAAATGGAAAATAAAGACCCAATGACATGTTTAGAACAGGATAAACAACTCCCAGTTCCAGCTAACAGTCTTTCCCTGTCTGCATAGAGAGACAGAGGCAATGAAAAGTCATTTGATTCGCACATAGCTGAGACTGTAAGTCACAGGAGTTTCTGCACTGCTATTCACTCTAAAATTCATTCAGATAGTGAGGGGGAAAGAAGAAAGCAATTTCCATAGATTAAAAAAAAACAACAAACCAAACAAAACAAAGAAATTTTAGAAAACAAACAAACAAAACCCTAAAAGCAAAAACAACCCACCACCAAAAAAAAATTCCAAATATTCATTTAGAAGGCTAGAAAACTCTGGAAATAGTCCTAATGTAAATCTCAGACAAATCTGCATTTTGCTGAAACAAGAACTTTGGGTCTAGGCCACATATGAAAGTAGCTCAGAGTTCCCCATTAGGTCCAGTTCTACTTAAGACACTAGGATGTCAAAAAACTTCAGAGTGAAAATTTAGTAACTGGCTTACCACAGAGCAAAGAAGGAAGAAGTTGAAAGAAAAACAGACAGCATCATCTGTGACTTAAGTTGATCTTTCAGGAAGCAAAAATCCTCACAGTAGTAAATGTAATCCTTGAATTGTTTGCAAATAGGTTTAATCATCTAATTGCCATGTACAAGGAAGGAAAATCTATGCACTACCAGAATTCAGAACAGCTAATTACTAGAAGGCAAAATAAAGATTTTTATCAAACGTAGTGTGTGTTCTTCAGCTATTATATCTATCAATATTTATGTATCTTACAGCACTTTCTGGGTGGTTGCTGCATACATTTTGTCTGCAGTCAAGAAGCTTCTCGACTGCAAACGTGCTTTTAAAAAGAAACCTGGCCCGAACCCTGCATTTCCAATTCAAGCAGTAGATTCTGAAGCCTGTTAAGTCCCTGGAGCAGCTGATAGCTAAAGACTTGTTTCCGCTTTTCTAACAATTTCCTGGTTTGCATAACAATCCTAAAAGAAACATACTCAAGAAGTTTTTCAGCACAGAGAGATTTTGTCTCCAACACAGTTCTAGTTTCAAGGCATAGAGAATATTTATATACAATTACAATAACTTTAGAGATATATTTGTCTACAAATATATTTACATATAAATATGTATCAGATGCTTGTTTAAAACAAGATTATGATAATTTTGCCATATCCAGGAAATACAAAACACTGGCTTGCGCCTGGTGCTCAACTCATGCCATTGTGAATAAGGGGGGGCGGGGGGGAGGGAAGGGGTTTAATGTTTAATTTCCTGTTAAAAACACACACAGGATAAAATCTTCCAAAGAGCAGTTATAAAACATGCATTCGTTAGCCAAGAAACTAGGTAAATATGGAATGAAGCCCAGGCTCACTTCTATTCCTCCACTCCCTCTCCAAAGAAGAAAGTAACTGAAGGCCACGAAGCATATTTGGAGGCACTGAGCTCTACTCGGACCAGGTAATTCATGAGCCTGGCTGATCTACACAGCCTGCAGCCACTGGGGCAATGGCTCAGTGTGTGCAGTGACACAGCTGGGCTCGAAGCACTGCAGTGCTGCATGTGCATGGCATATCTGCCCAAGAGCCATTGTCCCAACTACTGCCCACTGCCCTGACACAGCGGGCTGGCTGAACAAGGGAAAAGAGCCATCAGCATGTGGCCAGCAGCTACCAATAGCCTGAGGATCCTGCTACCTCTAGTAGTGGCTTTACAGACCACAGAGGGTAGTTTTTCAGCAGTCACAAGGGGAAATGTTATTGCCAGATCCCACTGAAATTTCACCTGCAGCAGTTCAGCCTTCACTACGTTTTTAATATGTACCATGATGGATTAGGCTATTCTGCAGTTCAGCCCACTACTACTCCCAGACAAGCACCTAAGTTCTGCATGAAATGTAACTATTACAGCCTTTAACAATCTCAGCTTTTGGCCAAGATGCCCAAATTAGACAATATGGACTGCACTCAGGCAAAACAGAATCTTTATAACAGTTTTCAACAGTAACACTGTATTTTCGGCTGTTAGAATAAAAACAACCCACCAAATGCTTTTTGTCTGCAGTGTTTGGGTCAAAGTCAACTCCTCAGTGCACATGCTGCTCCATGGAATTGAGAAGTTGTGGTACTTCTTGGGTCCTGCTAGGATTCACATTCAAAATTAGATGTGAGCAGCTCTGTGAGTGGCTTCAGTTTAGTTAGTTTAGTTTTTGGTTTTTTTTTTCAAATGAGGATAAATTTATTATTGCAGATGTAGCTCAAGAGCTTTCTTAGCTTTTGGGAGCATATTATTCAAATTAACACATCTTAAGCTTTTTAAACAGATACACCTTAAACATCTTCTATTCAAGGCATTTAGTTTCACATTTGATGCAAGAAAAGAAAGACACAGATTTTGTATCTCTCTGGTGAATCAAACCTGATGGCAGGAATGTTGAGTTTCTTGCTGAGTCTTTGCAAAACTGGCTTTGAAACTATAAACAGTCCTGAGTTCCTTTCTAAAAGCTGCACTTAACAGCTGTTGTAGGTATTTGTGTTCTTGCCTTATGAAACCAACCACTGTTAACCACTAATTTAGTGACAGTTCACCAGTGAAGCTCTTACTACTGCATGATTCCAAAACCTTCCTGTTTATTTTCACTTGTTGTAACTGGACTTTGTGCCCTGATCCCATGGCTCTTCATGTGAAAAGACAATTGGCTAACATTAGGAGAGAAAAAAGGAAGAGGGTGGAGAAAAACTGTAACATAAAATGAGCCCTGACTTGCCTCTTCAGTACTGTACGTACCCCCAAGCAATGAAATTTCAGGAAAATTATTATGGTTCCAGCCAACAGTCAGAATACATAAGATGTTACTATATACCCTTTGCCTCACTGCATGTTGCTACTGCAGACTCTATGCAAAAGGAAGACTTTTCTTTTTTTTTTTTCATTGCTTTTCAGTGGTAAGGCAAGTTGGCAAGTATTTACTGCTAGTTACAGCAAGGTATTAAAGATTCAACTGAAGTAGTGGTATTCTCCAGTGCAGTGGTGACCTGAGCCTTTAATCCAGATGAATTTAACTGTAAAGTGCATTAGCTCTTCTCATAAAAGATTTTCTTTAATTTTAGTTCTCTCTCCATTTATTGTATGGCTGTGTAATCTTCAGTAGAGGTCAAAGAGATTTCCCCAAAGAAACAGGAGCTGCTTCTTTTTTAGAGGAGAAAAGCAGATTTAAGACAGCCCATCCTACTTTTAAACATAAGTCACAGGACAGTACTCCCTGCTGTCCTCTCTCTGTAGCTCTCCTTGCTTCTTTGCATGTTCCAAAGCAATTAAACCAGCGTGCATGTGCATCCACACATGTATACAAATGAAATATGAAATGAAAACACCTCCTGGAGACAGGATACACAGCCCATCTGATGCAAGGACTGAAATTATTACTAACATCTTACCATCATCCAACTCCAGGCAGAGATTGTAAACAGCCAGAGGCCTCTTAATACGCTGTCCATGTCTTCTTGACTGCCTTGGTGGGGCATTTGGAGGAGATACTGACATAGAGATTGGCTCAGGGAAAGTAGCATCAGGCAGGGTTTTGAAAATCTGCAATCAAGAACACAAAGGGTGTTAATTATTTATCATGAAGAGCAACCTGTGCAATGCAACTGTAAACCATTATCAAACAACATTTGTTTTGGATCTCATTCAAAGCAGAAAGGAGCCAAAAAATCCATTCCTTCAAGTTTGGGAGTATGCCGTGGGTTTTTAATGAGAGCTTTAAAAATAAATAAATAAATAAACAAATAAATATAATATGGAAATAACCAAGAGCAGTATCTACATATTAACCAAGCTGCCAATCAGTTAATTCCAACACAAAACATTTGCAGCCACACTTACCAGCTAGGATGGAGGGGAAGGAGAAAATGAAGGACACTAACTTAGGAACCACTAACCAAAATGCTTTATAGCTTCAGCTAGAACCTGTAATTTTCCCAGAATACCCATTTTAATTTTCAAAGCTTGTGATATCATTATATCAGCCATTTTAATTAAAGAAACACCACACTCTCGAAGAGAGCAAGGGGAAAATTTTGTGGGCAGGGGTTTTTAGTGAGAAACACCATAGTAACAAACCACGTGAGAATTTATTCGGTTAACTATTACATAGCGAGACAATTTTATATTAAATACTGACATTCACAAAGATGCTTATAAAAAGGATCGCATTTCCTTTCATCATTTTATCTTTTGAGTCACGACCATCAGCATATCACCACTCCACACAAAACACCACATCATTTCTCTCTGAATTAACCAACAACATAGATTCACTGATAACACTTCAACTGTCACACGAAGGGGACAGTTGATCTACTACTAGAAATTATCAGTGTGCTGGCATGCAATTTACCACCAGCCTTCTACAAGCAATCATGGCATCAACAAATTGACTTCATATGTATTTCAGCAAAGACAAAGCGGCAGATAAAGAAAAACACAAACAGGAGCTGTACAGCACCTCACAACAATGCAACACAGGGATATAACAAGATACAATGAAACAGTGTATGATGTTCTTACACTCTGCAACTTCGTAATATTTACTATAAGGATACATGGCAGAGGAAAGCTGTAATCAATATTTGGGGGGAAGCTTTTTATAAAGTAGAAATTCATGCAGTAACTGTAAAGGGACAACACTGATAACACATTTTTGGATAACAACAATATGCATCAGGTACAATATGACACTAAAAGCCAGATAGGTGAGAAATAACGCCATAAGCATCCTGTAGTAAGGCACTCAAAACACCACGTTAAAAGCACTAGAGACCCTAAATGCCATCATATCCTGGCCTGCTAACCCTGAATATTAACATGTAGGAAGAAGATGACCCAAGATCCCATGTATGCATTGACTTACAGCCAGTTAATCACCACTTTTGTATTGGCAGGTAAAAGACTGCTGGTACAAAATAATCAAGAAAGGACATATTCCACAAAAACAGTGGAGAAATTATAATATTCCCAAAACCGGGCAGCCGTGAGCCAGAAGCCTATGTATGCATGGTGTGCACAAGGAAGCTCCAGTGGAAACATTACCTTCCTTTCCAGTAAGTGAAGGTTGCCATTGGGGAGGCAAAAATGCTGTAATTTGAAGTTCCCCATTCCTGTGTTAGGAAAACTGTCTCCCCCTCCTTCACATGCCTACGAACAAGGGACTACGAGAGAGCGCCAAAATAGCAACTCTAAAAACAAAATGTTTACAAAGAAGACAGGAAGCTGTCCAACCTGGTTCTCCCCAGTACAGACACAGCAGCACTCTCAGGCAGTGACAAAGCTCTAGTTGTGCTCAGAGTTCAAAAGCCATTTCTTAAAACATGATGCAATATATAATAGCGAAATCTAATGTGCACCTCCATGGCACTTGGCTAACAGTACCACACTGCCCCCTTATGTGTAAATACAAGGCTAGATTGAGCAGATTTAGGGATAAATATTTGCTTCTGAAAAATTCAAAGGTACCAAAATGTGAAATGCCATCTTTTCCATAGACTAAGCATTGAATTTGGGCTCCCTGGCGAACAACACTCTGCCAAGAGGTTTCAGCATTTTGTTTACTATGTCACATTCCACAGCTCTGTTTATTTCTACAGCCTTATCCACAGATCTCTACTGAAATTAGTGATGGTGAGAAGAACAAGTATTTCCCAGGAGTACTTCTTAAGAGATGAGTTTTCTTGTATGCTTCTATGTGATTTGCACAGGTGGCAGCGAATTTCTTCAGTGTTTTTTACTTGTCTCTCACAAATACTGCAATATACTCTTCCAAAACTATTAGCATGAGAAATCAGGAGTCGCAAAAGCAAAAGACAAAAAGACTTTTTGCTCTTTCAAGCAGTTCATAGTTGTGTTCATCCCTACTTTGGCTTCTTTCTTGGTCTTTTTAGTAGGAAAATTAAATCCAGCCCAGCCCTAACTAGACATTTTTCAGCAGCAATCTCTTTCTGTTGTAGGCCAAAGCCTCAGCTCATTCTACAATTTTGCGAAGGAGAGCATCTGAAAAGCAAGCAGAACATCAGCCTCCGCCTTCAGAAGTGCACATACAGCATTCAGCTTATCTTTCTTGCTTATTTTCACTTAGATAGACAAATGCACTTCATCATGGCTTGGATATTTGTCTGCTGCACTGACGGAAGCACTGTTAGGTCTGCCTGAGAATGAGGGGATGAAGAGCTGCTTTAGCTAAGTTGTGATGAGAAAAGTTGACTTTGGTCTTATCCAAATTTGCTTCTAACCTTTTAACTATTTAAACATCGCTGAAGTATAAATGTTTCGTGCCTAATAAAAGATGCCAGCTGTGAGTGACCTGTTGTCAGAAGCCCAATGCCTGCAGACAGAGGACTGAATTCAACATCACATACACACACACACACACACACACACACACGCACACACACACACACAGTATGAGCACCTGAAATGGCCCCAGCGTCGCTGTGTGTCGGCTGACTTGCACAAAAGCATGGGACCACAGGTAAGCAAGTTTAGGAGTACTGTCCTCCACTACGAGCAGCTGCTATCAGATGATAGCAAGGCAACCACACATATTCAACTGGAGGGAAGACCTCCCAAGGAAGAACAAATTGGAATGTGCTATTTAAGAGATGATTGTTTTGCTACTCAAAATAACATGCTCCCTGAAGGTCAGATCTACCACTATCACTCATCTGGACTGCAGAAGTCACCACAGCTTAGACTAATTCCTGTAATACAGACAAGAGTGAGGTATGCTCATTGAATTACGTCATTCTAGAAGCGGTAAAAATATACTAAGCCAACCTCAAAGTTTAAAGATTTCACAGTCATGTCCAGTGTTAACACAGCTTTTGAAGCTGTGGTCAAACTGCATGAGATTTATAGACTATCAGTTCTCTACAATTTAGTTCTCAAAAGCACTGGCATCCTGCTATTGACCTACCTGGGAGTAAACTCTGAAAAGTGTAACAATTTACACTTGGGAGAAGACTAATAGATGTAAGCACTCAAAATTTTAATCCAGTAACAAATCCCTCTGTTAGTCAGTCCCAGTTAGTTCACTATTGTAAATGGTTCTTTAGGTCTGATCTCATATGAAAGCAAAATTTCAAAGTGCACACTGAATGAAGCAGAGGATGAATCTCTGAAGCTGTAGCAGAAAAGTCGCAACAAAAAAGATGAAACTCTGGTGGAGCAATTTAAAACTCTGGTAAGTCTGACCTATTTCTCTCTCCATGTAGGAGTATAAAACTGATGCTTTACAAGGCTAAACAAACCACAAACCATCTTGGGCATACAGCACTAACAAAAGCTCTGTCTAGAGCAGTGAGCCCAAGATCATCCCTACATAGAACCATTCCAATTCCTAAATCTGTGTCTCACAAAGTCTATGGCAGCATTTCCTCAGAGCAATGAGCCAAATTCAACATATTATCATACTGTATTCTACCAGCAGATCCACATGGCAGCAGCCCAAGCAATTTTGCCAGATTCCCCTTACTCTGCAACAAGAGTGTTGGACTCTAGGATCCTGAGCTCTTATGAGAGCTGATTTTAGGCATTCAAAAAACCCACGGCTGGGAGGATTTACTTTGGCTTATTCCACAAGTTTGTGACTAGATGTATAGCTGTACGTGGAAATGTAGATTAGATTCTGTTGCTACAAGAGAATACTGATCTGTTCATTCTGGTCTCAAGCAGAACTAATTAATGAATTTCAGTATGTTTGCCAGGAATCACTTTAGGAAAAGACCCAGACATCAGGTCATCTCTGTCTGCTTTGTTTCACTGGGGTAATTAAAATTTCCTCTAAAAATCAGTAGGAAGCAAACAGCAAGGACAGAGTGGGATGAAAAAGAGGGGAGAAAAAACTGGAGGCTTAGTAATAGAGCTAATGAGGATAAACTTATCAGAAATCAGCTTAAACTGTGACATGGTTTTGTTTCAAGACAAAACCCCCATCACTCTCATAACACCAACCACCCAGAACATGCATCTATATCCTTGGAATACACAAACACAAACTAGAGCACCAGAAGTCATTGTGTAATGCAAAGGAAGCTAGAACAAGCAAGGTCATTCCAAATTCTTTGGAATTCCACTAGTGGGATAGACTCCATTACTACATTCAAATGTTGTAGAGAAGAGTATTTCTCAAGACAAGAACAACATAAGTTTCTATCTGGGCAATTTCCCTTCAATAGTGACTTGATTTGCCGTTGTTAAATAAAAGATACAAACACAGACACTTCCTCTAACGTTCATTGAATAATATAAAACACCATCCAGCTATGGCACGTCTACTGCTCTCCCCTTACACATTTTATCCCTGTGGTACCCCTTGCATTTCCATGACAACTGGCTATAATATATGCTAATCAAAGAATATTTTATACATTAGCAGTTAATGGGATAGTGCAAGAGGAGCTCATGACCATGGTCTTTCCTTGACTTAGCTTCTTTTCAATGTAATGCAGCTCAATTCAGGTTAAACCCAGCAATCTGCACAAAACCAAAAATCATTTATTTGATATATGATATATTAGAGATAAAAACACTAAAAAGAGGCCAAGTGTCTTTGTGGTTCACAGTGTGCACTTACTCAGATAAATTTTCAGCATTTTTTTCCTCTTATGATAATGAAGACAGTGGTCATACCCTGCTTTTTGCCATTTTCTGAAACCAAAGCAATGATGTCTTTTATGTCAAATTACAATTTTACTGTAGATATAAGCATTTCAGAAATTGCAAGGTGAAAATAAGCATCCTAAAACACTACTATAGTAGTTCAGCCACTAATTATAACCACTAACCACTAATTGTAATCCATTTTTAACAGTAAAAACCACATTTAATAACACGAAAAGTTCTAGGGTTTTTATTCCCTATTTGAAGGGATTATGGAAGCTAATTGGAGTTCATAAAAGTTTAATCATAATAGAAGTTACAAAATATCAACTTCTAGAGAGCTAGGATGAAAGTTTTATTTCAAAACTGATTTCTGCACCAATTCGAACACTTTTATAAAACTTCCAGAGTACTGAAATCTTTTTAAAAAAGATCCATTGTTATTGTAGTTTCCTACTGGTTCACATTTTTACTTTACTATGGACAATGTTTGACCAACATGTTATACTCCTGGTTTTAGTCAAAATGATCTGTTTCTTTTTCTTGTTCACAAACACAATTCAATAAATAAAAACTACATGCACTAGGAATTCTTGATATCTAAACAGAAGCTGTGCTCAGTGTGTCAAATGTGACTAAAGTTGATTACTTCTAAAATTCATATTCAATATTTTTAAAATGCTTACAAAATCCTCCAAGAAAAATTACCAACAACTTCACCAGAATTCTTAAATAACTTACCTACCAAAGGTTACCAATGTGTCCACTCCAGGTATGCCTGCCTCAAATAAACTATCCTGACTTGTGCACTTCAACATTTATATACTGTAAAATATGATTTACTCTGCTCTGTGAGATTGCACAAGATGTAGGTTTTCTAAGGCTTTGGATTTGGAAGTTTGAATTCCACTACAAACCACAAAATACCTTTATACATTATTCACAATCATTATATTGGGGGGTGAGGGATAGAATCAGATCCAGAGCTGAAAACTACCTGTGGCTCAGTCTCTAGAGGGTCACCAACCAGAAAGCATCAATAATGCTCTTGATGCTGCCTGGCACACACTGTTGAATTGGCGCGACAGTGGATGCAGCCTGGAAACTAACCAGGTATAAGTCAAAACAAGAAACAGGAAACATCCTTGGCTGTGAGCCAAACCACAAAGCTCTCGAAATAAACAAATAAAAATTGAATCCATCCAAGATAGCCTTTTCTTCTTTGCAAAGATATCATTTGCTGAGCCCATCTGCCTGGCAGCTGGACCACCCCAAACTAAATGAAACATTGCTTATAGAGATTTGTGGACACTGTGAGTCTTAACCTCCTTCTGACTGGACTATTTGCTATCTGCTCTTCTTACACAAGAATAACTGCAGATCTGGACAATCTGCAAACTACAAGAGTGACAAAAGAACCCAGGGAAGTTTCAGATCTGACGTATCAGTAGACTCTAATAGCCACTCATTTGACCTGACTGCCTTGAACTGTAGTTCAAGTTTTGAGATGTAATGAAGAAAACTAAAAAGCCTGCAAAACACAACATTACGGTCTGGAGGACAGCTGTGAAGGAGAGGAAAAAAAAAGAAAACCATACCAAGGTTAAAAACGCATGTCCTTTGATCATTCACGAATTATGAGTTTGTTGAGTCAGCCTTTCTAAAAGTAGCACTCCTGATACAGAGTGCAGCTTCCCCCGTATCATATAGCGCTTCCCCTTTAACAATTCATGAGAAGAACACTCCTGATGGCAGCCCATTCACTGCTACCAACCAATCCATTTCAGCCATCCAGGGAAATGACAGGGTTAACCACACAGCAGGCTGGGAATACCTGCACATTTGTCCACTGCACCAGCAGGAACAGCAGGTTCACCTTCTCTTCTGTGCTCACCCACTCTAACTCACACCAAGGAGAGTATTCTAAAAAGGCCATCTTTCCCTGTTACACATACCCAGCTACGTGTATCTTGTTTAGTTACAGGAACTACTTAAAATAGCAGAGAAATGCCTTAAAATTTAAAGACTGAATAATCAATCTAATTATCTTGATTTTTAAAACATGACACATTTCTCAAAGGAAAATAATGTAGAAGGAGAATGTTTTGCATGTACTTTCTCTTACAAAAAGTGTGAGAAGTCCTAAGAAGATTAAAGATGGCACTTGGAAACCTAAGTCAAAACCCAACAAAAATAACTACTATGGCCAAACACATCACAGGTATCATTGATCTCCCATTCATTTGTAATAAATTCATACATATAAAAACATAAATATACATGTGCACATACACACAAAAACACCATATATATATGCATCTATTTTATTACAGATTTTATTAACAGATAATATAATTGAGTATAAAAACCCATATTTGACCCCCTACCACACTGTAACCAAGCAAAGCATCATAATGAAATGACAAGATCTTCAAGATTATTGCAAATGACACAGTTCCAACTGCAGCCAGCCATGCAGCCTCACCAGCATTTTCTTTTTCACAGATATCCCTGCTGCCATTACAAGGATTTACACCATCATTGCTTTTTCAAGTATTTTCTGCTCATTATTTTTGTTAAAATATATTTTTTACCTTGCATTATGACTATAAGCTCTTTGGAGACAAAGAACACACTGTTCTATTGTATATCTACATGAAATATTGATGCTTTATTAGTGCAAGTAGCATGCACATGAAAATATTAGAAATAAAAGTATTATCCATTGACTGCCACTATTTTTAATACAAAAATCTTGATAGTTTGAAATACAGTAGCTCTTCTGCTAAGGCAAAAGCTTACTAGAATTATAAAGAGTACATGCAAAAAAATTATGTCACACAGTTTCTACATAAGAACTTACTTTTTAAACTTTTAAGAGCACAACAACTTTTCCCCTCTTCATGCCCTTTGCAATATTTCACAGAATATTTTCTTTTACTAACAAGATTTTTTTTAAGAACATCCATTTTAGCAACTTCCATAAGGATTTCTCCCTTGCTTCCTCCTCCATACATGCAAGAACAGCACCTTGACCATCAAGACTGAAGCAAGTATTAATCAGTTGAATTCCATTCCTTTATCATCCTTTCTCTTTACTTACTTAGGAACATTGCTTGTTGGCAACACAAGATGAGTCCTCTATCACTTTGAAATTTTGTATGAAGCAGAGGGAGGTTTCCCCAAATTAACTGTAAATAAGGTAGGCAAACCAAGAAGTCAGAAATCTATGTACTATTTCTATGTGCCATGTATTTGTAGTACAGCATCTCAGTAGGTCTCTTCCACCCAAGATCACGACTTTTGTTTTGATTTTCTTTATTAATATAATATGATTTCTCACAGTGCATGTTTTGTTTCTTTTGGACCAGTCTAGCAGCATCCCAATCAGGTATTGATCCAGACTGCTTCTAATATCATCAACTGCAGTCACAAACGTGAGTAGAGATTTGATATTCAGTCTTCTTACTATGCATAGACCACATTTAGAAAAACTGGAGTCTTTTAAACAAAAATATTTTTGCAGTCAATTTACCACCACATGTGTGTGTCTCACATGGAAAGGCTTTATGCTACCTACAGGGCAGAGAAAGGATTTAAAGAGTTTGCTCACACTATAGTGGAACAAAAGAGCTGCTCTGACTCCAGCTAGAATTTCTTTCTTGTGCCCTTTCTGCTTGAGACTCAGCCAATGATTAAGCATGTAATTAGAATTAAGTTCAGGAACAGTTCCAATGACACTTCTGATTAGTTACATGCTTCAACTTAAGTACGTGCTGAATATCCTCCTGAATACCCTCATGTGTTTTTACCACAAACTCTGTGCTAATGGAGATATTTTAATGTCATTTTTCCCCCCTCCAAGTCCAACGTTTGTTGACTTGAGAAACATTCAGCTTGTGGGGGTTTCAAATTGCTGCACCACAGCAAACCACCATAATTACACTGCATTGCTTCTTGGTCCTCCTTTGCAGCCAAAGGTAAAGCAACAGGAAAGCTGAAACAAGCCCTCTCCAGCACTTCTCACGTGTCCCTTCAGTAAACCCTTAAAAGATCTGTTCTGTTGCCAATAAATAGTCTTAAGTTTATGTAGTGGCATGGCATTCCACCCTAAAGCATTTACCTGCAACAGAACTGCTGGATTGCCAAGGGGAGACTGTGCTGCTTCATGCTTTAAAACAAACTGACTTAACCCACTTCCATTCCTTCTGTCTCACAATGGATTGCATGTATTATGCACTGTAATACGTTTTAAGACAAGATTTTTCAAGGATTACTACATGAAGTTGATGTTGGCTTAAGAGCTCAGTAGTATTAAATTCTTCTATTCCTTTTTTAGTTTAAAAAATAAATCATGAAAGTGCCCAAAGTATGAAAAAACCCTATTTCATTAAATAAATTCCCCTCAAAACTGTTTTGAACATATCAAAGCTAAGCCATAGACAGTTTGTCTAAAATATGTAAAATCTTTCCCCTTTATATAAAGATTGATCAAGAAAAAGGTATCTGCCCTATGTATAGGAACTACTGAGCTTTTCAGCATGAGTGTCTTGGAGATAATTTTGCCCATAGGTTGTTTGAACTTGAGAAGAAGATATTTTTCACAAAGCCTATTCCCTTTCTTCAGATTCTGGTCTTCCAGTCTCCAGAAGGAACTTCTAGGTCTAGCCTCTTGCTTTTTTCCTTCTCATTTTCTTTCACTGTAATTTTCATCTTCTTTCTGTTTTTATAATCTTGCTATTTGTACTCACTATTCTTTCCTCCCCCATACGCTGGTTTAAATACTCCAGTCCCACTGAGATTTTTATTCCAACCTCCTCCCTCATCTTCTTTCATTTCTTAGATTTTTTTTTTATCCTGGTGCCGTTTTTTTTCCTTCTTAAAATAATGTTCAGGGAATTGAGAAACCAAAATGGCTCACATTACCACTGAGGCATCTCTAAATGGCAAATAAATAAGCCCTTTGAATAGTGATATTCACTCCAACAAGATGCCAAAACACTGTAATAAACAGCAAGATAAACATGTGCATGCTCTTCATGCTGCCGTGGCATGGACCACCCTTCTTCCTCACCACAAGTCAGAGAAAAGACCAGAAGAGCTGAAATGTCCAAGATTTCAAATCTGTTAAGCCCATGGGAAGAAAAGTTAATTTAAACCCTTGAAACTCATTTAGAGAAGGCAAAGAAGGGAAATCAAAACCTTTTTTTTGGGGCCAAGTTGACTACGACTTTTCATTTGAAGATTACCTAAAGGCCAAGATTGTCCCAGGCACTGTACAAGCACAGCTGCAGTCAGCTCCTGAGCTTGTTACCTCAAAGCAAAATAAACAATGATGAGACACAAACACGAATTTCTTGATGCTTCTTTAGTGAAGGGAAAGATACAGGACACAAAATCTGGCTATCCTTCCCCTCTCTGGCTGTCCTTCCCCTATAGCCACAGGACAGAAGCAAAGCAAGATATTTTACAGGTCTAATTATCCTCTGAATTGTCCCTGCTTCCACAGCAGGTGGTTCTGACGGGCCTGAGTAAAATATCTCAGCTTGGATCTAGGTTTTGTCTTTTTCTTTTCAAAGCAGAGATCTGCTTGTGCAGCTCACCTTCTAAGTGAGCGCTGTGAAATACCCTGCCTGGCAGAGACTTGCCTAGAACTGACAAAAGCTAAACAAATCCCTCCCTGACGCTCTTCTGTCCCTTTCTACTCTTAATCATTGTGTGATTCTAATGCCATTTAAGCAACACATGAGGCTGTATGGTCTAGCTTCAGTGTTCCAATCTCAGCATTTTGCAAAACATCCCTTCCTCAACACACTGTAACTGGTTCTCAGACATGGATTGAATACACATATGCAACCTGTAAACAAGGTGGAAAATCTGGTGACTGGTTTCTAGCCAGCAGGAAATAAATGTACGTACCAACAAAGGTTTAAAAAAACCCTCAAAACCAAAAACAAACGAAAAAAAACAGCTTATTCACTAAACATGATACTCTTATCTTAGGGCAAGTCATTGTGTTCAGGTTTCCACACATTAACTGCATAGAAATTCTCCCATTAAAACCCAGCAAACTGATGATACTGGAATGACTGCACCAGGATTTCAAAGTCAGTAACCCAATTATGTCTCATCCTAAAAATGAACAGTGATTCTCGTTCAATAAAGCTATCCACAAAAGACATAATGGGCATTGATGGAATTTAAAAATATTTCAGGAATCCTATTCATTTTGCCATTCTGCCTGCCAGGTTACTGTATTTATACCAGAAATGCTGATGAGTCTTGCTTCTACAGTTGGAAAGTTTGTTGGTCATTTCCTTTGCTACAGGGGAAAAGAAATGCCTCTCTGCAGAGTACCAGAGCTGGAAATTACATATGCACCGAGTGAGAAGGGTCAGTGCACCTCCATCTTGACTCCATCACTCTCCTACAATTCCAAACTTTGCTCCTATCAGCAGGAGCTGCTAAAAATTAGCAGAGTAGGAGTAGTGGCTGAACAAAATATTTTTTAACATTTTAATCCACAGCCAGTGACATTTCCTAGGACTTCACCAGGGCCATAAATAAAAATATCTAATGCAAGACTCTCAGAAAGTCTGAAATGCATAGAAATTTAAAATAACAACATTAGATGAACATTAGACTGGCAACGACCTTGCTTGCCTCTAAAAGTAGGTCCTTGGCCTGCCCTAAACAAAGAAATGTCGCTTGTAAAAGCAGCATACTCAGTTTGACTATACAATTTTTGCAATGCCTCAACACACCTCTTCATTGCCTTTGTTATAAACACACAGGTCACACTTGGGGCTGCTTTCCATTTTGGAAGCAGCTGGGAGAGGGGGAGAGGTTGCTGCAGGCAGACCACTGATGACAAGTTCACTGTTAGAATTGGCAGTGAAATGACAGAAATCCCTTAAAAAGAATTATACCCTTCTAGTTCTAAAGAAGGCATAAAACCAAGGAATTATGGAAAATTACGCAGTATTATATTGATGTACTTTCCATTCCTCGCTTCTCCACATTTTCAGAGGAGCAAGAAAGGCCACTACTGTTTCAAATGTAAAACTGATGTCCAGTTTTAAGAGACACGTGACTGAGCTGGCATAAGAATAGGATGGTGCTAATCTGTGGTGATTTGAATAAACACAACTCAACCTCGACATGTTATTAAAACACCCTGGCTCTGCTTGCTCTCTCTCGACTTCCTTTAATTTGTGTGATCACCTCAATAGCTTTAAAATCATGAGCTCAGCTGCAAGGTTTACTTTCATTTCTAAGATCCAAAATTAATACCATAGCTTACAGCTCTTGGAATATTTATTGCTTAGAACTTGAGCCACATGTGCAGCCCAGTATTTTTCCAGCAGAACAATACCATATCTGCTCAGTGTGCGTGTGAGGACAGCATTACACCCAAAACCAACTAAGCCAACAAAACCCACCATGCGGACACAGCTATGCCAACAGCAGCTTTGCCCAGCCTGTATCAATCAGGGAGGGAGCGTAATTACATCGTCAGAAAAACCCGAGACATATATTATTCAGAGTAGATAACACTTGACTTAAATAGCCAATTTCAACACTGTTAACCTTTAAAGGAAATAACAATTTCAATGCTCCGAGTGCTTAAGAAAGGAGAGAGGAAAAAGCACATCTTGGGATTTTTCCAAAGCACTTTTTTTCTGACAGTAAGAATTAGGGAGATGCTGTCCCTCTCTAAGTACAAAGTACCTAAACATCCAGTTACAGAAGTCAACTTAGGCACAAGGGACTCCCAAAGGAGTACCCAAATAAGAAGACAAGTAAATTACTTTCTTACTATTTTTATTTTTAATTTCAGATCCCAGATTACATGCAGTGATATCCTGGACAGTACCTTGTACATGTGAGGCACTTTAGTAACAGCAGCAACAACAATTTCTATTTTCAGTACTACCTCAAATACAAAGGCTTAAAATAACACACATTCAGCTGAAAACAAAGGAAGCATTAATACCTGGCTCTCTCCTAATGCTTTTTACACATAAAATTTGGAGTACAGTAAAGTCTTCATTTCTACTCTGGGAACTCTGAGGTAAAATGAAGACATAAAACAATTAATTCAAAGTACTTGATGGAAGAGCTAGAAACTGAACCTGGGCGTTCTCTTTTCTAGTTTTGTATCGCTTTTGCTCAGAAAAAAAGCAAATGCAAATATCATAATGCAAATCTACTGGTGCACACAGAAGCACTACCACTGCCATGAAATATGCATTCCGAAATGTCAGTTCACCTATGAACAGGAATGCTTATCAAGGATAAATAATCAAAAGTGTACAGTGTATAGAGAATATTCTTTAGAATTAAACTACTAGTTTAATGTCATGCCTAATTCCATGCTTAACCCCATTAAGGCTAGCTGATTGTTTCAGACAATGCTCAGAAACATGAAAATGCAGCAAAACCTACCTTCTCATGATTTTCTATCAGGATTTCAACGACAATATTCTGAAACTTCAGGTCCATGATGGCTGCTACAGTTTCTTCCTGTGGCCTCATTAAGGTTGGTCCAAATACTACCCCTAGGTTTGCCACAGTCATTAGATTCCTCTTGGCATGCTTTGAAACACTTTTTGAAAAGAATTGAAGGAAAAAACAGGAAATGGGTTATGAAAAATTTCCATTACTGTTGCAAACTGCAGTCTCCAAATGAAAACATTACATTTCCCTAATCTATGTTTTAGAAGTTTGTTTTGTGCAAAGTTTCTTCAAATAAAGTCTTACTAAATTCTGGAAAACTGAAAAGCCATTCTTCCACTGGTAACTTAAAAACAAAACCAGCCTCTTACTGAACTTAAATATATAAAATGCACTTAGCCTTGGACCAGGGCAAGTGTGAAACCAACTCAAATTTGCTAACAGATCTCCACTATTCCCTCTGCCAGAATTTGCGAAAAGAAAGTATAATGTTCCCTTTCTCACTTCAATCAAACCCTCAGCTGCTGGCAGAACTGCTAAAGTAAATACTTCTATGTCTTCATTAACGTCTTAGATTTCTGCCTTTCCCGCCAAAATATGCACCATGTGAGTCAAACGTCTTGTCTGCTTTTGCACGTTTGGTTCTTGGGGTTGAGGATGACAGCATCAAAATGTGCTTTAGCTCCAGCCACAGTTCACTAAAGCCCTTTGTAGTTAAAGAAAGGTAAAGACAAGAATTCTAACAAGGTAGGAAAGCAGGTCATAGCACTCACTTTGCTAAATGTTTCACCAAAATTTCCAGCATCTCTTTGTTCTTTTCTGGGAGTTTGTGGACCAAGAAGTGAACAGCATTGACTCGAGATTCTGGACTCCCACTTTCTATAGGATATAGAAATAAATATCTCAAAAAAATTAAAATAAAATTAGATCCACAGAAACACAAACTTTCTCCCACGCCTGCATGGAAACATACCGCACACACTTCACTTCATCACATATGTATCTCCAAACACAGCAACATGGAACTTATGTGCTTGTTTTCACAAGTAATATTGTTCTAGAATTATCAACTTATTTATTTATTTTGAGAACTTATCTTTCAATCTACCTGCAAAAGGATGCCTTTGTTTTTTAAAGAGTATTTTTAAAGACCGATAGATGCAGTTACTGATTTGCTGCATTGAACTCATCTGCTTAGAAATACACTGCAAGGTGAACAGAGATGTTACCAGGTGCCACAGAGAGGAACTGTACTGCTTTCCACTTTAGCATCATTAACTGATTGTTCTCACAATTAGAATTCAGTTTTGTTGGTACTGTGCACCTAATAATACTACATTTATGTTACCTTGCATTGAAAGCTACATGCAGATTCAAATGCTTAGCAAATCTAATGGTCTCTGAAGACACTGAAAAATAAACATGCAAAAAAACCTACAGAGAATACTATGACAAAGATTCTGAATAACAATGGCATCTCTAGTACAGTACAGAAATAAAGACAAGCAAAGAGCTTCTATTTTTGTCTGTCGCACATTAAATTGAGTAATTTTGGCCCCTACAGGTTTCACTGCACACAGATGAAAACGAGAACTTGTAAAATATGAAAATAAACCATCTTCCTACTCCAAGTTGCATTAAATCACAAAATTACATCTCTGCAGTGGTAATGAGAGGAATGGAAGTATTTCTACTGCCTACAATAATACTTACTAGAAAGTACAGAATGAGAAAAATTTAGACTTCATTCTGAATGCAAAAAGTTTTGACATGAGGACCCATTGATGGACAGATCAGGTCTCATTTTTCTCTACGGCAACTTTGACTGCTAAGTGTATTTCCTATAAAATACCACAATTTCTTCAGATTTATTCAGCGCATATTGCTTCAGACTTTTTTTTATCTTTGCATATTGTTGTAGATTTTAGGGCTGTATTTCATTCTTTTGCAGTGAACACCCCTGCACAGATTGCAAGAAAAAAGGCTACCAAAAAGCAAAATGTTTAATTTCTAGTGAGCCACTCAAAATTCTCATAGAAAAAAATAGACTTTAACGTGACACTATTTTGTGTATACATGAGATCAAAAATTCTAATTAATGAATGGCTAAACAATTGAATTACAAGATTCAGTCAAAGCCCATATAGTTTCAAACTATACTGATATGCATAAAGAGAACAAAATTGAAGGAAAACCTTTTACTTTTGGCTCCTCTTCCAATAGTTTCAATGAAAAGGATACTCCATGCTATTTCCAGTGTTGGTTTTTTATAGCCAACATAGGACAACACTGACTACCTATTTTTGTAACTCAGATCTGCTATTTTGATTGAATTTGCCTCCCCAGAATCTACTCCTTTACTGAGCTGTTTACTACTTATGAACACGGTAATGTCTCAAACATGTAACTTCAACTGAATTCCTTTACTGAAAGGGACTATAATATAAAGAAAAATAAAGTGAGAAACTGCTGGCAAAACTTTAGAAGTAGAGAAATTATTTTAATGTTTTCCAATACAAAAGTGAAGACTCACCACATAGGTAAGGATGTCAAATTTTGTTTAAGCACTTGCCTGCTAGCATGTGCTTTGGCAACGAATTTCCTGAGCTAATTCTCATTTTGAATTAAGGACCAGAAGAAAACACATTCTGCAGTCCTGGAAAGTCATTATAGCAATCTGAAGATGATAAAGCAATTGTCTCAAAGTTTATTTTAATTTTGCTTTCTACAGTTTGCCAGATGTGCTACAGGCTGGAAAGAAAATCAGCTAAATATGTGTTTGATACTTTGCCAAAAATTTTCTTACAGTTTCCCTCTATCCTCTTCCAAAAAAATTCCGTGTACACTAGATACCATACAACTGAGCTACAAATGCTGTTGTGTCTTCTCCAAGTCTGTATTTGAACTGCCACAGTGTAATCTGGCCTGCTCTTTCCTTTCTTCTAATACATGAGGAACATTCAAGCCAGCCTACACACAGGGCTAGCAAGGCATTGAAAACAAGGGTCAGGCAGCTGTGCTTTAAGGACTCAAATGAGCTCAGATTAGTGTACTTTCTTTTGCTGAGCTTCATACTCTTTCTAAATGGAAAGCAAAAAAAAATAAAAATCACAGATTAAGTAGATGCTTATCATAATGAAATTAAGATAATAAGAATAAATGCTTACACTGGCTATCCAAAAGTTTTTCCATAAAAGTAAAAACTGTGCTGGGCAGTTGCATTATGTGACACACACTAGAACTAAATACTGATTAAAACATATTCTTAAATCATTTATTATTTCTTGTTCCTGTATTTTTACTGGGATGAAGCATTTTTCTGGAATTGGATTTGCAGAGTGCTCCTTAGGTCACAACAGCACAACAACAAAAGATTTCTATTTGAACTACAATCATGTATTTACTGGCAGGAACCATGAATTCTCCATGCAACTCGTATGTCATCAGTGGCTCTGGAAGGCTTCTGTAAAACAAGGATGATATAATAAATATAACTGTATTTTCTTCTAGCTACATTTACTCTAAGCAGGAAGCCTTTTTAACATCCAGTACCATAATCTGCATACTGGAAGCAACCATTGTTACAAAGGCCCTTGAATTCAATGATTTCTAGAACAAAAGGAAAACTTGGTATTATCAGAAAAATAAGACCAAATGCATCCATTCACCTTCCATGAGCTGAGGTGATGCCTCTATCATAAGACATCTTTCCAGTTTCAACACCAAGATTGTACACAAATACTGTGCAATTCATTCTTCATTAATTCTTCAATTCATTCACTTTTTAAATGCTAAGAATGACAAGTTGATCCCTTACTGGAAAGACACTAAGGTCCTAACAACAACCACCACCACCAGAGTTAAAACCATTGATTCTATTGACTTTACTGATGCTCATGAAATATTGAATATCTGAGTAAACACTCAGATGGGAAATACTGTAGGGGAGAAATACTTCATTGTGTACACTTTCCCTTTTTTTTTAATATTTTTCTATACTATGTAAGAGTTGCATACTTACAATATTTCTGCAGCACTCATTGATAGTGGTTGTAATAATATTTTATTTCACAAAAATAGCAGACTAAAAATACAGTGTTTGTGTTACACTACAAGAGATGCACAAACATGCAATATTTTACGTTATTAGGCAATTTAGTAAAATAGCTTTATCAGGAATTGGCAAAGCCATTTGAATAGCAAACATATTTTAAATTCTTATTTAAAAATTTAAACAAAATTTTTAAATAAATTTTATTACTATTGCACACAGAACATCAGAGCAAGGGTCACAAGGAAAAGAGAAAAATATTAAAAATTTCACAGCCTTCTCCCTTTTCATTCCACCACAGAAACACGAAAAGGAAACCAATTTAAACAATCTCAGCTAACTTTCAGTAATGACTCTCAGCAAGTTTAGCAACACTTCAGGTTTCTAAACCATCAGTGAAACGCTTCTGTGTCTAACACCAAAGTGTTTGGGGCCTTGTCTCATATGAACATGAGTATTAGTGTTGCTAAAGTACTTTGCTTCCCCCAAAACAAATAACAAACATGGTATTTGTACAAAATTATCTCCTATTCCAAAACGTAGCAAAATTAACTAGAGCAGCTTAACATACTACGTAAGAACTAAAATAAGAATTTATAGTCTAAAAAATCAAATAAGAGACAGTCTTACCGCAGATACTGCTTCATAGCACTAGTAATTGTCTTCACTTCCCAATCCAGAGAGTTTTCCAGGTCAACTTCATTGCAGGTTTTTGAATCTAGAAAATAACCAGAAAGAGAAAAGGGACATGAAAAAAGGAAATTCTAAAGCAGTATGAGTTACGTGAACAGCAACACATTGACTTTCAACACTATGTGTTTGCTCACATGAGCACAGAAGCAACATCCTTTTTATTATTGTTCGGTGATATGAAGAAGACCAAATATCCAAATCTGTTTATAAATTCCATTTTCATATTTTGTTTTTAAAATTATCTACTGCTGATTTTTTTCTTTAATGAAGGATTAAAAACCACCCTCATGTAAAAAGATCTCTATAGCAATTGAAATTTTCACACCTCTAATTAAACAGAGAGATGTTCACAAACACAGAGAGTTATACAAAAATAATTCAGGGAAAAAAGACCCTCTAAGAAGAATTCATCTTTTACTCTTTCCTTTCTTATTTAAAGTGATCAACACTTTCCATAGTTTTTCTTGTAAACTGTTGATGAGAACAGTCAAAGTGCAGCATGACCCTCTGCATTGTGTGAGAATGTTTAAGAGGTGCTTCCAAAGTAGGAAAAGGAGTCTTTGCTGAATGTTTGCTTTACTTGATCAGTTTTAGCCACTGGACAAGAAATACTTGTTTGCTTGGCCATTTGTCAGGACCACAGAACATCCACCATCTCCCAGGTTAGTTGATAGAGCCTCAGAACATGACAGACCAAACCAAAAGGTTTGTCTGATTGACCCATCAGGTTGAAGACTTTTTGACAGATCAAAAACAACACAACACACTGGAATGTTTTGGAATTTAAAAAAAAAACCCTTTTGGTCTTAAAACAGGAAGCCATAGCTAGCTGACACAAGAAAAGAGCACATGTATATGGCCAGCCTAGACCAATGTGTTTGCTGACTTTCCTGTTATTATTTACTGCTACACGTTTCCATCAGTCGCTGCAGTGGCTGATGCAGATTACGTGTGGACCTATTCATACAATTCAGAATTCATTTGTTACTTGGCTTATCAGACAAATGACAGACACATTTAAAAAATCAAATTAGGATCCCTGATTAAAGGTGCAGTCCTTTTACTGGGACTAAATAATTTTGTTCTAAAAGCTGCGCCAAGCAATTATTTCTGTAACTGAATATTCTCCCTCATTATATCAATTATTTAAATCTCATTTTAAAATACAGGCCAGATAACATTTTCTAGCAAACTGTTACTAGCCAACCACCACCTAAAATACTCAGGATTGTCCCAAATATAAGCTTCTTTTTTTCTCTTTTTAGCATGCTAGCTGTTTCCATGTTCAAATTCTCTTTTTCAAGAAGAAAATTTGTCTCCTGAATTAATTAAATAAAAACTGCCATCACATCAGAAGCTACAAAATCTATGAGGGTTTTGTTACTAAATCACTATGTAATATCCAGTTTTTAAATAGCTGCTTCATAATCATCAACCTCCTTTACATTCAAAGTATGCACTCTGTTCATTGAAATTTGTTGATGAATTTTGGGAGGAAAACAACAGGCATCTGAATTCCAAAGCGAGCCACTTAAAATAAAAAATAGAAAGTATTGTTGAAACATTTCATTATCTCTTGGAGAAAAAAAAAAGGAAACAGCCCTGCTACAAACCCCTAGTTTGATTGTAAAAGCCATCAAGATTTAAAGACATTTCCTTTATTTTTGGTTTGGCATTTGCTTTACATTGCTCTGTGCCTTACCACCCAATAGATTTCGCTATTCCTGCTCAATTCTCCCCCTCTACTTCAAACATCCCTTTTCAGTAAGAATTGGAACTTCAACTAGATTTTAAGAAAAATTACTCTAGCTGTTTTCATGCGACTTGTTTATGTAACAGCCACTGTGCACTCAAGGGCAACTTTATGCCTGTAAAACTAACTGTGCATGTTTAAGGAACAGCTTTTGACAGATCAAGTCTAAATTTTATGCAAATCTTTCTGACAATAAGGGAGCCAGAGTTGATAAAAACTGTCCAGTTCACTAAGTTGGTTAGGAGGAGACTCTATCTGCTTTCAAATGCTATATGCCCACTATAGATGGGCATGTATATTGTCATCCACTGTACAGAAAATAACAAGGAATTCCATGTCATTGTTTTGAAACCTGCTAGTTCTGGGAAGGCAGAAGTACCTGAAAGCTTCCTGCTACATGCAATATCTGGTATTTTTCACACCAGACAAGATCAGAAATAAAACCTGAAATTATCAGCAGAAACTGCAAATCCTCAGCAGTCCCTTCCCAGAGGCAATGGTCCAATCTGAAAGCTGATCTATGCAGTGTACAAAATCTATGTAACAGCGTGCAGGGAATGAGCCATGTCAGATCTACAACTCGGATCACCTATGAAACAGGAACTGGGCCCTGATGCACTTCCAGAACTGAGACTCCTGACAACTCACAATGCAGTGCTTGTAACACATTTCCATAATATTGGAAGTTCTAGCTTTCTATCCCTGTTTACAATGAGATATTTGGTTAATTTAACATTTTTCCTTAAAAGGTAGAGAGTGTTTTCCTCACCAGATGCCTCCCTTTAAATTAAAACAAGATCATTGCTGCAAAATAGCACAATACCAGTTACAGGTAACTTCATGGACTAAGTTAATTGTAAAATTACCTTTTTTTTTAAAGCAGAATTATATATTTGATTGCTAAGCCTTATTTTGCAGAGACTTAGTTCCACTAGATTTTTGCATTACAGCTGAAAATCTATGCACTCATAGTACTAGAAAAGCATATGTTGGTCTTCTCATACTCTCTTGATTCTCAGTCTACTTTCCAAAATTCTAAAGAAAATAATCTGAAAAAGAGACAAAACTACAAAAAAAAATTACATCCCTGGTTACCGTTTGGATGGCTTTTTTCACATCAGGCCTTTCCAACTGTGAACCTCGTGGTCAGTGATAGGTAGCTTAAAATACTTTGAAATCTTATCAGACATTTTAAAATACAAAAAGTTAATAGGAGTTTTTTTATGATTCTGAAAAATCTTTCATATAAAAGGGTATCTAAGAGTATGTCCAGAGACAAAGGATTAAAGATTAATCAGTCATTTTAAATTCTCTGTACCACTGTATATCAAAAAGGAACCCTCTTTGTTCTGCTCTGAGGACAGATAAAGAGCAGAGATAGGATTGCTTTCAACAAATCATCAGAAAAGAGCACCTGCTTGCACCCTAACTTTTTCCTGTTCAGTATTTTGCCTCATCTTGATATCACTGTATTCTTCCTATGTCAAATAAATATATGAAACTTGGGAATGACAAAAAATGTTCCCGAATTTAAAAAGTAACTAAAAGCAGATGCTGGAATTCCAGTAAACTCTTCCAGCTGCTACTGAACCACTGGCAACCTGAGTCTATTTAATTTGAATACCAATAATGGCAGCAAGGAAAATCTGCCTGCCAGACCTGCACGCCCAAGCTAAGCCAGCAAGAACAAAACTGAAAAGCATCTTGTGATATCAGTACATTTAATCAAGGCTCTCTGAGTGACAGCATGTCATTCTTCCCATGGTCAATGGCTAAAGATGGTTACTGCTTAGTAAGGCTAACCCCAACACAGATAAACAACTATGAAAATCTGTTATAGATCAGTCATTTTTATTAATCCCAGTTTGTATTTCCAAGAAGAGCCTTTCTTCTGTAATACTTCAAAGGTTTACTAATGGAGTACTTCAGAGTGCTCTTAATATTGACTAAAGTAAGACATCATAAATTAATATTTAGCAAGGTCATTATGACAGATTGATCTGACATGCAGGTCCTCAAGTCTCAAGATGTCTTATCATTTCTGAGGAGACAGGCTGAAAAAATAAAGGAAGGAAAAGAAAAAGTCTTACAGGTGGCACTGAACTGACAGCAGCATATAATATAAAAGCGCTTTGTCATTCACATAATGTCTGGGGTAATGAAATGAATTCACTTTCTGGCTTCCTTCAGTTTGCAGTGCCAAAGAACACTGTGTTATCAGCACAGATGGAGCATGCATGGTTCTGGAGAAGAGCCTGGTGCAAACTGCAAACAAGCTTCTTTGCATACCAATGAATCCCTGAGAATCAGACCTTTGCTGTCAAGTGACAGGTTTGGAAGCTCTATAAAAATGAACTAATCCCAGTGGTCTTGTCTGACTGCATATACCGTCAGTGCTCAGGACAAGAAATGGAGGAACACGGCACATTTTGCAGTCATGGCTACTACTTTGGTGAGAGATATCAGGCAGATGAGGGATTTTATCCAGGTGCCAATATTTCCCTCTTTTTCCCTCCCCCAGGGACAGCAGAGTGGCAAGAGAATTCCAGTCACTGGAATTAAAGATGCATCAAAATTTCCAGAGAGAAAAGGGAAAAAAAGTTTTTGCAAATTATTTTAGCTAACTGGGTATCAAAGAGCCTAAGATGTTTAAGTTTACGAAACCAAATCCTTCCTCCGTCTCCTGCCTCGATACACAGTTATTATTACATATATCATATCCCTCCTCTTAAACCAAATAGCTCTTTAACAGTAGACTTAAACTAACTGTCTTATTTTGCACAGTGATTAACTACAGACACATGGGCGTGTACACCTGTACATTCTAGACAAGGGAGAAGGAAGGTGGAAACTTCAAACAATGAAGCAACCAACCTCAAACTTTCCTGACTTTGGTATTTTAAATTTTCTGACCAGATCCTTCAACTTAGGCTGCTTTAGTCCCACTTCCATCAACCTTGAAAAAAGCACAATCTTTGCTCTGACATGTCTCATAGCAGTTCTTAATTTATTCATACCAACTAATCCAGGTCTTTCTAAAGTAGGGAAACTTACAATGACATGGTGATTATTTGCATGGACTAGAGCAAGCTACTGGAAGGTGCTTTAAAAACTAAATATTGACAGTAAACCAACATGAAATAAAATATTGAAATAATATTTGTAAAATAGAGGCATACCCATCAACAAACTCAGAAGTCTCTGGACCTTTGAACTCACCCCCACAACTCTGTACAATCCTTGGTCATTTATACCTATTATGTAAAAAAAAAAAAAGAAAAAAAAAATCATGAGATCAACCACAGTCAAATTTAGCATTAAAATTTTTGCCCCAGGCAAATTCTCTTCGAAGACAGAGAGACTACATAGTATTAACAGCTCCAAGAACAACATTATAAATGAAATATTACAAGAATCATTTTGTTACTCTGTTTTTAAGGTAAGTTCATGTTATATTTTGGTAAATATTTCATCTCCTTCAATTCCACTTCTGAAACTGAGAGAAGCAAGCAGGGACAAAACTTTGCTCAAAAATAAATAAATAAACCACTGTCTAATTTCAAATCTTTTAAATTGCATTTTGGGTACATAGACAACGACATTCTAATAATGCAAGAACTGAACCAACAAATGCTAAATTAAGATTTCTTCAATAACTTTAACCTCTCTGACCCCCCCCCCCC
>VWZV01005718.1:27756-82745 GCA_013397155.1 Irena cyanogastra | reverse complement strand
TGCAGTGACAAAAACACTTTGGATGAAGAAAAACTTAAGCTTATTTCCAGCCCTCAAAACCAGTACTTCCTCAAGTTTATAAATGCCTTCCATTTAAGATACAAGGCCTCATTCCAACCCACTGTGGTCCACATAGGAGTTACATCCAGAGGCACCACCAAAAGCTACTGAACAGTTTTTCTTGGGATGAACAGAGCAGCCATAACCAGCACAGTATTTTCAGACTCCTACTCCCATTCTATAATGGACACTGGACCACTTTCCTGGCATTCCTCTGTGCCCTTCCATCATCTCACACACATATTCACTTCACTACCCCTTTTCTTCCCCTGCTTTTGCTTTCCATTACATTACCCAGTTTTATCCCCAGGGAAGTAAAATTGTGAAGGTAAATTGAAGAAAAATGGAAGGGAGAGAAGGGGCAGGGAAGAAAAAGGGTAAAATAAGGTAGTCTTTGTCTGCTGCACTGTTTCAGAGCCCAAACAGTGGAAGGTAAAATACTACAGTACACAGATGTTTGAGAGGCCTCATAATAAGCAGCCATCTATAAACACAATCTACCTTCATAATCACGCTGGCCTGGAAGAGTAGAAATGCCACAAAATAGCTGTGTTTCTACTCCAAGGAAATCTTTTCAAATAACAGATTATGTGGTATTCTATTATTATTTCGAATAATTCTTATTCGGAATATCCTTCAACAAAGGAAGAATTGTGGAGAATTCCCAGCTTCAATACCAAGCTGTTCCAACACAGAGAAGGAAAATTAAAACCAGTCATATGAGAAAAAGTTTCTTCCCAAATAAATATTAGATGAAGTATGTAAAAATCATTAGCCTTTTAATGAATTACTGTCAGACAGAGCCATAATACAAAGCAATAATTCTCAATACGGTAGAGAGAACTTGGCATTTTCTACCTCCTCCTCCTCCCTAGCCTTGCTGCATCTTTTCTCTCTTCTCTGATGCCTTCTTCTTCCTCACACAGTCTGCAGCCTCCTCAGGCATCCCAGATTCTTGAGCCTGCTGAACTCCTCTCTGCCAGCACTGCTCCTTCCTCTGTCCCAGGGCTGCAGCTGCTTCTTCCCTTGCTTGCTCCACCTGGGCAACACTAGCCCTTTTTCCTCCCCAGGATGCAGGCACTGCTGAAATGGTGCTGAGCCTTAAGCTAGATGCCTGGTTCAGAGCTGGCTCAAATTAACAGAATAAGCCAGATCTCTTGTATTTTATCTGTCCTCATCAAAGCACACAACTCAGGAGAATGCTCACAGTTCAGCTGTGCACCAAAGAATGAACTCGAAAAAAAAAAACAAACCCAGCTACAGGGCCACTACACTGCTCTTCTCAAAATAGGAAGTTATCAACACAACCAAGTAAGTTTTCCAATGATCCCTAGAACAAGTATGATAGTATGCTTTGCACCACTTGAAGACACTAAAAAAAAACCTCAACAATATAGTCCTTGATACATTCCAAACAAGAATGCACTACAAATCTATCCTGAGAACAGCAAACCATTTTGCTTCAAACTTCTCAGAGATGTCCAGAAAAATTCAGACACCAAACTAACACCAAGCTTTGCCGAAATGCATCACACTTTTTTTATACAATGTCTCCTACTACTTTCAGTACCACAGAACTAGCTTTCTGCATCATATGCAAGATGCTAAAAAGCTGAAGAAATACTATCACACTCAGTTTTTGCTTATCTCAGAAGTTGATTTGTGATTTCCTGTGCTTCTAACATTAAAACTGGGGGGGAACCAACTGTGCTGACCCCAAATATACCTTTACAGGCTTAGAAATAATCAAAGTCAAACCACAAAACCTATTCCTCAGTATTAAAACAGATAGAATAATGAAGAAGTCTCTGGAAAATGGCAGTATTGAAACTATGACAATCCTCCAGCAATAATCATGAGTCTACGATAGAGATTATCAGATAATTGATTGGTTTCAAATTCATCAACCTGACAAAAACACAGCTAATTGCTAGCAGACATCAAGGAGTGCAAAGAGGCATTAATATATCAACACACCTTTAACCATACTTTCAAATGATGTTTTATTTAAAATATACAAACCTGGTTTGAAACAGTCCTATTTCTGATTTAATCTGCACATTTCAGATCTTCAGCACATCCAGCACTGATAATGCTTGGCATTTACAGAACACAATTGACAGGATGACTCATTGCAAGGAATAGCTCACCACTGCCTGAAACGCTGAAGGGTTCAGACGCTGTGTCTGCCGGCTCAACCACTATTGGCAACTTGGAACGGTAAAGCCCCGCAGCACAACTTCCTTCATATTTATATTATCTCAAGATGTTTGGCTGCCTGATACCAGAATTTGGCACAGAGACACAGTTTGTGAAGCATGCTTAGAAATATAAGGTATGGAAAGCAAGACAGTAATTTATACTACTGTAAGCAAGGTACATAGTAGGCAAGTTTACTCTGCAACTGGCATTGTACATGAGGCTGACACAGGCTTGCAATATAGCTGCAGGTACAAATTTTTATACCAAAATCCATGGCACAGAAACAGCCATACAAGTGACACTCTAAATTCAAGGTAATGGCAGAGGGTTTTATGTCACTTGCAAAGGTTTTCTACTCCCTGTTCACCACGTACTTTCTGCCTGAGGAGCAGCCGGCCTGGACACGCAGCTCAATGCTGCCATCTCTCTCTGCAGCTCAGATTGGCAGCTCCAGTAGTTCTCAGCTCAAGACAAACACTGCTCTGGCAAACTTTACCCACTACATCCCCTCAGAAGGTACAACCAGCTTGCACATAAAAACATGCTCAGAGCCTTTACTAGTGGAGCAAGCAGCTCTTCGATGTTTCTACAAATATCTAACCAGTTCTATTATTCTCAGTAGAGAATAACAAATTAAATACTCCTAAGAGAATCACAAAACACTCTCTCCAAGACAAAACACAGATGCACATCCAGCCAGCATGGTGCTCAGTATGTGAGAGATGGGATGCATGTCCTACCAGTGAAGCACAGCCAATCTCTTGTAAGGCAATCCTGAATCAGAAGCTCACATGCATTTTAACCAAGACACTGATTTTTGTGCTTCTATTCATTCAGAGCAAATAATTCCCTTCTTTGCTTTATAAAAGGGAACATAACTGAGAAAAAAATTATCCAGCCATTGACAAGTTTATCTTCAATATCTCTGTTATGCTCTTCTCTCTCTGAATATCAGACTACTTCTGCTGTGACATGACAAGACTATTCTCAGTTTCCACCCACACTAGACTGTCCTCTCTTCCCACCCACGCCAACCTCACACCCATTATGATTAAAAGAGATAAAAACATGGCACACAAGCACCGTCTCTGAAGAAGCATCTGTCCTGTTTTCTACCGCTGAATATAACTTGCTTTTGATGTGTTATCATTAAAGTAAAACAACCAAGTAAAAACTGTTTTCAAGAAAAAGTATAGGTAGAAAATTCTGCCGCTTGAGTGATGGATTTTCTTCATCATATGACTATTTGTCCAAACTCTTTTGAGACAATCAACTGAATACTTTCCTGGCCCTCCACTTGTTTATCTCAGCAGACATCAGCAGAAGGTCCTTTCAAGATTCTTTTGTTTTGTTTTGGAGTTGTTTACTTGTTTTGTTTTTTAAATGCAGTTGATATTAAGTTCAGAATCAGTAAACAGAAAATCATCGATGACTGCTTGAAATGTAATGGAAAAATCAAGCGGATTGAAACCGAACTAAGTGGATTGTTGAGCTCCTGGAAGGTAGTACCTCACCTAAATACATTCTTGGAACCCCAGGATAAGAAATATTAATTAAAACTGATTTGTTTTCTTTCTTGAGTACCTCCTAAACAAATTAATAGACCCAAGCCTTTTTCATTGGTAATAATTGCCACAAAGCACTCTATTGACGGCACATCTACAGAGGCTGTGTACAAGAGACAGCAAAGCTGCAAAGTCTCCATAGACTTGGGGAACTTTAATTCTTTCCCAATTATGTTTCAGGGCAGACCTCACTATGGGGAGATATGATGCTAACCCATGAAAGCTCATCATTTGTTTTGACCAAGAGAGTTACACAAATACTTTGCACTTTCTTACATGTCGCTAAATCAAGGCAAAAAGGACAGCGTGAACTTAAATCTCCATTCAGTTTAACCTATCCACCCACAGACCCAAGGAAGGAAAAAAAAAGGCAACAAAAACATTTTTCCAAGTAGTCATTTCATGAAGAAAGCATTCACATTTTTTCCATGGTTGTATTCTTGTTTCACTTTTCTTGTAGGGTATCGGAAAAAGAAAAAAATAACCAACTCACCACTTGAAGAGAACTATTTGAACACATTTATAAATAATAAAACAAAATATAGCATACTCCACATTGCTTACAGTAAGGAGAATTCATGAGGTATTGTAAGGTAGCCTGCAACTGTACTATAGGCCAAAACTAGCCTTTCATTACATGAGCACATGCCACCCTTTATATTAAATCTGCTTCATTCACTGTAAAGAGAAGATCCAGACTATATTGAGACAGGGTTTTGCAGTGAAGACAACTTATCTCTAGGACGTCAGCTTTATCTGCAATGTTTCCCAGTTCAAATATTCAGATTGTAAATGCCAGTAACTGAAATTTTAAAGTGATGAGACAAGGCAAACTTATCTGAAAAATATTCAGAAGAACAGAATGAATAAAAATAGCACCAGATAGAATATGGCCTTATCTGGAATAACATCTTTAATGCATCAGACAGGACTGATACAAAAAGGTCTAAGAGAAAAAGGACTTCAGATACTTCTTGCTGTATAAATGCAAAAATTTAACTATCACGAAGGCTCCTTGTGTTCCTAATAATATTGTATAGTAAGCTTATACATGGAAGACACTGTTTTTTCAGTAAGATGCTGCACTGACAGCAAGCATGTACCTGCTCTTCTGTTCATCTTATTTAAGCTGGACTATGATACACAGAAAAATGTAAGTATTCTGCCCTGTGCAATGCCAGATCTCCAGAAGAAAAGATACAATTCCTGAAAAGTTCTACGTGCCCCCTTTGGGAGTAGGGGGAAAAGTAAAAATTTAGGAGAAAGCTAAAATGGACACAGAGAAATTACATCATCTCTTTTAACAAACTGATAAATATACTGTAATCTTACCTACTTTCATGCCTTCATCTCTTTTTTTAAAAACCACAACCAAACAAGCTGGTTCTCCCCACAATGCCATGTACAATGCAGTGAGCCTCAGAGTGGCTGGTCACCACACACTTCAGCAGAGCCTCTCCAAAATCAATCCCAAATACCTCTTGAATACTGTCTGCACACTGACCTCTCCTCCACCTCCAATTCAGGAAGTACAACAATGAGTACATGCAACAATAAATCGTGACAGCATCTTTGTCCCTGGGCTGAAACTAACTCCATGAAAAGTACTTCAACACCTTTTGTTAATCACCTGCCTGCTCAGCTCCTGTTCTTCTGCCTTAGGAGACTGAACAGAAACGAAACATGGAAATAAATTACTCTGTTCCAACAGCAAAGCAAAGGTACAGGCAATGCCTACAAAACACAACAGGTTTCTCTTAGCTATTGTGCACAGAAATTGGCTCCCTTTGTCAAGAGAGGTGCTATTCCCCACTTGTGAGCACTTCTGGCAAACACATTTCTTGAAAGAAAGCCAAGCATACAAGGATGAGACTGGACAGACTGCTGTCTTGGTCAGTGTAATCAGTGAAATGTCTTCCATGGTAAAGTCTTTTCCAGAGATCTACAGGGGACTTTACCACATAAGCCTTCTTCAGCAGACCAGCTGCTTCACCCTCTTCACAAACAGCTTGGGTTGATCATTACCTCGTGTTTCAACAGCACTGATGCACTTTTTGATGATGGTGAACCCTATCTTATCCAACTGTGCACCTACAAAAAAAAAAGGGGGTTGAACAGTTTTAAAGCACCATTAGAACTACGTCTTTCACTGAAAATAAGGCTGGACTTAACCATAAAGCTAGTACTTTTGAGGCAAAACTGTAAATATTCTGAAATTGGAAGAATACATCACTTTTTATAGAGAAATTACGCTTTTTGCTTTCACAAGCCTGCCTAGCCAAAGTAAAGGCTTGTTCTGGTGATAGTGGCTTCAGTGAATCTGTTCACAGCAGCATCCTTTGAAGAATGGGATCTCTGATTAGTTACATATGTTGGCAGATGCAAGATGGAATTTAACAGTACTTACTGCAACATCGACAACATCTGAGAGAGCTCACCAAATGGGACAAGGAAGTACTTACGATGAAAAAACATAATTATCAACAGCAGGGCTTTTACTGAGTCCTACCCTCAGCCAAAGAAATTCCCACACTAAACATACAGGCCACATGTATATCGTTTCACAGCAGTTAATGATCTGACTACATGAAAGCAGATGCATGAACAGGACAACAGCTGAGCTGCAGCATTCCTTTGTTGTTCCTATCTTACTCTTTTTCTTCACATCAAAACCTCATTTAAAAGCTGATGTTGGAAAACTGCCCTCCCCCAAACATCTGGCCTTCTTGCTCCTGAGGACCTGGTCTGGCACCATGAAAAGACAAATCTGAGGAAAAATTTCTATTAATAATACCAGGATCCAGCTTAAATCAGCAATTTCAAGTTTTTAAAAAAGCAAACATAAATTTCCTCATACTCAAAGAAGGATACCTGTTTTCACTCTTATACTTCACCAACAGAAGAAAGCTAACATCATCTGAAGAAAGCCATCTCTTCTACTTCCATATTTTGGTTTATAGTTTAAATGTACAAATTCAGTTTTTTTTGCTGATCTTGGCATTCAGCTGCAACTGCTTTTAAAACCATACCTACACATTCTAACAGAAATGTATACACAATCTGGATTAAGAAATTGTGATGCACTTACATACAAGCTCACCCTTGAATCAATTTCAGGCATGAAGTAAATTGGCAAAAACAATCAGACTGTTTCTCCAGCTTATGTCCAGTCCTACAATTCTTACATATGTACTGAGTTAGTGTGAAAACCCATTAATTACAAAAGCCACAAGTAATATTCAAAACTCAATATTTAAAAGCAAAGTAATTAAGAGGAAAAAAGAGCTGGAGGAAAAAAAATTACCTTTGCCTTTCTCAATTTTAAAATATTAGCAAAATCAGCCTTAATGCTATTTCAAATACTTACTTCCCTCTCGTTTTGCATTTGCTTTATTCAAGTTGATGAGCAGCTAACACAAAAAGAGTAAAAAAGAAATTATTTTAAAGACTTTCACAAAACCAGAAAAAAAAATATATTTTCAATCTTAATGCTCAACAGGCACAAATACAGCTGTTTACAACGACAACATAGCACCACCAGCAGCTCTAACAGCAGGACTAGAGGTCTGTGTCCCCTCAGAACAATGTCAGCTACAACCACTGAAATTAACTGGGATTAATGCGCTCCATGTTCCTATGTTTCTCTGCAGGTTAAATTCCCACAGTTTCAAGGTCATTCAAATTATTAAGAACGTGTTGATTCCTGGGACTTATGTTCCAGTTTGGCTTTCCCAGAAGTTGTAAACTTATTGAGGAGTCCAGCTCAGTCAACATGTCATGGTAATAAACACCTCTGCAAATGAAACCAGATTAGTGTAACAATGAGGTCAACCAAACAACTACTGGGGCAGACAAGTGACTGTGTTGTTGTCTAGAAAACCCCATTACTTCTGGCCCACAAGACCAATATATTTATCATTGTAAGAATAAAGAGTGTGTTTCAATTCAATATTTCAGATCCATTTCCTGATGATAGGCAGAAATTAAGCAAATTCATGTGCAACCTCAGTCCCATTGACAAGAACTTTTTGATTTGGTTTTAAAAAATAAAATAGTATCATGTAACTCACTCATGCAAGTTTGCCACTGGAATGCAGCATGGCAGCATAAGACTAAGTGAACATGCTTATACTAGACATTTTCTACAACACCAATATTATCATTGGGATGGGAAACCATTTATAAAAATTGACGCTGTCATTAAAATGAAAAATTCTCATATCTGCATTAGCAGTTATCTACACTGAGTTTTACCAAGTTACTCATCTCTCCTGAGTTTTATTTCACTTTTATCCTTTATTCATTGAATCTATCATTTTGCAAACTACATAATGCCAGTTTATTAAAGTAGAAATGGGATCAGAAAGTAGAGAGTGAGAGAATTCCCCATTACACTATAAAAGAATATTTTAAAAATTATGCTTACAGCTTCTTTTCCATCCAACGCTTCCATCCACAGCTTCCTGTCTTCCTCAGAAAATGCCTGCATGGTCACAGGAACTCCAGGCCTGCAAATGTACCAACAACATAAAGTAACTGCATTCATCAGCAACTAAAAAAACGCTTGTCAAATTCTATTTCCAACTACAAGCAAAATCCCATTGTCCTAAAAGCCAGGGTTCATTTTCTTTTGCTTCATAACTGAACACTGCTTGAAAATAAAAGGTATAGAAGTGATAGATGTACTAAGAAATAGGGAGAACAGGGATGAAAAAGGAAAGAGAATGTAATCTTTAAACTATTTGAAATAGCTCATTGTTGATAACCTGCTGATTCCAACACTTGCTGAAGTTACTGAATTCTGTGAATTGTAAATAAACTTGGACTTGCTTTGTTGTTAGATGAAAAATGGAATTTGTTAACTCAATATATAATCTTCACCTTTAAAGCAGCAACAATGATCATAGCTTGCAACCATTTAGCTCTTTTCACTAAATTACAACTGTGAAGGTATCAGAGTACCAATCTAGAAGCAATACGTCAAACTCAGTACATGATGCATGAAATATCATTTATTTGTCTTCAAAATAAAGTCAAAGGAAACAAAACCTTCCCTCATCATCCTGTATTGGAAAAAAATTAAATCTAGGTAGTATTTCAGAAGGATAATGCTCTTTATCAATAAATAACTTTTTCCTATCCTAGAAGATCTCTGCTCTCTCCTTAAAATTTAAATTTCTCTACATTTACCATTAGTCACCTTCAAGTAAACATGATGGAGTGAAACAGAAAAAAGTATCACTTCCCAGAGATTTAACCAGAATCTTAGCACCCTCAGAGTCATAAATATCAGAATTTAAAGAAAATACAACCATCTCAGCTTTCCTTTTGAAAGAAAAATATGCAAATTTTCAGCTAGCTCGAAGTTACGCTTAAGTCACACACAAGGCCAAATGTTTGCTACCTAAAATCTTCCCTAAAATGTTACGACCTTGCCTCCTTCCAAAGCACCGTACCAAAGAAAACCCCATGCCCAGCTGTCAATCCCTGTGTTATTTTTTAACTTGGACAAGCTGAGGGATAAGTGTGCCCTGAACTGATACCAAGGAAACAAGCTAATGGCCTGCAGCACAGAACTAATCTCCATGGGAACATCTCAGTACTACACACATATATTATTAAAAGAAAAATGTCTGATATCAAGGTCACAGCAGATCAAATTGTGTCTATTATATTAAGACAGAAATGGGAACTAGATTTTTCCCCCTTTTACCAGAGAAGAGAATGAAGAAGTGTTTGCAGGATCAAGGAAAACCTGCTCTCCATCCATCTCTGTATAAACTCCAGATACCCCACTAAGCAGATGACACACAAAGGGGGACAGACTGACATTTCTCATGCTATTTTTTAGCAATTTTATCAGACTCAGTTTGAATTCTGTAATCCTTACTGACTAATCAATACATTGACCCAAGAGGAGCTGATGCCTGGAGTATAAATCTTTACTCCCTTTCATACTGTTGGGACACAGTGTTAGAATAGCTAAACCACATCCTCCTCAACTCAAAAATACAAGTTCAAACCATGCTGTAGAGTGATGACAATCATCACCTGAGCTGTAAATGAGCATCTTCTCATCTGCCACGTGAGCTAGAAGTTTTCTGATGCAGTGAGAGTTTAACATCCCTTATCCACTGCTTGTTGTAGGAATGAACATGCCTCAGGCCAGTCTGATTGGTCACACAATCTCAGCATAGAGTCTGATTAAAGTTTGAGCATGTAATCACAGACATATCTGCAGACCATTAGCAATCACAGGACAGGGACCTGACAGCATTGGCCCCACTGCTTTTGGAGTGCAAAACACTAAGAATCTGATGCAAAAAAAACAAAAGCCCATGAAACTTTATCCTTTATTTATACTATATTATAAATTAGCAAGTGGTTAATTGGTATAAGTAAGGAGCAAACATATAGATTAAATCAGCTCAGAGGGGGTGGATGCAAAAGCTCAGCAGCAATCCACTAATTTATATCTAGTATTCAATTCCAGACATGATCCATTTCTGCATCAAAAGAACGTAGCATTACCACAGCAATATTTATTTGGAGTACCTTATTACGTTGGATACCCTCGCCTTCATAAATGAAGACTAGAACACTGTTGAAAGACAATATTTATCAAATTTTGAGGCCCTTTACAGAAGAATATTACCAAGTCTTTTCTTTAGAAATAGAGCAACAAGTGGTACATCAAAAAGACAGTGGCAACAATGTTCAAGATGCAGTGGATGATTACACCAGGCACAAAAAGCCTCAAAATCCCAATAATCTTATTTCAATCTGAAAATCCTGCATATCTCCTCAGCAACTCATCATTTTGGAACGCAGGAGTGTGATGTAGTCATGCAATAAGTCTTTCACTATAGCTGTATGTACTTCAATTTAAGCCATGTTTCTTCACTATGATAGCTCTTACTAGCTCCTCTTAACTTTGTCTGCGCTTTTCTTTAATGTGAGCTCAGGCAACGTCTACATTTCAGGTTAGTTACTCTGCTTCTGCTACACACAGCTGAGGTAAAACCCAGTGAGACACGGCAGTGCTTGCCTGCTCCTCCAGTGACCATTCCCATTGGAACTCTGACTGAGGGCTGAAGAAATCAGAAGAAAATACAACAGTAATTTTGCAGTAGTTTTAACAACTACTTAAAAAAAGCTCTTCCTAGTGTGTTTCACAAGCTTACCTGTCTGAAGCTTCTAAGTCAAAACAGAATCGCCTGTCTATTGTATCTGTATTTCTTTTGGTACAATATGTAAGGACAAAGAGTTCCGCATCACCCTGTGAAAAGAAAGTTTTTATAAGCTTGACCCAGTTCTTGTTGGTTTTTATAAGCTCCAGGCAGCCAGCTGTACAAGGCAAGTAAGGTAAATTTATATTAAATGGCAGAAGCTGTACTGAAAACTGACACTTGCAAAAGAATTCTCCTATGTTTGCAGTTCACTTTTCTATACAATAACATAAATTCCATGGTCATTTCTGGGACATAAATCTAAAAACACTGAGTCCATTTTAGCTGGTACTTTACAGAATGACTCAGTACTACAGTAAGTTTAACTAACAAAAACATTTTACATTGGTTAAAATATAAACACACGAAGAGACTTTTCCCATTTTATGTCAGCCACAGTGATTTCCACAGTAAAGACCATGGTAAAAGCTACACTAACTAGAACAAAGGAAGTGTTCTTTACTATCTGTAACATGTCTTACAGAATCAACTCCTTCTTTCTTCGAGACCAACACCAGGATCTTATTTTACCCAGGAATCACAAACTCATCTGCCTGAGTTGTACCAGATTAAATTAGGATTAACTACACATATTGATTATTTCTTGTCTTATTCAGCACCTCCAGACAGAGAGGGCTGCCACGGAAGGAGTAACTGCAGGGGTTTCCAAATGGGAGATCTTTTAATACAGCGGAAATGGCTTCACAGATGTTTTAGAATGCTAAATACTCAGCCAGCATACTGTATACTATACAAACTAAAATGCTTATTACAACTAGAGCAAATTAGGATAAATTCATAGAAGTACTGAAGTGATTAAGGAAACCAAATACCACTAATTTTCAGTACATCAGGTTTTCCAAAGCTTTTGAAAGATTCTTCCAAATTCAATATATTTGTAAATACACGCAGTCCTCAAAATTATGAAAGCCATCTCCCCCCTGATGAAACTAATCAGATATAATAACTTCATAAAATTCCAACAACATGATTTTCTAACCAAATTTGAAGACAGGGCAGTGTGCATTTACAGGCATATTGATTCAAGCCTTAGTTTCCAGATTCAGATATCCTTTTTCCTTGCAACAAAACACATTTTACCCCATCAATACATTAATTTAATGTGTCATCTTTAAAGGCAATCAATTCCCAACTATTTCAGTAGGAATTAAAGCCATTTTAAGATAAATAAAGACTTGGGTCTTGAATATTTCAGATGCTTTTAAAGATACCTGAAATTACATTCAGTTATCAGTACAAATTATATTCCTATCCACTTTTCTAGTCCCACTTCTAGTATTTAAATCTCCAAAAGAAAACTATAACTGAATCATTTAATGAAGAAATTTCTAGGTCTGTTACATTTTCCTGATTTATACTTTAGAAAGTTAAAGCCCTCATGGATAAATAGGATTCTAAATGGTGAAACATTGCATGTTATCTGTGCGAGGTCCTCTGGTCTTCTAAAAGGAAGCAACTGAAAAGTCTAGAGAATTCTTATCTATTAATTCATCCACTATTTTTGGTTAATGCCCTTCAATGGCAGACTGAATTGCATGAGGAAAGATAAAAAAAGGGGCAAGGGGAGGGAGAAAGTACTTGACACATCTCGTCTGACAGATTCTCTGATCTAAATACAAGGCAAGTATAAGAGTAGAATACATAAATATACATACAACTTTCCCTCCTGATCTGTGTTCAAATGGGATCATGGAGAACTTCTTGGTCTCTTTCCTGTACATGCAATAGTGCTTCACCCAACTGGAACCAAAAGGAGCAGGCCCTACATAACACAAAAGTAATAAATAGTATGCACTTTTCCCAGTTTCTGCATTCTCCTCTCCTACTTTTCAAAATGATACTTAAGAGCCCTACTTAATTCCTAATAATGCAGTATTTAAAGCAAAGGTACAAATTAAGAATGTTATACAACATCATACAAATGTTAACCACTGCTTATTATTCTAAAATATGATGTGTGTTGTACTTCACTCTTATGCTTAATGACAAATTCAAAATGTATCTTTGTCTTGCTACTACAGACAAAATAATTTTTCCCTATAAAATAAATACCCCCTTGAGACTTTATTTAGAAGAATACAGAAAGCTAGAATTACACCTGGTAACTTGAAACCAAATAACCACAGGTTACCACACATCTGTTGCAAGATCTAAACAATCTCATGATTAAGGTCTAACCACAACTTCTGACACCAGAACTCACTCCTATTAATCAGCGCATACCCTAGACAGAAGACACTTACTTTAGAGCCCAGCTTCCTGCAAATAGTATTGCAGAGATTTGCATCATAATGCTAACTGTTCAAACTTGGATTCTGACCCTTTGTATCTCAGCACTTCTATTACTTAACTTTTCCTAAAAAGCAGGTCTGCAAATGAATCTTCTCACTCTATAAGGGCAAACATCTCAAAAACAAGATTTATGCAAAATGTTTAAAAATAAATAATAAATTACAATAAATTGTCATTCCTTGAGCAACAAGAGCTCTGCATCTCACTTGGCTTTTTTACTAGTGTGAGAAACATTCATAATTGTTTGAAGTGTTGACAGGATATGATTTATGTGACATGCACCTTCACAGCAAGAATTTTAACACCAGCTACCTAACATATAGCCTGCTTTATTTGACCCTATCATCACAATTAGGTAATGAAAGTGTATCAATGAATCAAGGAAATTACACTCAATTTCATCATACTCAACAAGCCAAATTTTCAGAGGCTAATTTGACAACTCATGTTGCTGGGTGACAACAAATGTTTGACAGTTCTAGGGGAGATCATTAGTAAGAGATTAAAAACAAGATTAAATCCATTCTTTGGTCAAACAAAACTTCCCTCAATTCAGTCACTTGTACTAAAAACTGTCACATTTTCAGCTCAATATTCTTTTTATGATCCAGAGTAACAACGCTGTTAAAAACTTTGAAAATATACTTAGATGACTCTTTAATCAAAGGTAAATTCTTTGCATCGTCATGTAACCTGTAGAGACAAGACTTGCCCAGATGCTCAATATAGGCACTGTGGAATACAAAATACACCTTACTTTTTTCCTGTACATAGAGGTAGCCTTCCATCGTGAAGTGATTTGCTCTTTTATGTTCCTGAGGATTTCTTCTGATCTTGTTCATGAGCTCCTCTACTTCTGACCTTGTTCCTTCAAAACGATTTCGTGTCTAAAACAAGACAGCAAAAACCCTTTGGTAATGAGATAGGAAGGAAGACTGACTTTTCCTGGCTGATAAGAATCACATACTAGGTTTGCACAGCAAGGTTTTTGTGGTGGGGGGCTACAGACAGGGCCTCTGTGAGAAGGTGATAGAAGCTTCCTCTGTGTCCCATGGAGCCAGTGCCAGAGAGTTCCAAGACAGACCAGCCACTGGACAAGGCTGAGCCCATCAATGACAATGGTAGAGCCTCTGGGATAATGTATTTAAGAGGGAAAAACTACACAAAACCAAATGCAGCTAGGGAATGGAGCGAGAATATGTGCAAGGAACAGCTCTGCAGACCCCAAGGTCAGCGCAGAAGGAGGGGCAGGAGATGCTCCAGGTGCCAGAGCTGAGATTCTCCTGAAGGCCCTGTGGACATTGGACAAGTCCATGGAGGACTGTCTCAAGTGGGAGAGACCCCATGCTGGAGCAGAGGAAGAGTATCAGGAGTCTTCCTCCTGAGGAGGAAGTAGCAGTAGAGGCATCATGTGAAGAACTGACCATAACCCTCATTCTCCTGCACCACTGAGGGAACAAGGGAGGGCTGGTGGAAAGGTGTGCTTAAGATTTGGGGTTTATTTCTCATTACCCTACCCTAATCTGGTAATAAATTCAAGTGAATTCTCCCAGTCAAGTCTGTTTTGCCTCTAATTGGTCTGTAATTGGTTTTCCTCTCCACAAACTCTCCAGTTAAGGAGGGCAGTGATACAGCAGCTTTAGTAGGCCTCTGGCATCCAGCCAAAGCCAACCCACCACAAATAACTAAAAAAGGAGACCATGATCCAGGTCATTTTAGGACAGTTAGTTCTAAAGCACAATTCCCATATATGTGTTTACTCCAAGTTTTCTGATATTCTTCAAAATCAATGTGAGGTTTAGACATCAGCTGCTGTGACTGTGGAAAGCACACTAAGACTGCCAGAGTAGGTTTATGAAACAATGCACAGACCTGTTCAGAGAGAAGTGAAATATTGAGTGTAAAATAAATTTGAATACTGCAATTTCCTTAGAAAAATATTGCTACATATATTGGCTTGATTCATGAGACTCTTACTTGTTGTGTCAGGAAGTAGAGGATTTTCTGCGGTAACTGAGGAAAAAAGTGTCAGGAAGGTCATGGACAGTGTATAAAGATGGAGACTATATATGTGCCAAATGTTTTGACTACACACAAGCAGAAGCATGTAAAAACAACCTAAAAAAACTTGGAAGTCCAGTTGATTATTATTCCTGAATGTCACTTATTCCAAAGTCTGCAAGCATCCGGAAGAGAAATATTTATCAGAACATTAGCAAAAACAATCAGAAAGTAACCATGCCACCCACAAATTATATGACAGGACTATACAAATCAACAGAGCAGCTCACACCTGACACGAGAAACTCTTTGGTTTGGTCTGAAAAACACTGGTAACTGGTAAATGAGCAAATAAAACCACAACAATCATGGTAATAGCTGGTTTTCTCTACATATGCACCTGTCCAAGCTGAAAACACTGAAAAATACTTTAAAATCCAAGCTGGTACATGTGTTTTGAGGAAAGCACATAGTTTCAGATGCATGCTTATGTGTCTTATTGCTTTCTGAAAGCCCCTTCATTTTTCTGAAAATGTGGCCTCACCTATTTTATCTTTTCCCCAAGACAAGCATACATGATAGCACAACTTTTGGAAGAATCAGCTTTCTAGAGCTTGGGCTACAAGACTAGGGTGGGTCTTTTTCTTTCTTTCATTTGAGGGGAACAGATGGGCAGTGAGAGCAAGGCAGGGTTTGTGGCAGGGTGTGGAGAGGAAATCCATAGGATAATTTTCACTGTCAAGACAACCTGAATGAAAGGAAAGGCAACAACTACAGCTGTACTGGCAACCCTTAAATCACTCTCCATATCCAGCTAGGCTGCCTGTACTGGATCTTGTACTCTTTCATTTCTAACACATCAATCCAGTGTTCTGCCAGCAGCTCAGCTGTACCACAAGCAAACCCCAGTTCATTTTTTCCTTTGGGATGTCTCGCTGATCTTCAGCACAGAGAAGAATGTGTCATGTCCTCCCACAATCCTTTCAAATGCTTCCTTCTATTCTCCTTTTACCTCAGATAGTTGTTGAGCCTTGTTCTGACTTCTCTCTACAGCCTCTATCTATTCATAAAACCTGAGCTGCAAAGCTCAAGCTCTTCAGAATCTGGTGGGGCACACTGTGATACCATTCAGTCAACTGAAAATGCAGCTCTGGGATTAGCTTACTTTATTACTGCTCATCACTTCTTCAGATCACTCCACTGGCTCTTTTCCATCTGTATTCTGAGACCCAGCTCTTCAAAACTGTATCAGAGTTTCCCTCTCATGTTTCATCTGGCATCAGGTCCCCTCTAAGCTGCTCCTCACTCTGTTAAGAAGCAAGAAGAAGCAAGTCTGGCCTGACATTTGCTCCACGAGCACTGACTTCTGCCACAAAAGTCTGCTTACAAAGTTACCACTAATCAGTTCCCCTTCTCAAACCAAACAACAGATCTAAAGGAAACTTGACACTTGAATATACAGGAAGAAAATTAAAGGAATGGTACCATGACATATGAATCACGTCACTATGCATTACAACAACTGTAATCCTCCCTTCCACCCTTCTGCCTCCCTGCTAGTTAAGCCATTTCTAAAAACAGACTGTCCTCTCCAAGAAGTAGTTTCTGTGTCTTAATTCCAGATGCCCTCAGAGGTCAACAAAACAAATGCACCATAAGGAATTGATTGTTTGCAGTAAGGTGTGTGGTTTGCTTCCTACCAAGAGGCCTCTGGCACACCCAAGCTCCTCTGAGCAAGCTGTAGTCTTCATAAATCTCAAGGAAGCAAGCAGACCATCTGTGCAGTAACTTTGTCAGTAACTGCTTCAGCTTTCACCTTGTTTCCTGCTCTCCCAGTCCAGATCACACTGGGAGATTTGGGATGAGGGTACACTAAACTAGTGGTGGCCCCATTTGCCTGTCCTTGAAGGAACACATCATTTTGTCAAATACGCCGTGGGTGCCAACACCAAGTCTCCTCACAAAGTTCTACACTCCAAACCAGCAGGCATGTTCTGGTTTGAAAGGGCTGCTGCAAGACAAAACAAACACCACACTGCTGTGACCAGCTGCTTTTCTTCCCTTTTCTTAGTTATGAATAATGTAACTCTCTAGGGAAATGACCTCCAGACATGACCACCACATACTCAATTTCAAAGCACACCCAAAACACTGAAAATTTTATATTTCATTACCTATACTCTGAATATCCAGTATTGTATTCATTTTAAATAGACTTCATTTGTTTTAAATAATCCTTGCACTATTTCTGTCTCAAAAAAAAAAAAAAGAAAAAAATGAGTGGAGGCCTTTTACTTCATGCTTGTTTTTTACCGTATTATTAGAAATCACAAAGAACTCGCTGGAATCAGTGATGATTTGTTCAGTGATGTGGCTGGTTATCCAGGAGATGGCACCATATCCCCAAAATTCACAGGCAATGCACTCACATGGAACTCCTAAGTGCTGACAATACAGATACTGCACATGCAGAACTTCAGAAAGTGATTTTACTCACAAAAGTAGACTCGACTTACATTTTGTATATTTATCTGCAAGGCCATTTTGTAATGATTGAAGTCTTTAGCAAGTTCATATCCCTGGTGATAGAAAGTGAACAAACCCTGAAAAAATGATAGCACCTGAAATAGAAATAAAAGACTTGTTAGAACAAAAACCCCTCCATTTTCTTCAATACAATTGCTGCACATAGGCTTTTTTGGAAAGATGGGTTACAAAATGATTATTTTAAAATAAATTTCCACTAATGCCTATACTTCGTGAGTAATATTTAAATCCAAATTATGATCTATGTATACAGACATTTTGGATGGTCCTGTCTCTGGAATTCCACTCTGATCTCTACTTTCCATTTGACCATAGGAAATGTATATCCCATGTTTCCAAACATGTAACATTTTCCTACAACTGATGTGATACCAATGATGTCTGGAACACATATTTGTGCACAAGGAGGTAATTACCATTCTGTCTTTTCGTCACCATTTCCCTGGTCATTCCTCTCTCTGCTAATGACCACATGGAGATGACTGTCACATCAGTTATCTGGTTTGCTGGAAGAAGGAGGCTTTCCCCATTGCTGCTTTTTGTGCATAGATCTGACCTCCTGTCAGAACCAGCAAGTGAGCAACTTAGCATATGCTGACTTTTGTATTTCCATTTAAAAGAACAAACAAGTTGTACTACACTGGAAGCAGCATGAGGTGTAGCCCTGTCTAACTCTCCTATTTAGTTCAGGTTGCTGGAACAAAGCAAGAGAGACATAAAAGAACAACTCTCTAAAGAGAACAAGCCAAAGAACGTATTTAATAAGTCTGAAGTCATATAGAAAATACACCATTTTAAAAAAATGCAAAAACCACATAAATTCCAAGTATTTTTAAGGGAAAAGGAAATAAGAATTTCATACAAAGTAACTTCAGCTTTCTAGTCTAGTATAAACTTCCAAGTACAGATTAGGCAAAAAAGTACAGCGCCATCCAGAAAGAGCTTTCAGAAATGAGAAAGGGACATGTTGCAAGAACATAATTTGGAGATTCATTTCTCTAGTCTGGCTTCGAGGAAACTTCAAACTGTCCGAAACACAACAACCAACTGCAAAGCTATTTAGGATTAGAATTTTTTTTTTTTAAGAAAAAGCCAACATATCTACACCAAAAAAACCCCACACAACAATTCTTTTCACAGCATTTTGCCATTCTTTAAACAATGCTAATATAATTGCAGTAATTTATTCCCCCTTAAGTATTCTAACCATTTTTTTCATACAGGAATTATCTATATTAAAATAGACAGTTCTTAATAACTGCATAATGACCAGCTATTTTGATTAGAGTAATTTGAAATTTTTTTTCATTATTGCATTAATGCAATTGTATCAGAATAAAAGGACAGACTTGGCCCAAAAGCACAGACTTCAGAGCATGAGAGAATGGAAGTCGCTTCTACAATCCATCCTCCCTTTATTCTCAGTATTACACTTACTGTTCTCTTGCTGTTTGATACATTTGTACCTAAAATACCAAGTTAATGTACATTTCAGAAAATTTTCAAGTAAGTTCTTTTCTTAGATTTAAGAAAGTCTCATCAGTGCATGCACGATTTTCACCAAAATTCAATTAAACCCCTTGATTTTTGCACAGATTCAACTGGAAGTGAAATTAAACATATCAGGCTATCCAATAACGGGCTTCTTATCCAGCAGCACCCTCCTAATTGATTCATATCTGCAATTCTTTACTAGCAGGCCTCTAAGCCCAACCTTCATAATTAAAATTAGATTCCTTGCATTAGTCAGCAATGGTTTCACTGGTTAGAAAATTCAAGGCAAGAATCCTGACACCAACATCTTGAACTCTCTATTCTATCTCAAAAGGTGAATTGAGGTTTTTGCAGTACAACAAAAAGTTTCACACATTTTTTGAAAACCAACATCAGTGGGTCCAAATAAGTTCTTATTACTGAGGTTTGACATGCCTGGTTAAGTTTATCTGCACTAGGAATCTATGCAGATGTAACAATTTAGTTTAAATTCTGTTAAGACACGCAATCGATTGTGTTTTCCAGAAAGCAGAGTTTGGCTTCTGTCCAAATGCATTCTTTCTCCATCCCTTATGAAAGGTAGGGTAGGTCAAATTCCCCGATACTTACAGGCTCCACACACTCAAATTTCTTCCGCTCCTGTATCTCCTGCAACTTGCACACATACTCAAGGGACAGCTCATAGAAGTGTTTCCTGTTCTGCTCCACTTGGTTATCTGCCTGGACACAGAGCACACCTCATGAAGTTTCACAAATATTTTGCAGACAGCTTCAGGATAACACACACACACACACAGAAGTGGCAAGCAGATTATTTTCACCATATTTGAGGGATTTGTTACAACACAGATCATTCCTTTACTTTTTAACAGCAGCAGCAATTCCCTTTCACTAGGTAATATATGTTGTTCTGAATTACTTTTCAGAAAAATTCCAGCAACACCTCTTCAAGTTTCTTTTCTAGGGAATCCAACTTTTAACAGCATTGCAAAGGTACCTGCCCAAACAGGGAGTGGGAGCTAAGAGCATCGTCGATTAGAAAAGGGGGAAATCATCTGTCCAATCAAATTAAGGAAGAAAATGTTATTTTGGAAAACTACAGTCCTGGTGCTGTAAGTTTTACCGTATAACCCAAATAAGTGCTGTAAATAGCCAGAATGCTGTTGTACCCATCCCACATCTGTGCTCACTCTGGCAAGAATGGCAAGAAACGCAACAGAAAAAAAGTTCACTTATTGGTACAACACTCCACAAGCTTCCTCAGAGCATCAAGTAACTAAAAGTGCAGCCTTTCTACCTGCAGCTGATATTTAACACAGCTTTGCAGAAATGCCAACACCATATTGATGCTGAACAGTTATATTTCAGCTGCCATCCATCTGCATATAAATATTTCACTTTCTAGCATCTACCTATTATTTTATGAAGTTATTATTTAAGGTACATCTAAGATTCGTTTAAATTAATCTTAAAACTTGGTAATAGAAACTGTTATTGAAATACATTAAAGAAAAGGTTACTTTAAGCAACTAACACTTAGTCTTTGCCCACAAAGATAATACAAAACGCGTCTACAGTGAATTACCAAAGGAAGTGGAGAAAGGGTTAGGTGAAAGGACAAGACTTACTATCAGACTCTCTCTTAAATACTAAGACTACATCCTTGAGGCAGAACAGTGACTACTGTGCTTTAAGAGGATAAACCAAATTAGCTTTAAGACAGTTTTGCCTTAAGACGTGCTTGGCTATACTGCTCTGTGCTGGAGAACTCTCAGCAGTTAAAGAGGCACAACCACAAATGCCATTAAATAAATCAAGCACTGATAAGCATTTTGGTAAGCAAATATGTTTCAACAAGCCATGCCATTTCGATGCATCCCATAAACTGCGGAATTGTTTGAGTTGTCAGCCTATAAACACAGGAATTGTTTGAGTTGTCAGCTAAGCTTCTAATCATATATATATGAAGGGTACCACAACACCCTAGAAAGAGCCTCTGAAGTGGATCTTTGAGGACATCTGGCTCACCACACAATCCAGAATACACTATCACATCTCTCAGTTTTTTGAGGCATGAGCCTCCCCACGCACCCAGCAAGCTGCATTGTAGTTTGTGTACTGCTGAAGAAAGACAGAAATAAGAAACACACCCTGGCTCAGTAAAATTACAGCAATATCCCACCACCAGGAGAGTCAAAAGTTGTGTTCCTGTTAAGACACACCTCCAGAACATGGCACATTTTTCATCAAATTTTTTTCTAATTCATCCCTGCACTATTTACTTCAGTCAGGAACTGACACAACTAGACACAAATAAAACTAAATTACATACATTATAATGCAACTATATACATCTGTTCTCTAAGCTTGTGCAAGAAATTGTTTCCTATTTCCTCTAACAATACGCTCCAAGGGCCTTTTTTCTTTAAACTGCCTATTCATTTATACTTCAAAATTAAACACACAAATGTGAGAGCTTGCCTGAAGAATTTCAGAATTTTTGCTCATGAAACTTTGAAGGATATTTAAAACAAATCTATTTGCTCATTCTAGATTTCACACATGCTCTAAAGCTTCAAGCTATATTTGATACAGCTTCAAAACGCTTCCTAGAGGCATTATGTATTTTTCCATTGAGGCTAAGTCTCATTTCAGATTTGATATCGAGAACCATATTTCATCAAACAATCATAATCAGCCCTTTATCATTTTCTCTGCGTCAAGTTCTTTGGCAGCTGATCAATTTGACAAAAGTACAGGTCCTGACACATGAGCCATGCCCAGTAACTTCACTGGGACAACTCAACTCCCCAAAAGACACTTCTGTACCCATTTGAGGGTCTATGTTGCAAGTGCAGCATGGTGAAGTGACATCTCAGTGAAACTCAAGAGTAGAGAAATTCCAGGGTAACTTTGCCAGTAATATTAACCATTTTTATGAAAAATGGCATAGAATATTTGGGATGGGGTAGAGGGAAGGGACAGGAGTTATCCCTGAGGAAAACATTAAGGTTTTTTATAGTCTAAGCACTAATAATTCTGACATAATTACATTTATCTGGTAAAAAAGTCCTTCTGGCTACAGCAAGTCTCTACAAGATTTCCCATCAGTCTTCTCACATACTATTTGCTGTTGCTCCAGGAATAAAAACTATTACAAACAAGTTGATAATGGTAATAAACCCAGAGAGACCCAGAAGGAATGCCAGGCAAAACAAATCTATCAGTTATGAATTGTCAACAAATTTTTTTATACCACTACTCAAAAAAAAATCCCAAAACAAATCTTCAAAATGTGAGAAAAAGTAGAGGCACAAACCCACTTTATTTGGGTATAAAAGTCTTGCTGTCCTCTGCATAAAGTATTATCACAGGACATTCAGTCAATACTCACAATGCAAATTACATGAGTGGTAAAGCCTTGTAAGAAATGCAGAGTTTTTCCCAGTATGTTTGCACTTTGCTATTCCCTCAATTATATATAAAAAAATGACATGAGGCTCAGCACTTCATACACACAAAACCCTTGATCTAGAAAATGGTGGAGGTACTAAGTTCAGCAAATACTGATTTTTGCACCAAGCTTTCCAGATGAGAAAATTGGTTTGTTTTACCACTATGAATCCTGTTTCTGCATTTGCTTAAGTATATTTACCTGCTCCAAAGCCTTCAGCCTGCATAAAAAAAAATAGAGGCAACAATACCTCTTGTAATTGTAGCTCTTTCTTCTTAGCTGATAAATTCAAATGTTTTTCTAACAAACTGTAGTTCTTCTCTGTCTCTTTATCAAACTTCTTCTTTTCCTCCTAGACACAGAAACAAAGTAGCAGCCATGTAAATATAAAAGTGTACTATTTTTCTTCTTTTAAAATCCTAGTTCATCAGGAACAAAGAAAAAATATCATGCCTCCAGTAAGCAGAGAAAAAAAATGCTCCATCTCATTTTAAAAAGGAATTTAAAGGCTAACTTGAAATCACATCCTTATGGTGTAGCTTATCACACAGATGCTTACATCTTCTAAGTTAAAAAAGCAAAAAACCTGACCTCTTCTTGATTTATTGCATTTTTCATTATTTTCAGGCATCATCCACACCATCTCATTTTTGAATGAAAGGCATTACATGGAAATACTAGTTTCACTGAAAAAATAACTTTCTAAAATTGACAAAGGAGAAGTTCCAACAGCTCAAAATACAAAGGAAATACACCTCTGTATTCCATGGGATTTCTTCATTTTAAAGCTATACAACAACTTCAGTGTAGAATTCCTATTTCTACCAGAGTTTTATTGTGCCCATGACAAAAAAACCCAATAAAAAATAACAATATCCATAAAACTTAATATCATAGTATCAAAAGCGAAACTCTCACAGACACATATGAATATCATTTGCACAATGTAAATCCGTTTCTCTGCCCTCCAAAAGTAATGTATTGGAAGAGGGACAGTCATTACATTTTTTTTTAGGAAATCTGAGTTTCTGAATCTAATTTAGTAGAAGACATTGTAAAACAAATTGATTCCTCAGTTCCAGTGTATTAAGGCAAAAATCAGTATTCATTAATTCAACCAACCAGTACTGAAGCTATTTTTAGTATATCTAATTGCAGCTGAAAATAACCTCAAATAAGTAAAATCAAGTATTTAAGTACATATTCAAGAACTGACAGATTTATTCATCAGAAAGATACTAGTTCAATTAAACTATTCTTCCTCATCTGTAGATTTGAAATCACATTTACCGGTTTTCTAACCAAACCCCTGGTTAAACTCTACAGATGTAAGTGCCCTTTTTTTCTCCTCTTAACTTTTCATTTTGAATAATACTATATATACTATATTAGAAGAGACACACATTTTTGTTGTCTGAACCATTAGACCCTGAAGATGGCATTACATTAAAGAGGCTGTACAGGATTGCTTCTCAGCAAGGACTTCTACCAGAATTTTTTCCCCACTCTGAGACTCAAAATTTCCTTTAAAAACAAGTCTTCAAAAATATTTGTTATCAACTGAGAAACATGAAGATATGCATATAGTATCAGGGTGATTAGAGATATTAGCAATATGGGGAATTAGGAACAAAGTGCAGGGAAACAGGTGAATCTTAATGTTTATATTAGCAAAATTTCCATTGATGTGGTGAACATCTGAATGCCCCCAGGGGAAAAAAAAAAAAAAGAGTTCTCTTAACTTCTTAACGGGCAAAGCCAGAAATTTTACACACATAGCTCAAGATTAGTGCAGTGAAACCTTTCACTAAGGGATTTTTGAGTAAGTGTCTCAGCTTCTAGCTCTATGAAGCTAAACCTTCCTCCCCTTCTTTTTCTTCTTAAGCTTAACTCAGACCATTTCATCAGCAAGCAAAGGAATCTAAGATGCAGAAGAAATCTGAGGCAGCAGATTCAACTTTTATTTTGTAATGGTAAAGCATAAATCTTTCCTAAAGCAAATACTACACAATGTTGCAGATATATTTCACCACTAGATGCCATAGCTTGGTTTTCAGAGCTAAGCAGAGTTATATTTCCAATGTCAGTGTTTTGATTATATTGAATAAATATTCAGTTAAGAATATTCCAAGTGCTAAATATTTATAGAGGGTTTTTATTTAAACATTATACAATTATGTAAGACTTCTATTTAAAGGTTTGAATGACCATTTTTGACAGAGGATTCTGTCAAAAAATAAAGTTTAGATCAGAAATAAAAGCTACAGCTTCACAGAAACTGTATGCAGGGACAGAAGGAAAGAAACATCCATTCAAACAAAATGGGAGATGTAGGCTGTGTGAATGTAATTTGTGTTACAAGCATCAGGGAGAGAATTATAACTAGGAAACAAGTGAAGATGTGAGATAATTTAAAGCATCAGGAGTTCTCACCTCAAAACCAGAAATATTCTTTAACAGCAAAAATACTGCTGAAATAACCCATTCATTACACAGCTGCTTCTATGACAATCAGCTACATTCAGAACTAATTCTCTCTTTCCTTGGAAGACTGGCTGTATGACAGACCAAGTTTTAATTGTGTGCTGGTTGAGTCACCTAATATACTTCGCTAAGTCCATAAAATTACATAAAGCTCAATGCACCATTGACCTGAAAGGATTTATGATCAACAGAGCATTTTCAGTTCACAAGCACTGAAATCCTATGCAGAATATGTTAATCATTCCTGTCAAACTCAAAATGTATAGTGCTCTTATAAGTGAAACATTGTCTTAGCTACTAAATACCACTGGTGATGAAGTCATGAAATTGTAAAATAAACCATATGCAGGTATTTTGAAAATGTATTGAGTTTTACAACAGAAAACTTAAATAAAATGCTGGTTTGTTCTTTTCTACTTTTTTTAATAAGCACTTAAATTTCTTACTGCAAGAAGGTAGACAGAGCCAATGAGTTATTTATTCAAAACAAAAAAAAACTAAATAAAGGCAATTCTCACTTGAAGGTGGTAAAAATGCAGTTAAAAGCATATGGATAAGCAAGCTCCTTTAGGTAGTTAATATTTTTTAGCCTTTGATTGTGCAACTGCAGGCAAACACAAAGCAGAACAGGGTTACCCATTAGGAAGAGGGGGCAGGCTGTTTGCAGAATTCCTCCTATTCCAGACAGAGGAGATAAGGGAGGTGGGGAGGAAGAAGGGAAGGGACACATTCTTCTCTTCTTGAAACATTTCATTTGTTTCTGAAGCAAGTTCTCAAAGTAGGAACAAAAAAAGTGTGAACACATGAAACATCAACAATATGTTTCTGCCAATTACAAGTCATTATTATTATTACTACAATCCAACTAGAGAAATTAAACAAACTTATAAAGACAAGGAGGGACAAACCTTTACAGCTCCAAGCTGCTCTTTCCTAAATCTTTCCAAAGGTTTGATCAGAGTTTCAGTAACACTGAGTGCCTAAAGAAAAAAAAGCATGGGTTAGGTTTCTGTAGCCAGATTGATGAGTCACGTCAGCATCAGCAATAAAAAGAAAAAAGCAAGCAAGCTCTGGGGTAAAATAATAAAAGCATGCAAGTTAGAACTTCTAACTCAAAAAAATTCACCTCTCTGAGTTCATTCAAGCTTAAAAAATTTCTTAATTCAATCCACTATCAGGAAAATTAAATTAAAACAAATGGAAAAATTTCAGAAATTTCCAGGTTGCACCCAAAATTGCAACTGCTTCATTTTTTCCAGTCTTGCAGATCAGGTTGAAAGCCTCAATGACTGAACATCAGAATGAGACAGAGGACAAATAAGCTCATTAGGGGATGCAAAAATTTTTGCAACAAGAAGCACTACAAACAACTGTGGAATTGACCAGTGAGTAGCAAATAATAATCTTTTAAGACAGTTAAAGCCACTAGGCATTCTTATAAATCTCCAAATATTAACACATTTAAGTACATTAATAAGACCTTAAGCTAAATTATAAAATCAAAGAGGTGCAAAGTCAATAAACAAGAGGTTGAGATGACTGAGTGAGCATCTACCAGTGCATTTATGATATAAAGTCTCATAGCCATTGTAAAAAGAAAAAAGGAGGACACGATATTCCATCATAAGACAGAAAACTGTAGCTTATTAGATCTGCACAGCTACTAATTCATGTGAGATTTCCCTGAAGATGGAGCGGGATTCCATTTGGCACAAACATTACTTCAAATTTTAAAAATATTTGAAATTTCAGGAAAGGCTGGTACTTGAACACAGCAGCAGCATGGAAAAGATGACAAGAGCACTGCAGGTAAGGGGGAAGTAGGTGAGATCCTTTTGGTCTGTCCTAAAGCAGACCCACAGAATAAATCATGCCCAGGACTGGGCTCAGCACAGCTACTGGGCTGGGAAGCCAAGAGTTCAGGCATAGCTCCCTGGAATCCCCCTAATATAAAACAGAAGCCTTTCTATCTCTTTCCTCCCCTCTCCCCTCCCTGTATAGTGAAAATCTTCAGATAATACATCACAGGCTTAAACCGACCTTCTGGAACACTTCTGAAAAATTCTTATCATAAAACACACACACGGGATGTACCGGAGACCTGGCACAACACAAATGTGCACAGCGCTGTCTGCTCCCACCCATCCCCGCAGCCATGCGGGATTACTGTGGGAGTCATCCTGCCAATTCATTGTAACCACAGCAACCCACACTTCTAAAGGGCTGGCACAGCACACTAACCTGCAGCTAACTGGAAACCCCAAGAGCCGGCAAGTCTGGGCCAAACTAGGTGCTGCACAGTCATCCGTGTAACAGCTACATCCTAACTTCGGAGCATGTTTTCTCAGCACAAAACTTCCTTCTGCATCCACTTCCCGATTTTGCCAAACACATTTTAAAGCACCCTTCGGTGCACCCTTGGGAGCAACAGGAAAAGGAAGAGCTCTCAAGTCAGAGTGGAGAGCATGGAAACCACACAATCAGTCCTCCTATACTGGAAAACTTTAAATTGTTCTCTGTTCTAACAAAGTGAAGGAGAAAGCTCCTCAGAGAAAAACTCAGAGGATGGCACAAGCGTCCACGAGGTAGAGCACCACAGTTACTGGAATCATTTCAAAGCATTTAAAGGTAATAACCAAGCACTCTCATGGTTAGAGGGTCAAAAATAATTAATAAATGACAAGTTGCTTATTAGTTGTTTGAACTTTTACACAGGAAAGTGTAAGGTTAACATACATTGAATGTATGTTGAACACAAAGTCCAAATCAAAGAAAACCATAGCACCTTGATGTAACAAAGGAAAAATTAAAAAAAAATATGCATAAAAGGCTATACTTCATAAAACAGCAGGGCTGTAAATCACTTGTTCTGCTATTCCTGTGCAGTATTAACCATGGGAACCACTACAGGAATTTGTTTGAAGCAGAAAATAATCTTCAAATCAAAATGGGATGTTCTCTTCAGCGGCTGCCAACAAGCAGATTCCACTGCTGCCAGTGGGATGATATGCCAGTAATTCTTTCATTAAAAGAAAAACAAGCTTCTCCTCCTTCCAAAAAAGACATTTCTCATTTTGCACAACTTAAACTTTTGTTAACAGATGCATCCCCAGGTGCCTGCCATGAAGGTACTTATGATTTGTCACCCCCTTTGCTTTCTGTGCCTGGGTTAAATAACAGGATTCTTGACTACTTCTGGGTGGAGTGAGATTTTGCAGATCTTTGGTCATTCTCATGGAGCTTCATACCAGGCCATATATTAAAATGCAAGACTGGTAAATTCAACAGTGAATTACAGAGATGTTCTTCTGATTGACAAAGTTCATAATTAAAATACGTCCAATACAAGATTAAATAGAGAGGCATTCTCACTGTTTTCCAGTACATAGAATCCAGTGCTTATCATGAAAAATGACAAAAATATGCATTATTATTTATAGAAAAAACCCCATTAATTACACTGTTATTCATTCTTAGCTTATTTATAACTTGGAAACTTAAACCAACTCTTTCTTTAAAACTATAGATAACAAATCAGCAAATAGGAAATAAGTGAGGGATTACCTAAATGTATTTGTAATTATCACTTACACCTTTCTTTAGAACTAGAATTATGTTAAAATGTAAAATTTCCAGCATAAGTTAAACTAGGCATTTAAGTTCATTAATATTAAACTAGATGTTCCTTCCTTTTTCAACTTCTGTTTTGACTCTTACATTCATTTTCATCCCTCTACTTCTCTAATCCTGACAGATTATGACAGAAATGTACTATTTAAAAGGACCTTTAAAAATTCCTTTCTTTACATCTCTCATCTATCCAAACTACATGAAGCAAATATATATTCAATTACATCTGGCAGGCAAACATGTGGCATGCAAGTCATAAGTGAACCAATCTAACAAGGTCACATCTCAGGTAACAGAACCTTAACCAGCTTCGTGAATGTCACAGTCTCAGGAATGCTTTGAGAAATGTTTAACCCGATGTGCACACGTGTGTCGGGCAGACAGTCTCAAACTGCTTAAGCTATTCCTGCCCTGTTTGCAACACCCACAGAAGGGTCAAAGAATTAACTTCACTTGAACATAAAACTGGCAACAGCAGCAATGAAGTCATCAGTGCCATCACCACCTCAGGAGATCACTCTATCCAATATTTCCAATATCCTGAAGCATGCTGTCAGCTTTGTGTATATCTATTTCAGATGCCTTTACAGAACTCCACTTGCTCAGGCACAGAACTTGTATAGACTGTAGATTAAGGGGCCCCAACCACTCTTTCCAATTGCAGCCCTCAAAGGCACAGCCTAAATCCATTAGCAAGCTCATTCACAGCTGTTGGATACTTCCTCAGTCAGGTCAACAAGACCCAACAGGACACTAAGCAGTCAGTGGTAGTCCACAAGATGACTCCATTTAGACTGTCACTTCTTCCCTTCCCAGAAAAGGTGGGAGTAGAGGTGTTTAAGGAGAAACTGCTTCCACCAACACCTCCTCCTATGCACTGTAACCTGACAGAAGACCAGGCACTAGCATTCAATGCTCCTCTTGCTTTCTCCTGCAGTAGGCAGGAGCAGGTTCTCTAAGTTCCCATTCCCTTTCCAGGCACAACCAGGCTTACATTGCAGAGAAGGAAGGCTGCTTGCACGGCCTGTAAAGGAGCAGCAACCCACAAGAGCTCTCCCCAAAGTTCAGTGACTAAAAAGGTTAAACTAATCTAAGTTAATCAAAGTTTATTATCAGACAAATGCAGTGCTGGCCTCCCAGCCAGCATTCTAAAAATGTCCTGAGAGCTCAGCCTTTACTGGAAGCACTGGAAATTGCACACTGCCCATCAACAACTCTGGTGGTGAGGTAAATACATAACCTGACTCTGCTCCATTCTGAATTGAAGCATTCTCCCATAAAAAAACAGATTTACTGAGAAACAAGAAAAATTAAGCTATAAACATACACCTTTCTGCAGGCTGCACTGCAACACAGGAGTTCTGAGCTCCCAGTTCCCATCTCAGGAACTGGAATGTAGATTGCATGCCTTGTATAAAGGAGAGGGTTTCATTTCTGAGCATACCAAATGGAAAGATTTATTTGTAGTCAGGGGCAGGATTGTTTCTCCCCTCAACAAAGCTATGAGGAAGGCCACCAAGTCAGTGAGGCAAAGCTCATGAAACTGAGCAAGTGTCAATGAAACTAGATCTGGGAAGGAAGCCTTGCCTTAGTGAGTGCATCAGAGAAGGCAGAAAGGAAGACATACCTAGCAGTGATTCAATAACGAAATAGTTGACAATGCTGCTAGATAAAGAAATTTACTTTCCAATAAAGATAATTACTACTACAGCTGCTCTTCTAGTTACAGAGGATACAGTTGTGTTTTCCCTAAGAAAATGCACCACTCAGCCTAATTAAAAAAAAAAAAAAAACAATTCTGATACCTCCAATGTTGGGAGGAGAGAGAAATATATAAAAAATATTATTTTATCCAAAAAGCTTTCCTACTTCACATAGTGATTTGCTATTGAAATTTCTCAAATCATTAAGACTTATGTCTGAAACCCTGTATTATTAAAATATGCAGATACAATTCTGCTACTGAAACCATCAGATGTTACTTGCAAAGCCTGAAACTCTATTCTTTATTTTCCCATGAGAATATGATTTGTTCTTATAGTTACACATGCCTCCAAATAGCTGCACAGCCAACTCCCCTGCCAGCCCTACAGACAGAGGTGTCTATCTATAACCACTCCTCAGCACTGGTTTTGTATTTATCTGGAGCACTGATGACTGCAGACAGTGCAACTCACCCCCAAGGCTCATTGTTTTCAAATCAAGTTTTCTTCTAGTAAACAAGTCTGGATTTTCTCCCTGCTCTAGAGCTTTCCCTGTAGCTTTACAATCTTAGATAATGAAAAGGTCTTGGGCACACATTGGGAATACAGACATAGGAGTTCTTTGGTTTTCAGAAATCCTGTAGTATGTAGACTAAAGGATTTTTAAGGTGGTCTCACAGCACATTAATACTTGTGTGTCTTTGCATGTGTGCAGAGGCTATAAAAAAGGAGTGGCATCCATTCCTGTGGGATCATTTGCTGTGGAGGAAGCCATATGGTAGCAAAAGAGCCAGGGGGACAGGTGATACCTCTCACCTAGAGACAACATATTTTGTGCACTGCTGAAGCACCAGAAGGCATCTGTAACAAAACACATCACCTCCCTCTTAGGTGTTCCAGAAAACCACCCCTCAGGGTTTGGTAAGAAGACAAGAAGTTTCTCAAACTGTTCCAGGGGGAATTTCCTAGACCATTGAGCCACTGCCTCACAAGCCTCAATACAGGCAGAATCCTGGGCTCTGAACTTCCTAATTCTTTCACAAGCAGCAGCCTTGGCTTACAGGAAATACAACAGCTGGACTCCTGAGCTCATCCTTCTACAGAAAAGTTGTTTCCTGTTCATCTCCTGGAAGTTCATGACTGACCTAAAGGACAGACAGCTAGAAGGGCCTCCTATGATCCATCTGCTATGCTGCATGCCCTACTCTGAAATGCTGCCCTCATTGATTCTCTTGTCATGAAACCACTGAACTCCAAAATCAGATTGGTATCATAAGGAAACAATAAATACTTTCCTTTATTTAAAAAGATAATTAAATAGACAGTGGGTTTTAGTAAAGATTATTTACTGAAAGCTATTTAATAGTCCTGTCTTCTGAATAAGTTTATTCTTATGCAATATATTCCACTATAGAGAAAAATACTACAAAGCCATAATCATAACAAACAAGAAAACAAAATAAAGAGAAACAGACTTTCACACACTGCAACAAATCAACTTTCCCCATCTGCAGTGAAGGAAAGCTGGGGATAACGCCTCTAAGAAAGACCTTGCCTTAGCAAACCACAACGCACCATATCACTGGTCTAGTTTTCATACCATAGACATTGTATGTGGTCATACAGTGATCCTGACCAAGCAAAAAGGCTGCACAGAAAAGAAAACTACATAATGCCCATTTTCTTGGTGCATGGGAAAGCTCATCACTGAGCAAAAACATGCCTCTGAAAGTCAAGGAATCCAGGAGCAAACAACAGCATCAGTATTCAATCAAGAATGAATTGCTCAATTGTCAACACTTTCCTCCAGAAGAAACAGTGGTCAGCAAAATCCAAACTGGTGGCAGTTTTACAATGCAAATTCCAAACATTTCCCAATGATGAACTAACAGAATGAAAATTCTCTAGTGAATTATGTTGATGCATGTGAGACCACATAGTTATCTGGAAGAGGAAGCCAGTGGTAACAGGACTTGTCAGCTGCATTCACTTAGAGGTGGGAGGAACACACCCAGATCTGGCTTTGCACTTTTTTTTTGCTATTGTACAGACAAGTCATCTTTGGTTTATAGATTATTGTGGACAAGTTCATATGTAACTCATAAAACTATTTCAGAAGACTGTATATGACATTCAAACCCCAACAAATAAATGCAACATTCAAAGTCAGGAACCATAAAAACATTGGAAGATGTGGCTGAAATACTCATAGTTCTATGTTTGTTTTCCATATTCTGATAATTACATGGTTGTCACCAAGTCTCATGCCCAGCAGAAGAAAAAGGAAGGCTGGGCAATGAGATGTGGCAGCAGTTGTGCTGCTTGTTTCTAAAACTGGAAAACGTTTTATGAAATTGGAAAAATTGCACAGGAAAGAGAAGAATGTAGATCCTGCAATTAAGGTACTCAAATGCTGTTCCTGAGATACACTGTTCATCTGTGCCTCTACCTCTGCATCTGAGATATTCAATGTACTGTTGGCAGCCTAATTTTTCAGAAGTGGTCAACAATTATGTCCTTTCCACTGTCTTGGCAGATATATTTAGCAGTTTGCACTGTCTGCAGACTTAAAAGCATCTGAACATATGGAGCACTACATAATGCCTTGAACTTCTATTGAACAGATCTTGAATGCATCACACATCCAAGACTATTGGGTACTTTTTCACTCTACATCAGTGAGTAAACTGATTGCTGCTTCACAGAGATTCCTTCAGATTACTGTCAAGACAGATTAAGATTTACAAACCCCTAAATATCACATGAAGACTGCCAAAGAAAAACTTAGAAAAATTAATACCACCATCTTCTCAGCAGAGTCAACTGCTGAATCAGATCTAGACACAAAAGTCACTGGACAAAAGGTAACAGAGTTAGCTATTGAGGAATGCTGTGTGTTAAGTGAGCACTTCACCTGTGAAATAAATACTCACGCACTTCCATATCTAATAATAAGAGGCAGTTTAAGTAAGAATAAATAAGTAAATGTACATATGTGTACGGATTACTTAAAGTACATCTGTAAACTTTTGAGTGTATACCCTTCTTTTAACTTGTGAAGGCACAACTGAGAAACTCTCTCCCCCTTTTTTTTAAGAAGAAATAAAAAAAAGACTACAGTAGTGACTTCACAGAGATATTTCTTTAAAAATCCATAGAGAAACCATTTCCTGTGTTCCTGACATATGCTAGGAATAACTCTGTTTTTCAGAGAGATGGTAATCTGAATTTGATTCTGCCAACTTGGTAAAACTGACAAAGAACGCAAAAGAATTTTTTCAGAGGCCAAAATTGCAAAGATACCCAGAGCACAAGAATAAGCCTTTCTTTTGCTAAAAAAATAAAAAGGAGGAAAAAGGCTAAAATATAGCTGCATACTACCTTTCCTCTTAAGACATCTGAAGGGATAGAAGTGTGCGAAACAAGTAGCAGGAAACAGAAGAGAACGTATCAAAGTAAAACAGCTTATTTATATTGCCTTGGAAAATCACAGGCAATATAGTAAGGTGAATGTAATTGTATCAGAAATCCTATACAAAGAGAAATGTGATGGAGTAAAAAGGAAATAGACGAGTGTTTAGGGGCAAAGTTAGAAAGAAGGTAAAACCATTTTATTTGGCAACAGCAAGAAAAAAAAACCTAAGGAAAAGAAGTTCTTCATATGTATCTGAAAAGAGAGAAGAAGGATGCTATAAAACCATTAAAAAACTGAAATGAGTGTCAAATCAATGATGGTGTATAAGACAACAGATTCTAATTACCTCCACAAAGGAAAAAACCCTCAGTTAAATTCTAGCAAACTATCTAACAAAGTGCGGAAAAACAGGAGAGTAAGCACTCCTTAAAAGCTATTAGATGTATTCCTACATTACACCACCAAAGTATTAATTGTATTCAAGTCAGAAGGGGCTTTGCTTCAGAATAGTTTAGGAAGTCAGCAGAGCAAACTAAAGGGAGAGGCAAGCAAGGTCCCAGAAGTCCCAGAGCAAATATAGCCGCAACTTAAAAGCAAGAAGAGGAGGAGAAAGCAGTAATTCTAACATAAAAGATAAAACGTATAAATACAGTGTATTCAAATTGAACAAGGAAAAATACAGATATAAAACACCACTTCAAAAGTGTAACCATGAAAATACTACTATGAAGGAAAAGTGATCAGTTTTATTCCGTGACTACTGTAGAAAATCTCTCAAAAATTTCCCAACTTAAATTGTAGTAAAGGAGACAGTATGAACATCAGGTGAAACAAATGAAGACTAAACATCGGAATAAAGAGAAATCCATATTCCTGGAACTTTTTTAAGAATAGGTTAGACCAGCTCTTGACAGGGATCACGTGAACTCCAGAAACAGATAAAGGGCAGGACAGAGGAAGTCCAAGGAGGGAAAGCACTCAAAGCCAGCACACTAAGGTGACCACAGTAGGAGTGCAAAGCACTGCCAAGATTACTGAGGGAACAACACAAGAGCGATCAAATTTGGTCATGGCTTAGCAAGACTGCAGTCAACAGAGAAAACTAATAAGGGGCAAGCTTGTCGTTTAGGAGAAGCCTGGGATGGAGAAAGGGAGGTGTGAAGGAAAGGACCAAACACAGGCTATTGGTACCTACCAGGTAATGCTTCTCTGCTTGTCACCACAGCTTAAATGAGGGCAGACAGTGAAGCCTGTTGTTCTCAGTCCCTTACAAGAATCAAAGCTCCTTTCTTCTGCCAGGAAAACTGGGGGTGGGAGGGAGGGTTTGGTGCTCTCCCTGGCAAGCAAGGGGACAGCTGGGTAGTGGGACAGAGCACCTGAGCATCACCATGCTGGGCCTTGCTCATCCCCACCTTTTCCTACCACCTTGCCAAGTTCCCTGTCATCCCTGAACTTCCACAGCACTTCTGCAATGCCAAAGGAGCAGAATCTAAGTCCTATAACTCCATTCACTCTCAACATCTAAAGATAATTTCCAGAATATTCTTAGGGACAAAGTGATCTGTTTCTGCCCTGGAGAGCATCACCAAGCCACAGTGCTATGGAAAGATGCAATTTGGTTTTGTATCGAGCACTCTGTAATAATTTCAGTGAAATATTTGAATTTTATTGTCAACTTCCCTTTTCATATGCAACTAAATCCTTTGACACATGGGATATAATTTCAGCAACCTTTGAAGGAGATGGGAGAAATGGTAAAACCATGAAGTGCAAGACTCCAACACCTGAATGAAATTATATCCACCAAATAAATATTCATCAGATAAATTTACCTTCCTGGTCATCATTCACTATAAACACTGACAGCAAGTGTTATGGACTCTGTATTCACTACAATTTCATAAAACCATGATAAGTGTAGATGATAAGTGTAGATGATGAGAAGTTACTTTGAGCCTAGAATGTATTATAAGTGCAAATTTGTTTCATTTATAATGCGGTTCTGAAAAAATAACCCTTTTCTCAAAGGTGTCTAAAAAACCAAAATGTACAGCAGTGTCTGAAATGCCCTTAGTCCTGTAATTATTCATTGATTTCTTTAATATTGCTTTATGGGTGTGCAATGTATCTATCAATTTAAGTATGCACTGACACTGAAGACAGCAGTCCAAAATCCTCTGGTCATCTTCAAAATAGTGAGGGGGGAAATGCTCAGCAATGAGCATTGTTAACAAAGACTGAATGCTTTCAAAAAAAAACCCTGCAATATACTTTGCATCTTAATGGAATGTCTTTGGATCCCTGACCTCATTCCAAACATCTGTGAATGGAACATGCCCTAATATTCTCCATGGGAGTATCTCTAGAGCTCATGCCACTGTTAAAATATCCACTGAGAAGTCAAAAAAAAAAAAGGAGGAGCAGATCTGGAAATTATCTTTTCCAGTCACCACACAATCATTTTCTCAGAGACTTATGGCCATTGTTACGTAAGTTCACTCCAGAAAAGATACATAACATTTGCTAGACTACAGATGAAATAAAAAGGCCACGCATCTGGTAACTCAGAGAATATATTCTGTTTCCCTTTGGTATTAAATATTTTCCCCATTACAATTTATACTCCCTGTTTTTCATCAGTCACAGTTCTAACAAAAACTGCATTTCATCCTTCTCCTATCACAAAACTGACACTAGTTAGCTTTCAGTATGATAGCACCTTCTGTGTAAGCGTGGGCATCATACCAAAAAAATACAGTTTCATGGCATGCAGTTTGAACAATGGAAGTGTTTTACAATCCAGACAGACAGCACTGGATTCTGCACAGCCTGCTGTGGTGGTGATCTATCCCTGCTGAAGAGCTATTGATACAGCCACTTAAATGTGTCGTGTAATTCACAAGTCATCCCTCAAAAGTCTGACATCAAAATAATGTGGCACTTCATTAAGTATTTTTCATTACAAAACTTCATAAAGATTTTTATTAATTAGACTTGTGCAATTAAAATAAAATAAAGTTATGGATGGCAGGAAAAAGCAGAGTAAAGACTATAACGTAGAATTATGGAAAAAAAAAAGTAGTATTGAAACATACCTGAGCCAATTTGGCAAAACAGCTCAAAACACTGAAAAATTGTCTCTCCTATGCAAAGACAGTTTTTAGGAAAGTGTGAAGAACCACACTGACCCTAATTCAGACCCAAAAGTGGTTTCAGATCAGAATAGCATATCAGAACAGAACACAACACTTATAAGGAACCATGACTATTACTGGGATCAGGAGTGGAAAGAGAAACATGGAAAAAAGAATTGTTCACAAGTTCTTTCATCACTTATCTACATATTCCTCCACAGCTTCTGGCAGAAAGAAACAGGGAAGACAGCAGATTAGTCTCAGCTTCCTCTCAGTGATGCCAGGGATCACTGATTTCCAGGAAGGCAAAGATATAATCACATGACCAATACCAAGAAATGCAATTGCTATCAAGTCAGATCTAAGCACATTTCCCAGATGGAGAGTCTGGCCTGACTCAGAAGGAAACTGGGTACACAGCAACTGCTCTATGAGTCCCTGCTCTGAAACAAAAGCTGGGCATGCAGCTGCTGAGAAGAACCAGAAAGAACCTATCCAGAAAGAAATGCCCCATCTTCTGTAAAGTTAGGAAACCCAGGTAGCAGGGTGTTTTGCAGAGCTCTCAACCCCTGCTCGGTGTGCAGCCAACATGAGCCCTAATGAGCACTAATTACACCCCAAGCAATTACAGGCAACACGACAAAGAACAGAGAACTTTTACACAACAGAACAACTGTCTGCAGCTCCAACCTCTCATCACAAAGCTCAAATACAAGGTAAAGGTTTCTAAGTCTGCTATTTCATAAATACAACGGATTGCATCCCAGATCCACATAAGCATTAAAGCCAGAGCTATAGAGATCCTGGATCCAAAGCTGGCCAATGGCCAAAACTTGAGTGTCCCCTGCTGCAGCATTAACTCTTTCATTTTGCTTTTTACTGGAAATGGTAAACAAACGTATGGTGGTTTTCCCATTCACCCCAGCCATAATTAATCTGATTATTTTAATGACTATTTTAAACCAACTCATATTTATCCATCCCTACCATACAGATTTCTTCTTTAATGAGAACTAGTTGTTGTCTGTACTCTAGACTACAGAACCAGTGGCTGCACAATGACAGCTCCCCCGTTATGTCAGTGATATCAACACCTTGGTGGTTAACAAAGCAATAAAAGCAACTTCACCTAATGTTGAGCTCTTTGCTATGTGCACAATTTTTTAATCATTTATTGCAACTCACCAAAATTTCTCTTTGTTCTTCAAGATTTTTTAAAAAGTTTGAAAACTCGTGAAGTGATGCATCTGTAATATAAAACAATACAAAGAAAGTTTAATCATGTTGCAGGATGGCATTGACAAAATATAGCCACTCATAGTCACTTCTTACCTACCTATGTATCTTTCATCATCAGTCTCTGCATCACCAATGAATTCAAATTTAAAGTCTCTGAGAGAATGGGCAAATTTTCTCTGGGCTGCTGAAAGGTCTGCAAGGAAAAAAGCACAGGTTGAAAGGTAAGCGCTCTTTTCAAGTAGGCCAGATCATCTCTCTATGCCTACAATAACCAACTTTTACAAGAAATTCTTAACACAGGTCTGCGTAAGAACATCACAGGACATCCAGTGCTGCCTAACCCTCTTCTGATAAGGAATTGGTCACACAGATTTCTTTATGCAAGGCTATATAGTAGAAAGCACATGTGATCATGTGTATAGCATTACATTTATCCTTACAGTTCACTTCAATTTAGGGCACAGGCCATGAAAACAGATCTGTAATTACAGAAGGGCACAGCACTCAATGTAAGTTGCTAACCTAAATTCAATCATATATTCATCAACAAAAATACACATCTTGGAATTCTCTAGACACTATACATAGATCGCTTTGCTAGTGAAACCCTATGTATATAAATATACATAAACCAAATACAATAGAATTGTTGCACTTGAACCAGAAATTCCATGGAGTTAAACTCTGCCAAAAGCTAAGTTAAATGCACAGCATTTAAATTAATTTTATATAATACCTGTTTTGTAATAGCTGTAACACATTTCCAGCAACCTAAATTTAACCTGCTAACGTTTGACAATTTGAGGTCAGAGGCTGCACTCTTGCATTCCTCAGGAAGTAATCAGACTCCATATTCAGTCACAATATCATCGTGATAAACCCTCACTGAAATTCATAAAGCTGTAAATAAACAGTGCACACACTTTTCTGTTGTGCTGACATGTGCAGGTTGGGCACATCACAAGTTCTGGAAGGATTCAATTGTTCAGTAGGAAAAAGAAAAGGATGCATGTCCTGGTACACCTCTACCTAGCAGTGAAGGTTTTACTCACATTTTTGTTGTCAGCTAAAGTTAAGGACAACTTAAAGTATTTAGTTAATCTATAATCTTTTTCTTATCACATGCAGTTCTGAAGGGTTAAGAAGAACTCTTTTAACAGGCTAGCTAAGCATTTTGCTCTTTAATATTAACAGGCACTAAAAGATTACCAGCTTGGTCTTTTTTGGTCCAGTTTTAGGAGGGAGGTAATTTGTTTGGGGTTTTTTTCTTTTTTCTTACCAAAAAAATCACCCAATTTTATTCTAGTCCTGCATCCAACACATGATGTATTGTAGCATGTCATACTCACATACTGAAAGTTCAGTTCAATCACTTAAAAGGTTAAGTTAAATACTCTACAAACAGCAAAACACAGTCTAAAATGAAAAAAAAATAAAAGCTTTTTGTTCCTTTTCCTTTCTTTTCACCCATTTCTCATTAGCCCTCTCCTCGCCCATTGTGTAGCAGAGCTGTTCCCTGCTAAACCTGTGCACGTACCCTCCAACACATGATGTAGCAGGATGCTGCACAGGGTTGAAATAACAAGGATAAGAAGGTTGAAGGAAGCAGTAATATAACTCCCATGTGAAAGGAAACATGGGTGTTTTAATTCAAATGTCTTGTGGGCTGAACAGCTGTTCATAAAGCAAATAGTGAAAGAAACAAGTTCTGTTGGCTGTGAAAGGCTTAAATATGGAAAATAACAAGGTTCTTAACCATCTAATGTTACACTTACTTGTGGGCCAGGTCACAGCACAAGGCTGAGAAGAATTTATTTATGGGAGAATGGTTCGAACAACACACACTCTCCCAAAGTTATTAAATTTCCTTGAATCCAATAATCCCCTTCCAAAGCCCTGTCATATGAGAGTCAGCCCCACACTAGAGGAAGGAATTGTTTATTATGTTTTCTCCTCTTGTAGAGGTGAAGCATTCAAATAATGTTGAGCAAGGTACATGCTAAGAGACTGCTGCAGCACAACACCCCCATTTCCCTTCACAAACTGAACAGGTACAATATCAGTGAGTTTATGAGCCTTTCTAGAGTGCTGTCAAACTGCCACCTCTCTTGTGACAGTGACAGCAAACAAAACCTATAGCCACACCCAGACTCTTTCAGTGCAAAGTCCAACATCTACAATCACCTTGAGAATGGGCTGAATTAAAACACTCAGCTTCTCACAGGATCAGAAACCCACATTTATGCATTTCTCATTACTGAACCTGCTCAGGAATTGGAAATTACTGACCCAAGGACTGACTACGTTGTTAGAAGCAATAACCTCAACACATCAAAGCTATATTTGCAGAGTTCCACATTAAAACCATGAAGACGCATTAAATTTTTGCAACATATTTCCACAAATAATTTCTGAAATGTTTAAGAATCATTACAGAAAAATTTGGAAACCATCAGTGAGTGGGAGGGAGTTGGGGATTTGGGTCACAGAATAACAACCTGATGGGTCAAAGGAAGCTGCAGATACCTGACTTTGAATCAACATTTGGAAGAAAACAAGAAGAGATTTTTGGATTTTAAGAACTCAGCACTTTCAACAAAGGTAAGAAGTCACTGGAGCAAAATCAAAACTGAGTATCGAGTAGCAATGGAGGAAAACTTTCTCAGAAGGTCAGAGCAAGAATACTGATTTCTTTTTTGTTAAGGCACAGGAAAAATTACAAGGATGGTGGCTGGAAACAAACAAATAAAAGAGATAACATGGCCTTGTGGTGGATTTTCTTGCCACCTGATAAACCACAGCCAGTGAGATACCTGAGACCACCTGCAGTCAATCCTTCCATGGTGAGACAAACATGAAACTGCTCTGATAAATTCCAAATTTCCTACAGTACATACACAGAAGTTCACCCAACTACAAGCATTTATAAAAACAAACTAGATGCTGATATCATTGTAAGCACTATAGTGTCTGACTATTGTGCTACAATCTAAATGCTGAGCATTGTTGCTTAAATTAGAAATTTCATAAATGTAACTTGGCTTTCTTCCACGATGTGTCAGAAGACCTTTACTAGAGCAGAATTATTTGTCCGGACTGACAGATACATCCCAGCATTGTTCCACACCAGCATGAAAGCCTGCAAGATCAGTATGTGTGCTACAGCAGACTGTAAACTCGAACCGATTCCAGCTACAAACACTAGAATAAGACAGCACTGCAGAACAATTAGGTATCAAACAGCATGAGCAGTTACATAGGTTATGCTGTGGCCTACTGAAGAGCAACTATATTATTCCCTTTAATCTCCACATTTTAGAAAGTAACACCAAACTGAAAGATAAAGGAAGCAGCAACAGGGTTGTTGCTTGTCACAAGGCACAATTATCATTGAAAGGGAGGAACAGGGTATTCAAGATCAAAGAGTACTTTAAATATCAACCAAATACTAACACCGCTGAATACCGTGGTATCCTGGCAAACCCATAAGGCAGAATCATTTCAAAGATTCACCTCCTAAAACACTAAAAGAAACTAAGCATCTCCTAAATGTTTTGACCAAAAAACTGAAGACAGATTTCCAAAGACTGAAGGCAGGGACCCAAGGACATCAGGACTTTTAATTTTTTCTTTGGCATTGCTCATATCAGTACACTGTATTTTCATGTTTGGATGCAACTATTTAAAAATACAGCAAAAGAGACTTTGCTCTGAAACACCTTGGTAACAAGTGCTCCTGTGGGTTTGTCCAGTGCTAGATGCGCTGCCAGTAGCCCACACAAAAACCTCAATATTTTTTCCATTTGGATTTGAAAGAAAATACTTTTGTTCCTTATCTGAGTCGAGCTGAGCCAACATGACACCATTAGTTGCGGGGTGGTGGCCAAGCCTCACTTAACAGCACCAGAATCCAATGATTCCCTTTAAGATCAGTACTAATCTCAGTGCTAGCCACACAAACAAGAAGCCTTACACAAAGCCAGACAATATTGCTTTCTAAAGCTATTCTGGTTCTCTTTTGGAAGGCACAAGAATTACACCAGTTTGTATGAGTGTTAATATTTTTCTACAACAATATATACATTTCTGCATTAAGCTTTTAAGGACGACTTACATCAACATTACACAGAATTACATCAACATTCCTCATTCCTAACTTCAAGTTTCACTGACTCTTAACAGGTACGCACCAGGAATGACAGATTTCCCGCAGCTTTGTTTAACATGGATTAAAACTGCTCTGGCTCCATTGAACAACATCCTACCCAAAAAGCTAAAAGGTTAATGAATGCTTAGATTCAACTACCAAGATCACCCTCAAGCTACTTTAAGGACTAATATTGACTTCTCAAGGTATTTTCTTTGCAGTGGGCCAAGATCAGGCAAGCCACACACCATCGTGAAACAGGCAAGAACAAGCTGAGCTAGAGCCGGCCTCTCCCCTCTTCTTCCCAGGCATCAGTCTCCTACAAGAGCCAACAAAGCAGCTTCAGAGGAACAGAGCACTTAAAATATTTTCTCCAAGAGCTGCAGTACGGACTCGTACGACATTTTATTCAAAAAATGCAGCATATCAACACTTTAAAAGCAACTCTGTGTTCCTTTTCTGTGTCCCCTTCTGCAAGGTGAACAATGAATCTAATATAATCCACAACACTGAGAACAGTCACTGCCTTAGCAAGGTGGATAAACAGGATTAATTTAGTAATTTAGCAGATGCAGGCCGTGCGGCAGAATGCCTAAGAGCAGTAACACATTCCAACTCCCTAAAACCAAATAAACTTTTCACTCCTCATTTTTACCTGATAAACATATTGAAAGAGCCATCAAAACAAGAAAATTTACAATGAAGCTAAAACACAGTTACTCATTTCCATCCAAAACCTGAATGGAAATCAAGTTCAAATCTAAGAGGTTCCTGGAGTCCCATTTTAATCATGTCACATTACCCATGGCAGCTCACAGGTTTCTGAAAGTTTAGCAATTTTGGCCATGAGGATTAAAAAGCAACATATTACTGACTTGTCAAGTGGCTCAGCTTCCCTACCCGCTGCCTCCCCTGCATAATACAGTGCATTTGGTCCATCCCACACCTTTAAAAAATAAGAAAAAGCTCAAAATCTCACCATTTCAATTTAATCCAACTAGCATTCTGCTCCTGCTGGCCCAAAGGCTCCTTTCCAGCCGTCAACAACTTCACAACTTCCTCATTTATACACTCAGGTCTGAGGCAACTCCACAGAAAGTGTGCCAAAGTTACAGATTGTTTTATTATTTTGGAAAATCCCCCAGAAACTTTTCCAGGGACTAAGTGAGAGTTTAAATTTTCAAAATACAACAGAGGGATGGCAACAGCAATGTTTTAGGAAAAATCTTTCAAATTTTAACATGAAAAGGGTTTTTGCAAGTTGGAAAAAAAAACCCACATGCAACTAAACACTTTGCATCAAACAGAAAAAAGGAAAATGCAAGAGTAAAATGAAAAAGAAACATCTCTAAGGTAATTTATATGTAAAAACATGAGATCAATAAGAATTTTAGATATCTTAATCACTAATGGAATTTTTTCTTCTTGACATAGATAAGAACCAATGTCATTCTTCTACTATGCCAAAGTCCAGATTTTGTCATGATTCTCCCAATTAATGACAACCCAGAAAAAAAAAAAAACCACAAAAACATATTTTTAGTGTTCAATCTAATAAAAAGAGAACTACTAATATAGGGCCAATGAATATCATTCTTCCAAACAGTGCCTCTTTTAGGAACCTACTGCTCCCAAATGTTTATTCCAGTGTTGGACATTCCCTATTGCCAGTTCTACTGCATGCCGGGGTCATTCATTGTAGTGTAATTTTGGGACAAGCAAAACCAGGCTATTTAATCTGAGACAGTCACATTGTGGGGCACAAAAGACACATTCTAACCTCACCACTTTTTAAAAGAGAAAACCCAATTCTTGCAAGAATTTTATGATTTTCCTTCTTTCAAATGCATAATCCCATGGTCTAAATGCCACTATTCCCCATACCAATCAGAACAGGCAAGTTAAGAAATGTTTCAGATGCCAGCAGAGTAGACTAATTTTTTTCATAAATATGCAAAATTTTTTAGATGCCACAACTTCCAACCATTGTTTTCTCCTATAGAAAGTATGCAGCACAATAAGAGAAAACATGTATCAATTTATTTATCAATTTTTTTTTACCTTCTCTAGTTCTACAACTTTTATCCATGAAAGCAGATTTGACTCATGTCTCCTCTTTCTACCCTTGCAACTACAAGGGTACAAACTCCATAATCCTCCACATCAAGAAACATGTAATTAACATGTTAACTACCATAAATGAAATAAAGTAGCATCTTAGGAGAGTATGGGAAAAGTGCCAAGTCCTGTTGGTATTGTCCCTCGGCTGCACCACACCTTCTTGGGCTCTGGTTATTCGCCTTTTTAGCTGGATCTTTGAAATCTGCCAGCAGCCCTACTCCACCCTGCCAAGGGCATTTTCCCCTTTGCATCACAGGCATTAGGCAAAAAAACACATCTAGTATCTCAGCAATGATTAAGGTTTTCTAAAGCATGTCCAACAAGCTCTTATGAAAAAGTGCCTCCACCCCTCTGCCAGCTCAGATGGTGGCTACATCTTTCAGTTCTGCTTTTCATGAACACCATAAGCTACATCATGAAAGAAAAAGAGAAGCTCCATTCCTGGTCCTACAATCCTGCAGACAAATTCACTGTTCCAGTGGTGAAGAAATATTCCTGCAACCACTCTGACATAAGACCTGTATGCCAAAGTCTCTGCTGAAGGGTCTTGCAACTTTGAGGGAAGTTCCTGTGAAGCACCACAAAGATAATCTCTCTTCAAAGGAATCAGAACCATCTTCCTGATCCCTACACACCTCTGCCTCTTACAATGAAACAGAATGAAAGAAATAATAAATTAGAAAGCAAAGAATAAGGAAAAACTAATTTGCAATGCAGAAAACTAAGAGGGCATTCCACCAAATTCACACGGTTCCCAAAGATAAAAACCAGCAGTTCAGGATTTGCTGCAAAGGTTTCCCTTTGCCATACTGCACCAAATGGCAGCAAGAGGGACATCACTGTTGTACATTCTGTTCCCAAAAGAAAATCCTTCATCAATCCAGAAGCAATGTTGGAACACACAATAATAAGTATTTATACAATCAAAGTTTTCCCTGGTAGAACTTTCTACAATATCTGCAACTCTTCAAGTAGCACAGGCCTGGGAATTGCCTTCCAAAAGTGACTGCATTAGAAAACATGAGATGAAAAAATTCCTTTTCAGAGATCAGGATTTTACTATTATTAATTTGAAGATGTCTGAATTCAGAAGGTGATATTACACCGCTAGTAACAAATCTTGAAATGGAAATTTAAAACTGATAGAATTTATAAGACGACTCTGATCACTAAATAGATCATAGATTTCCAGATGTTTCATTCTTCAATTAAAATTCTTGTCAAACACCACAGATTTGAGGGCCTTCATGCATTACTGCTGTTCAGCAGCAAGTAAATCAGAAGACCATACTGCTTAAGGATGAAAAAGCATGCTAGTTAAGTGAAAACATTCTCAACTGGGAAACTTTGTGAAAGAAATAAAGTGCTTCGAGGAAAAAAAAGTGTTTATTCTACAGACACTTACCCAACATCAGCATTCTGAATGTTTAAATTCTGGATCATTGCTTTCATTCCCAGACTGAGTTCCCAGACAACTACAATGTTTACATAAAAAAGAATATATTGTGTTGAAATACTGTTTTGATTGCAAAAGAAAAACAGCAATTCACTGTTGGTCAGACGCTAAATTTTGCCATTACAGTCTGCAAGTCATAAAAGAGGTTTGTGATCTGGGGACAACCCCACATAATGAAATCTACACCATGAAAATGGGCAATGAAGCATTAACCCCACACAACTCATCTTAAGTGGAATAATAACTGAATTCAAAGCACTTTCCTAAATCCAAATAACTAACAGGACATGTCTACTTTCTTCAGTCAGCAAAATTTGCTCATGGCATAGGTTACTTCCACTACTTGAAGTCTCTTGTTGTAGAAAGCACAGGTGACCAAAACTTCATCTGGTTGGGAAAGCTGGAGGGGAAGCCCAGCTCAGCCTGGAATGGGAAGGTCACAACAAACACAGAGCTTGCAGGTTTTTCACAGGCCATATCTGCTGGCACTGGGCAGACATCATCTCAGAGAATTCATGTCCAAGAAATATTTCCAGTAAGACCTTTTTTTTTTGCAGAAATGTCAACATTAAACAAGAAATACCTTTGCAGGAAAACACATCATTCAAAATGTTTTCTCCCTCTAAAATGGCAGATATCTCAAAACTTTGTCACTTGTATGGAACTACTACATAAATACTTGTATATGTAGAGAAAAACCCAGAAGGAGATCAAACTTGCATGATACTGTGATTTCTCCACAAGAAAACATGTCCAAACATGCATCCAGCACAAGTGAAATCCTATAATTAGGGTGTTATATGAAATGGCTACCAAATACTTCATCATCAGTAAGCCCATACAATGCTCAGAAAAATAAAGTTGTATTTTCACCAATTCCGCTGCACATGAGTCATAAAAAAGCATGACTTTTTCATGCAAATTTCTTCTTCTTTTGCTTTTTCAAGCAAAATTCTTCCAGTACGCAAAGACTTGAGACAGCATGGCTTTATTTTCCCAAGTGCAACAGGATTCAAGTGGGAAAGAGGAAAACACAACAAGAAATCAGATAAATGAGCAGCTGAGATCTATAATTCAACACATAATGACCAAGTGCCCAGTCCTTGGGCTATTTATTTTCTTATTTATTAAAAGATGAATCTTCAGCATCAAGAAGGATAGAATGACCACAACTGACCCTCAAAGATGGAAGAGCTCAAGAATAACCTTGCTGCAGCTTAATACAGAAGTGAAATGAATCCAATTTTTGACAGAGAAAACAGCTGGCAGCAACTGTGGTGTAGAGGACAGCTTGTACTTCTGTCACATATAGTTTCCAGAAAAAGCGCCACACAGCATAGCAATGGGTAACTTAAATAGATACCCAAATTTAAAAAAAAAAAAGTTTTATTCCACACCTTTCAAAAACTGTCAAATAGGGACTTTAAGTGCAAAGTGACACAACAGTTGTCAAAAAAAACTTACGACAGTTCTCATATGAGCTGTTTCTGACTAAAACATATTAAAAATGAAGCTTCTAATTAGGTCAGACCAAAGTCTTACATGAACACCACAGAATATTTCAACATCTTTATTGTGAATACAAGATTCCTTTAAATAAACCAAAATAGCAGAAAGCACCAAAATTGAAAAATACATGAAACATTAAAGGATAAGTTTTATACTCACCTTCCCCTGCTCTCACTGTTGCTCCTTTTAAAAAGTTATTGCTAGAGAAAGCCCAGATATTCCAGCCTCATTTTACCTGCCAGCTTCTCCAATTATTGCAATTTATTTGTCTGAGCAAAAGAATAAAATTATTGCTTCTGCCACCAATAACTGCTAAGAGAGCTTAGCAGGAAATACTGATTTAAACAGTCAATTGTAGTGTGGTACATGCCAAAGGAGGAACTTCACTCATCTTTTGTCTGGATGGTTGTGCAAGAGTTGGACTCTGTATGCAAAGAAATCCTGTAATCCTTCTGACAGTTTCAGATTAGAAATTTTACAAGAGGCCAATGAATCAAATGTAGGCTGATAATGTGCATTTCAGAAGTGACACACAGTAAAAAACTCTGACTGGGAAAAAAACTTTTGACCTTAAAGCTTCTGGCACACAAGCATGTGAAAGCCTCACTGCTTTGGGTTTTCAGTACATTTCTCAAAAATTAGTTTCCAACCCTAGATATCAGTGGCACTTGGTTCCTGAATCAAAGATCAGGAATGATCAAAAAACAAAATAACTGAGCAAAAGCAATTAAGGATAGGCAACAGCAACCATCATATCCTAATGAGGAGCACCAGGCACGAAAAAGAAACATCTCGCAATCCTACACAGAAGGAAACAAAAAATGTTTTAGTCTTCTAATGTAATTCCACATTTCATTCTGTTTTCAAACAAAAAGAACACTTATAGTATACAGTGAGAATCTTTTTTATATTATTTATATCCTTCATGCTTTGACACAAGAATTAGCTTAAATATACTATTATGGTTTTGGGGAAAATCCGAGCTGATTTTGTTTCTAAATAAACATAATATGTAATATTTCTGAGTGAAAGCACAAGCCTAAGTAACTTTTTGATTTTTCTCTCACTTAACTGTTCCAGCTGCATTACTAGGTATTGTTCATTTTGCCATAAGACGTTCCCAGGAGAGAGCTGATAAAGCAGTTTCTTGCCCAAGACAAGCAATACCATAAAAGAATTCACAACCTTCCTTGGAAACTCCTGTGTGTATCTCCTGCAGTGGAAGTGACTATTCTCCCACTCTGATGATATGAGGAAGACTTCCTATAACAGAGTAGGAATACAGAAGTTCAAGACTTGTTTCAGTCATGTTTGAGTTTCATTGATGGAAGCTGCGGGGAAAGGAGCAAGCCAGCATTTCCAAACAGAAAGATGTTTTCTAAAGTGTTTCCATTGCCATTTCTGGAGTTGAGGCATTATTAAGCTTGGAGTAATTTGTTTATAAAACAGAAAGAATTAATTTTTCCTTGTCTCTCTTCCCTGGATCCTGTAAACAACAGCTCATATTTAAATACTGTCCCTGCTTAACATCCACAACCCTGCCCTCATAGCCCAGAAACACTGAACACACTTGAAGATGTAACTGCACATCAGAAAAGTGAGAAGCAGACAAAACCAGAGCAGAGACCAAAGCAGCCCATGGCTACCAACAAATGTCACCTTAACGTGGACATGTGATGCTGTGGCACTCATTAAAGAAAGATGCAGGACACACTTTTTTATGGAGCAAAAAAGAAGATCCCGGTTTATTCCCACATCTCTTTATACAGAGTTTTTAAAGAACATCCCCTGTCTATCCCAAATTGGTCAGTAACAAGCTATTACCCCATACTGATTGGTCACTCAATCCCCCCATGTGTAAGAAAGAGCTGTTTGTGACATACTGTTTTCATTTTTCTGCCTAACGGTGTAAAAACAGTTATACAGGTAGCTAGTGTTTCTCACAGTCCTAGAGTTCTTTCTCAGGGAAAGCAGGTTGTTCTCCGCAGTCCTAGAGTTTTTCTCAAGGAAAACAAGTTGTTTTGCACTGCTGCAGGACTGTTCTCACTAAGAGCTGTCAGCTTTCTCACGGCTTCTGTTGGCTCAAGTCGAGATTCAGTTTGTCAGGCCTCTGGCCTGTTATTTCACCACCACAGACGTGGGTTCCCTTCTCTAGAACATGACAAAATGAAGAAAAAAACCCCAAAACATTTTGCCAGGCTAACAGCTGAAATGAGAAGCTACTTAGACTGTGACAATCTATGTTATAGAGTCCCAGAATCATTTCGGTTGGAAAAGACACTTGAAGATTGAGTCCAACCAAAACCTAACACTTCCAAGTCCACCACTCGACATGTTCCTGAGTGCCAAATCTACACAACTTTTAAATACCTCCAGGGATTGTGACTCCACCACTTTCATGGGCAGCCCTTTCCAATACTTGACAACCCTTTCAGTGAAGATTTTTTCCTAATATCCAACCTAGCCTTCCCCTGGTTCAACCTGAGACAGTTTCCTCTTATTTGTTTGTTCCTTGGGAGAAGAGACCAATCCCTAACCTGGCTACAACCTCCTTTTAGGGCGTTATAACAAGGGATAAGGTCTCCCCTGAGCCTCCTTTTCTCCAGGCTAAAAAACCCCAGCTCCTCCTCATAGGACTTGTGCTCCAGACCTTTCTCTTTGTTCCCCTCCCTGGACATGCTCCAGCCCCTCAATGTCCTTCTTGTCAGGAAGAGCCCCCAGCTGAACACGGGATTTGGGTGAGGTCTCACCAGTGCCCAGTACAGGGGTACAATCCCTGCCCAGGTCCTGCTGGCCACACTATTGCTGATCCAAGCCAGGCTGCCACTGGCCTTCTTGGCTACACTGTTAAATGTACTACACTCACAGATTCCAAATTTGGGGAATGATAAATATATCAAATTATATATACAAATATGGGATGCTAAATTACACAACAATCTGAAGGAAAAGCTTCATGTTTCAGCAGTGAAAGCACTGCATGTGTACAATCCAGGGAAGGCACATGTACACCTACCTGCTCTGAACTGTTCCCGCTGCATTCTGCACTCAGCTGGACTGGCTCTATAGCTCAGCTTCAGTGCTCACTGGTACAAACTGTCCTGTCTGCTCACAGAACTTTAAATGCACATGCCTTTTATATCTGATTATTTTTTTCATAGATCAAGCTTTGAAGCAAGCAGAAAACAATTTAGATGATGGAAGAAATCAAAATATTCAGTTAATGACAAACAGCAAACAAAACAAAAATTTGAACAAGGCATCGCATGTGAATTATCATGACAACTGCAGGGTATAATTGCTTGACTAGGTCTAGATTTTATCAAACTGATAGGGGAGAATAAGTAGCTGTCCTCTGTTTGTCCCACCCTCTGCCACAACACACATTACCATAAAAGAAGAAAAACTTGAAAATATTAGCAGTTAAAATTATCATTCAACTTATCCAACTGCCATGCAGTTAAGTTTATACATTTAGAGTGCAAATCGAAAAGAAAGTAATTTGCTTGGCTGACATTTCAGTGAAAAGGGCTCTTTTGTAAACTGCCTTTAAAATAATAACCAGATTTAAACAGGTTTCTGTGGATCGCACTGAAAAGGTGGTGCTTAATTACTCTCTGATCTCTGGTTTGGAGCAAAAGAAGGGCTCAGTCTCAAGCGACCAAGCTTGTGTATTTTGAAACAGAAGATGACAAGACTGCTACATGGAAACTCCTGATCTCTGAGGAAAAAAAAAAAGTCATAGGCTGTTAAGGAAAAATATGCACATAAGTTTAGTTTTTAAAAATCTTTCTTCAGAACATCACAAGCCTTTAGAAAAATAAACACTTTATTTGAAATAAACTAGGAATTACTTCGGACCCTTTCTTCTCTTTTTTTTAAAGCACTCTAACAGGTGACAGGAATTGTCACAAAGGAAAAGAAGGATATTTATTCATATATTCCTGAAAACATGCAGAAGTACTTCAGGAAGGCTGGGCGATATTGCACAGAGTTACTTATAAAAATTAAAAAGAACCTGACCTTGATGATTGGTAAGGGGCAAAGGGAGGATTTCATTTATTTTTTTTAGTCCTCTCCCTTTTCTTTAACATTTTCCTTTAAGAAAACAAAGCCCTATCTTCCCACTACCCCTTGCTTTCTTACAAGTTTTACATTACATTTATTCCAGCTGCAAAATATAAACCTTTCACAAATACTTATCAAAACACACAAATTAACTATGAGATAAGAGTCACTCAAGCAGGGAAGAACACCCTGAAAGTAACCGAAGTAATAGAATTGAACCCCACATTTCAACAGAGATGGGAGTGGCAGAGTTGTTAGACTCTGTAACATACATATTTCCCAAAATTACACCTTTCCATCGGGCTCCTTCAGCAGTCTGTTTCTTCCCATACTCCAGGGAAAAAGAAGACCTACAGCTCAGGCTAACATGAAAGACACACAGGCTTTCCATAAATTCAAAGTCATTAGCTGAAATCAAGAGAGGGAAAGGCAGACCTCCCACCAGTGCAGTGATTACTCAGCTAAAGCAGTCACAGGACAGCATGGGTTTTACTTACAATATAGTATTTACCCCCACTTAAGCGCCTAAAATAGTATTAAAAGAGTTATACTGTCAAAAGTATCTTGTTCTAGAGAACTGAAATAATTGTATTCTCCTCCTTTCCTCCCTCAGAAAGATTGAAATCCAAGAGAAAGCATCACAAGAACTACTTGAACAAATTCCATTCAAAGCGAGGGAAACAGCAACACTAACACCTGACATAAGTGTCCCCTCAGGTTTTGGTCTCTGGTCTCACCACAACCATGCTCAGTCTTGCTCAGCTAAAGGGATTTAATCCCCCTCTGCCTTTCCAACTGCCATGGTAATCTAAACACCTTTGTTTTAAATACACACACGAGAGACACATACGCTGATGTACAGCACCACAGCTCTTCTCGTTGGACATTCAGCCATGCTTTCTACATCAAAAACAAAGCCCAAAAGGAACAGCAAACAAGCAAAAAAAAAAAAAAAAAAAACATTAGGAGAGCAAACGTTTCACAGCCGGGCTCCTTAATGTGAGATTACCATCTGTTGACATACTTGAAAAATCTGTTCTTCCCCCTGAAGAACCACCATGAATGACCACAGTATCCTTGGATCCAGCTACAACTCATAGTGGCTCTTTAACTGGCAAAGCCTGTTCCTGAAATTGTGCTACTACTTCTCTCAGGTAGTTTTGTATGGATAACTAGAAAAATATATGGAGAAGATCTTTTTAGCTTTGGGAACAGTTTACTTCATGTATCTACAGCACTACCTTTATGAGAAAATTTCCAAGCATCGGGAGTAACAGCTATACATTGCTGTTCCAGAGCAGTGACAGATACTTTGACATGTCAAATTCAATCCTGCAACAATAGCATTCTCAAGAGCTACTCGACACAGAAGTATTTAAAAAGCAAACGTAATTAGAGGAGTATTGTGAAGCAGTTATCCCATAACAAGCTTCTGAAAGGCTGTCAGTAGTTTTCTGATTAAAGAGAAGAGCCTGTCACAAGACAAATCAAGTATATTTTCATTTGCTCAAACCTTATTTTGGGTAATTCACAGCTCGTTTGCCACACAGACCAGAAGGAAGGAGTCAGGAATCCCAGTCTTGCATTTCAATTGTACTGCACTGCTGCTTTGTAATTGTAGGACTACACTATCAATGAAATATCCACGAAACAAAACCCAAACCATAAATGTCAATAAAGCCTCTCTACGCCAAAGGAACTGGCCTCATTCAATCTACCACATATGAAAATAAGGGAGCAAAACACTGGAAACCCTAAAGTGTTCAGTGAATGCATTTGCCAATGACAGCTGGAAAAAATACTTGCTGATTTCTGGAGGACACAGGAGATTCTGAATGAGTCCAGTGATGCAAATCAGAACAGTTTCTAACAATTCTGGTCCATGGCAGACTGCACAGACAAAAGTGGTCCACACGTGGTCCTCAGAACTACAGTGAACGACCTAGTGCACTGTACTGGCACCAGCAACTCTCCTATCTATCACATCAATAAACACAACATTTTTATGTTGGGATAAGCAGAATACATATTGAAGACAAAGTGTCAGTTCAAATCTTCATGCTTTTTCTTCTGATCCTCACAAGCAAAAGCTCTTTAGGATTGTTGCAAAACTCTGCAAGATGTGTGAAAGATCCCTTGGCCAACTGCGGCATATGCCTTAAAATTCTTCCTTAATCTTATTTTCTAGTCCCAGTTAGCACCAAAAGATAATTCCTACACTGAAAGCTGCTCAATGCATTTCTTTCTTCATTTACTAACATTTCTTCTCACATTCAGGTTTATAATAAAATTATTGCTGAAGCAGGTGAAAATAAAACCCATTTTAACACATAAGCTGTGTTAAGAAACTTAATTGGTTTCTTAAGCATTAGGCTCTACACTGCTGAGTCAAAATCAGACTATAATTTTCTACTTTGCCCATTTAAACCAGCACTTTGCCGTGCTTTACAGGAAGATGCAAACATACACATGACAAACTCAGTGATAAGCAGCTGTTCAATGTTTAGGCTGTTTCAACGTGTTCCATTGGTGCTCTGTGTACCTGCAGCACAAAACACTATCAAGAGCCACAGACCACAGCAACCAATTAGCACCTCCCAGACTCTGGGGAGGGAGGGAAGGAGGGAGAAGCAGATGAAGCAGCTCAATGGTGCTCAGTAGCACAGGCCAGACCACAGGTACAGCCACAGTAGGTTTGTACTTCCTCCTACTATCACCACAGTTTAGGACTACCTGCATGTTAAAAACATTCCAGTATCATGGCAGTATTGTTTCTTACTGTCCTGAACAGATGAAGGCCACACTGGCAAAAAAATCTCAGACAGGATCAGTCAGAAGCTACACAACAAAGAACATTAAGCCTTTAAAGATGATTAGCTTCAACAAATAAGGCTGCTGTACTTTTGAATTGGCACTTGCTGTCACAATTCGCCCTGTTGCCAAAGCTTTAGAGCTCTATACCCACCTTATGTTTGTAACTCTGCAACTGCTGACCCCTGGACCTCCAGTAACCTGCAAAACCTGTTAAATGTGGTTCAGTTGCAACTCCTCTACCTTTCTAACCAAAAGACCAAAGTCCATGAGAAACTTTCAGGGGTGACACCAGCCAAAACAAATGTGGGGAGGTTTTGAGTGGTTGCATATAGTACAAACACCACAGAAAAAAAAAATTAAAAAAAAAATTTAAAAAGTTTTTAAAAATCACACACACACAAAAA
>VWZV01005718.1:0-27742 GCA_013397155.1 Irena cyanogastra | reverse complement strand
AAAAAAAAAAAAAAAAAAAAAACCAACAAAACAACCAGCATGTGCAGACCTGTAAATGCCACTTTATCTTATGACAGAGGTATTTTGCAATGCTAATTCAAGAGCAGGAATGCCCATTTAAGAGAAATGCAACAGACTCAGTGACTTTTATTTACCTTTCTTCTTAGTTTTGTTGACTGAGACAGATGAGAAAATCCAGAAAGTCCACATGACTGCTGGAGAACAGATATCAAGAATCTTTGCTAGTCAGTAGTAAAACTTCACATACCAGCATTACAAATGCAACTCTCCAGAAGTAATAGATCTATTGAGAAAAAGGGCTGTAAATCATTGTATTGGTTGGGTTTCTTACCAATTTCTTTCTGCCAATGTCAGCATTCTTGCAACTACAGCAGAAATATTAGTTGGATGCATAGCTAAGACACAGATATTTTGCTTACACAGCCACATTTCTAGTTTTCTAGTTATCAACAAAGCATTTTCTATTTATCAAAAAAGGCAGTCAGGACAAAAGCCTTTCACTGAATAGAAAACTGGTCCTGTCTTTTTGGACTACCTGAAGAAATTTCAAATTTAATATCAGAGGAATAGGGAAGAACAAAGAAAAGTGAAGGCAGGACACAAGCACAAATTGAGATCATAATGGCCTGACTTCATATGTAGATGGCTAATTTTAATGATATACAAAAATGTACTGCTGGATACACTCTGTAGTCTATTCATAATATAAACATGCTCAAATCAAACCTTTAGGTTTGATAAGCTGAAATAATCAATTAGTAAACTCACTTTTTCCAATTCTGTAATCTCTTTGTTTCATCACGCACTCTAGAAGTTACACTTCAGTCACTATGACATATTTCATAGAATCATAGAATGATTTGAGTTGGATGGGACCTTAAAGATCATCTAGTTCAAAACCCCTTCCACAGGCAGGAACACCTTCCACTAAACCAGGTTGCTTAGAGCTCCATCCACTCTGGCACTGAACATTTTTACATGGATGGGGTGTCCGAAACTTCCCTGGGCAACCTATTCCAGTGCCTCACGACCCTCACAGTAAAGAATTCTTTTCCAAAATGTAATCTAAACCTACTGTCTCTCCATTTGAAACCATTCCCCTTTGTCTTGTCACTACATGCCCTTGTAAATACTCTCTTTCCATCTTTCTCATAAGCCCCCTTCAGGTACTGGAAGGCTGCAATTAGGTCACCCTGAAGCCTTCACTCTTCCAGGCTGAATAATCCCAATTCTCTCAGCCTTTCCTCATAGGAGAGAAGCTCCTATGATGATCTTGGCATCCCTCTCCTCTGGAATTGCTCCAACAGGTCCATGACCTTCCTGTGCTGGGAGCCCAGAGCTAGATGCAGCACTGCAGATGGGATCACACCAGAGCAGAGCAGAGAGGCAGAATCCCCTCCCTCCCCTGCTGCCCACTGTGCTTTGGATGCCCAGGATATCCAATGATAAGCACACAGCCCAACAAAGTGCCTGTGACCCAAAGAAATTAAACTTTATTTTCCCTCTGATTTTCATGCCACCAGAAGACACCATCTAGCCACGATACTCACATGAGAACCACTTACACAAGGCATCCAGAAATTTACTGCACAGTGTTGCACTGAACAGCATCTTGAACTACACGTGCATCACAAAACATCAAAGATCACAAAGCTCCTCCCCACCTTCCTCCACCAGCTCATTCAGCTGAAAGCAGCCTAGCAGCTCTGCAGAGCAGAACACAGAAGCCCAGGCAGATCCCTTGCTTCCACATTATGAAGTAACAGAAAATACATTTCCCCTCACACAGCCAGTTTCCACTTCAGAAACAAACACTGATGACCTGTAGTTTCATTAACTGCTGTCATGCTGATCCTGGAGCATTTTTCACATCCAAAAGCCAGGACAAAGTTCAAATCAGGATGATAACCCCTATACATGTGACTGCTGGGTGTTTGAGCTGGAAAAAGGCCAACACACAGCCAACACTCTGTCCTGGTTCACCAAGTATTTTCAGAAGCAGATCAGGGAAAACGTAAGAGTGCATTTAGTGCAAGCAAAAAAAAAAAGCAGTTGGAAACACAAAATTCACTTCCCAAGGAGCAGAAATACATGCAGAAGAGCAGATAGCATCTAAAGCCAATATTTTCTAAGGAATCTCAAAGTCCTTGTATCCATCATTCCCAGCCCTGCAAGTAATGTTAGTTGATGATGGGGAAAACAGATTTTTAAAAGCCCAAAAGAATGACTTTTTTTCTGTTTTTAAACACCAGCTGAGACACTATTTTGGGACATAAAGCACATATACATAGTATCAGTAGGATTTGTTTTCCAAGAAAGACTGTGTATTAGAACCAGTGAGCTGGTAATTTGATCAAATTGCACATTCAACAGACATCACTGAAATCCCTGATCAATGGCAGCACTACCTTTATTTCTGCTACCCCACCATGTGCAAATGTAATTTCACAACTAAATGTGGGACCAAGATGAAAACACCCATTGCTGGGCTTGTGCAAACTCTGCAGCCATGGGAAAAGGACTACCAAGGACACACAGCACACATGGAGGAACCACATCACACGTCACTCACCCTTTGAAGAACCACAAGGTACTGATGGCCAGTATTGCAAGGAAAACTGGATTCAAACATGAAGCAAGTCTGATCTGCTGCTGCTGGCTGAAGCCAAATCATGAACCCACAGCAAGACAAAGTGTGACTCTGATTACATCATTTATAGCAGCTCAGCAGCTGGCAAATGCCACACACATCCATGTCCTTTGCACACATCAGCCTGGCCACAGCACTGGAAACACACCTTCCCAAATCAAATTGGCACCTGCATGTTTGCAAACTCCCAGGTGCAAACTTTCTGCCTAGCTTCATACACCTGCCTCTGTTCCAGCACCCCAAGCTCAAAACAGCTGTACTTAGGCAGGAATTCCGAAGGAGCAGGGAACAATAATTTCACACTAGTGAAATGCCCTGAGAAAACAAACAAACAAATAAATAGTGTATGTCTGCCAGTACTCAAGTGTCTCAGCATAAATGCTGTTTAAAAGTAGAAATAAATATATTGAATTAGGAAAACTGGCTTCATGCACAAAACAATAGTACCAGGCCCAAGAGACTTTATTCCATGTTCCAGCCCATGAGTAGACTTTGATAAAGTCACTGACTCATGCTGTGCCCAGCTATTACACAGGAAGGTACCTCAGCCTCTTATCAGCAGGATAAAATCTATTAGTGAACAATATACTCAGCTATTCAGGTCACCACATCTTCCTCTCACCACTTCTGCTACAGGTACACTAGTAATGAAACAGGGTACAGCTATCTCACTAGAATACGTATGAATCTTAAATGTGTGGGTTTTAAAACAGTGGGCAAAACTTACTTACACTGATTATATGTTAAAGGGAGCATTAGTTATTCTTCAGGGGAAAAAAAATGCATAAATCCACAATTAGAATCTTTGAAAAGACATCTGTATAATGAAAAAACAGTACTTTTGGAACTGATCTATCTTTTCAGGCAAATCAATCTACAGGCACTGGCATAATCCCAAGGCAACCTGAAGATGGAAATATAACAAATACTTAATCAAATCTTCCAATATAAAAATAGATAGCCACTATAAATCTTAATCTGGATGACTATATACAGCATGTGTAAAGAAGCAATAGCTCCAACTATATACAAAAAATTAGTATCCTCATCACTAGTCTTCACTCTTTTCAAATGTTGAATGACCCAAACATAACCTCAGAGAAAGCCAAGTGTCTTCATGTGGAATTTTCCTTTCTTACCTGTATTTCACAATAATTTTTTTAAGTTCTCTTTAATATTACAACCAAAGAAAAAGGGATGATGCTGCAACTTTACATTTGTACATAATGTTAGACAAACGCTGTAATTTATAGTGAAAGTCCACTGCAAGCTAATTGTCAACAAGCTGGGGGTTTATTATCCAGATCATCAGATTCACATCTGACCTACATCACAGCAACTAGGATGGTGTTTAGTCCTCTAGCTGCCAAATTCTTCATCATGTTATGAAGACATGACCATCAAGTCACATTCACACCGTGCAAGTATGTGAGATAAACAGTCAATATTTATTAAAAACTTCAACAAGTTCACAATTAAGGTGTTATTTTAGGAGCTTAGAACTCATGGAAGCTAGAAACAGTTTAATTTGCTTATAGCCACACCTGAACTTCCTCCAACATTTTCTAAGTGTTAGTCCCTAACTAGAGACAGTAGTTGTCACTGTACTTGCAGTACTGACATGATTCAGCTAATTGAGGGAAGGGAAATTTCTCCAGGCATCAGGCAATAAGTTTCCCCATCCATTCTGCATACACACAGTTTAGCTAAGTATGAACTAGGAAAACCAGAAGGCATTATAGCACTTCTCAGGATATCCAGGCATCTTCAGGGAAAAAAAGTGTTGAAGTCTGTATAAACAATATTCTAAGTTTTTTATAACACTAAGTCTCTCATGGATCGCATCTTCACTTTCATAAAGTAGGAAACTCTCTTTCCCTGACAAGTTTGCTTTATCCTTACTTAAAAAAAAAAAGTCTAACAACATCACAGAAATCAGAGAGAAACAAAAGGACAACAAAAGGAAAAAAATAAGAGAGCTAGCAATACACTGGGGCGAGGGGGAGAAATATTACCATACTACCAGCTTCTGTGACACAGCTTAAATAATATGCTGTGATACAGCCAAACAGACCAAATAAGAATAAGATACAAATATTTGTTCCAGTTTGTCTTCTATTTATTTGAAAAAGCAATGAGGTTAATGACTCCATAAACCAGAATTAACACTTCTTCAGAGAAGCTCAACTCTAACCTCCCATGGACTTGACCAAAGGAACCTCTGGCTGCTGCACAGCACTACACCAAAGCAATCCAGCAGCCAGATTTGTATAATAAAGAACAGGGTGTGACAAAGCCAGGCTATCAGCTGGAAATTGCTTTAGACAGCTGCAAACCTAGCTTTTCTTTGGCTTTCTTCATGCTTTTAAAAGGGTTTCAGTCACAGACACTCTCTGTATCCAAGGCCTGAGAGAGTTAGAGAAAATTGGAAATACAAAAAACTCCCCCAAAAACCTACAGATAACACAAGCCACAAGCTCACAACATTTTTTTTATGTGTTGTATGTTTGAAGTTTCATTCAATTCCAGGAATTTCATAATCTACTCTGTGGCTCCAAGCAAAACATCAACAGGCAAAGTAGTTTTGCTCAACTGGTGCGACTCCTGCTACCTGCAGGAATGTGCATTTCAGAAAAACGTCACTAATGGTTCCAATTTCTTCTTTCCTTGAATCGTGAACTTTCTTTTGGAGTTAGAAGAAAAGAAAAAAAGGTGCAGCCAACCAAATTAAAAAGCAGAGGAAAGAATTATGAAGGCAATTGAGCAACTGGCCACATTTGGTTGAAAGCAACCACAACTATTTCTGACTATACCCATTTAGCCTGTTCACCACAGTAATCCAGAAAAGATTTTTACTCTGATACTAGGAAATTTAAATTAAGAAAATCTTATAGCTAGAAAGCAAGAAAACACACTCATCCAAAGCTCATTTAAAGGAAAGAAGAAAATAATCTTTACTCCATGTTGCATCATGCACTTACCTTCCCTCTCTCTCTCTCTGGAATTTGCCTATGATATGAATAATTTTTGAATTGCTTTAAAGCAGCTCTATTTCATTTATCAGCAAGCTAAATATATTTTCATTTCTTAATATAAATGAGCAAATTTTGATCTGAAGAACACAGAAGGGGATTAAGGGAGCATAAAATAAATGTTTACGCTTTTTCTTAAACGCAAAAGCCAGCATTTGCACATTGTGTATTTACTCTGCAGAAATGATGCCCACAGAAATCCCATAGAAAGGTTGCTTAAAGGATTCTTCCAAAAGTTAGATGATTTTGGTCATGTTATCTGCAATTTCAGCAATCAAGCACAGGAACACTTCTGCGCACTCATGTTTTAGTTGTTTTTTTTTCCTAAATTGCATCTCTTCCCAGTCATTAAAGAAAACAACAGCAGCACCTAATACATTGCATGACAACTTCATTTAATCCAACATTATAATCCATTTAAAAAAAGGGAGACAGGAGACACGAGGTCAGTATTGAACTAAAGAGATAGATGGTTAAATGTTCCTGTTTCTCAGCACTAGGAAGGATTGACAACTTAAGCTCATCCTGTGACTCTCAGATACTCAGAATTAAAATGTTTGAAATATTTCACGTCTGCACATCTCCCCATCTCTTATCAAACAAGGAAAGTTCTTATGCTTTAATTAAATGTATAAATAACCATTTGGCATAGCAAAACTATAGCCTTTTATTTCAGCACAGCATGGATGAAGCATCTACACATTTTTTTCTAGATGTTCTTTCTACAATGCTGCCTTTATAAAAACAACACTGGCAACCCCATACAAACACATTCACTGCTGACAAGCCATGATTTAGCCACATGACTGTCCTGCCTGTATTTCAGGTATTAGCTATGTCAAATCTAATTAGAGACAGCTTGACAAGGTCTTTCACATTATTCAGGAAAGGTGCACTTGCCAGAACCCTAGCGGAGGCCATGGTACATAACAAATCTCACCCAGCTCAACTGAGGTTTGCAGTTCTGCTGACGGTTTTGCCCAATAAATCACTTCACATAAATAATCTCAGTCTAGCAAGCCTCTGTGAGTATTGTGAGGAATTTAGTGACCCACAATGTGTAAGAAATACTGCCCTCAATGTTTACAGTCAAATGAGTGAGGTTTTCTTCCTACATGATGACTGCAACAGAAATTATACTGGTATTAATTGTACCAATTATGAAAGCTTCTGTGTTAGTATGACAGTGCTTCAGGCTATTCTGCCCTCAACTTCAAATCTTGCAATTCAAATAACAACTCTGTCTAGCAGGGGACAGCATATCAAAGAAGGTGTAAGGACTGAATTACAAGTTTTTCTAGTTAGTGGGTGTTTCTTCCCTTCATTTCCTGTCATGGGTGAACGGTACACAGATACCAGGACGCAACACATAAGCACACATAGAAATATCTGGAGTTCATGGGAACATAATGTAAGCATAACTCACATTACCATGATTTTCCTGCAGAAATACCCATCCAAAGGAATGAAATGCTCAGGCAGTGTTTCAAGCAGAAATGTCTAACTTAAGAAGACAAGGAAAATTACCCAAAGGGAAGCATGTTGGCACATCTGATTAAGCAAGTGTCCAGTATAGCGGAAAGCAAGAAAGGAAAGTACAGTATCCAATTTCCTCAGAGACCCTACAATAAAAGTTCTGCAATAATTTATACTTCAACTCCTTTGTTTCTGTGTTCAGAGATTATACAAATAATTGTTTAAATAGAAATGACAGCTACATCTTCCAGGGGTAGAAGCAGAGCAGCAGGGAAAGCAAAAGTTCTTCAAAGGCACAGGAGAGCTAACAGGAGGGAGTTGCAGTGCCTGAGACATTGTACCAACAGCTCCAGCACAGGACAAAGTCTCTAACAGACAGGTTCCAGCCCTTACAGAAGTTATATTAACCAGGGAGGTTGCACTGGCAGCAAGAGATAATATCAAACCTCAGCCCCAGTACTGAAAAGCACCATTAGCTTTTCCTCTGGAAGCTCCAGGAAGGCTTTTCTATTTTCTACCATCACAGCTTTGCACCGGGTGTATGTAAGACCCTGAATACAAGCGTGCACCCAGGTGAACACAGGCCCTCAGTACTGTCAAGTATTTGTTTATTTTTCATCTTCTTTAGAGACACATTTAAAGCTGGAAGTGCAAGTTGTACTAACATACGTTACTGACCACAAGAATTTTCATCAAAGTACTGTGTAATTGTGGGGTGATGCAAGAGAAAGAAGAGATGCCCTGGGATGTCAAGAGACACAATCTGATGAGAAAGAAATCTTTAAAGAAAAACAGAAATAAGATCAGATGCACTCCTGTCAGAAGACCTCTCTGTTCCTGTGGCCAAAACCCACAGCAAAACATTATGGCTTTTCTCCAGCCCAGCCCACTCTTTCAAAACAAGTTATTTGATCTCAAATTTATTTAGTGGAGAGTTAGCAGTAACAGTCACTTAATAAAACCAAACATGAGTATCACAAGCTGATCTTCCCTATTTCTACATTGCAGCAACTTATACCAAAACAAAGTAAAGCATATCAAAGGCCAATACAGGATTCCCAGACAAAGATAGTACAGTAAGTTTTGAACAGTGCCCACAGTTGCACAGATTATATAGAACTGAAGGCAGAAAATGCATGGAGATTTCCTAACTACAGCCTGGTAAATGAAGAGAGTTTTCCCCACAAAAATTAATTTCTCTCAGTAAAAGATATATAAAATCATTATCTAATCCTTCTGTACTTAAAACTTTAAATAAAGTGCCATCAAGACAAATGAGACAAATGGTTCACATATAATCAGCTATATAGATACAGAGGGAAAGGAAAAGCACTCATGTTTTCTTTCTCATGTATGGCTGTGGGAAGGAGGAGGGGAATCTTCCCCGGTATGTCCAATCCCACAGTAGGCATCTGCAAATGGGAACCCCTGCATAAATAGTCTTCTTGTATTCTTGGTCTGATGTCAACTCAAAGCCACAACCATCCTCTTGTCCTTATTAATAACAGAGATTAAAAAATACTTTGTAAAGCAAGTAAAATTACTAATATAAAAATAGCTTAAAAATTGAAAACTTTGTGACTATTGGCAACTTACAATTAAGTTGGCTTGCTGTTACCCATGAAAAATCCCAAATCCTTCCTGATTCTCAATTTGTTATCTTCTTTCCCATTGGTAGCAGTAAAAGGTACAGTGGCTTTACATGTACTCTATAATCTTCCCTCCTGGTTTCTAAAGATCCATGCTACTCTAGACATTTGTCCACATGGAATCAATATAAAACCATGGAACCAAGTAAGATTTAGCTCATGCCTCATTTAGCAGTTCAGTGGGAGCCACCTGCTTTGTGTTAGGGCAAGACTTGCGCTAGTATTCACTTGCAAGGCTTTCAGACATTTTTTCTTTTTTTGTTATTAGTTACCACTGTCAACAGACAGTAAGAGAAGGATCCAAAAATTCAGTCAATTACTTTTAGGGCTGGGTAGCAGCCAGCAGGAATACTCATTGCTGGGTTCAGCAGAGGTTTGCCAGATGATGAGAGATGTTAGAATCAGCAGGGAAAATTTCCTTTATTGGCTTGTATCTGCTAAAGGCTACAATCACCAAATTAGGACGAAGGATGGGTTCAGAAGGAAAAATTTAGGGCTAAATTTAGGACTGGTAACCATCTGTAAGGGCAGAGATTAATTTGGGTAGGGTCACTGATAGGAAAAGGAGAAAACGGAGTCAAAACTGGCAGCGAGCTTCAAAGGCTGTGGCTCCGCGTGAAGCAGACTGAAGCAAAGAGCAGCAGAGAGGCAGCACTGAGCCAAGGGGCACTGCATGGGCACAGGGTGGCACAGCCAGCAGCACCTTCAGCCTGAGTGAGCTGCTGGGCACAAGGTGAGGTTTGGACAAGTCAAGGCTACTGTACTGTGGCTAGTACAGTGTGTGTAGATTGTTGCCTGATTGGATGTAGTTCTGGAACCAATTGCTGGAGTTGGGGTGCATTTCCAACCAGCACAAGCCAAAACATTCCCAATCCTATCAGAGCACCAGAGTAAGAACAGTCTCATGTCCTTCATATTCCAGAAAGTACAAAGAATCAAACAGATGGGTTCACCATCTTGCTGGAACATTTAACATGATTGCACGATAAAACTGAGCATTTAAAATCCAACAGAATCTCTTCAAATCTGCAAGAACCTACATCGAAACAGTTGTCATCACTGGTTAGGGAATTCAATGGGCAGTCTGAAACTCTCACAATTCACAGCACAATCCCAATGTCTCCAAGCTGTCTTGCAAAACAAAATATGCTAATGCATGGGTAAAAAGGTTAAATGTCGGGGCCTCATAATAACTAACTCCATCTCCAGTGAGGGCTTGATCCTATCTAATCACTTGGCCTCTCACTTTAGCCATGTGTAAACAGAGCCACAGCCCAACCTAGTGCGCAGGATGTTGAAAGGTTCCCATCTAAAATGCTTTACGCGCTTCAGATTTTTAAGTGCTATATAGGTTAAGAGCTTTGTTTGTTTGTTTTTAAGAATAATCTTGTATTAATGTGTTTTAACGTGTACAGACTTTAGCTGACAAAAAAACACAGGGCTACAAATAGAACACGGGAAACCATCAGCAAGACTTTAAAATGGGTTGTGACTTGGCTGATCATAAGTAAATAAACTCACCTTTAATTCTCCTGATGACATTTTCTGCACATAAATCCTCCTACTGGGTTTTTCTAGTGGCAACCGTAAATAAGGAGCTTCATGCTATCAAGAATCCCAACCACACCAAGCTTTTCATTGCAGGAGTATAGGGCAAAGCAAGGAATTTCCCTCTGACTTGAATTCCTCAGTATCTGGTATCACTAAGAGTATGCAGAAGAATTAGTCATTGCCAGACAGACATGCTTCATTTTGCTGGGACGCTAAACAACAACTCTCAATTCTCTCTATTCACATTCATTACTCACAGCTGTAACTATGTATCTTCTTGAAATGAAAACAAATATTAAACCAGCTCACAGACAAACATCATTATAACTTAAGAAAACAAACATTAATGGAACTGTTTACAACACCAAGGAATTCTCAGCTCCTTATACTGCACACACCACTAAAACATTCCTATGGGCTTCAATCCAAAAACCACAAGAAGACCATGAAGTATCAAAAGGCAACTTGAGAAAAGTGACTGCCACCACCAAATCCAACAGGTTTAAGCAAACAAAAAACACAAGGGAAAAAGAAAACAAATTAACAAATTCTCTCAATAATGCTCAATAAATTAATGCTACCATTCAATATTATACAATATTATAATGTTATACAAAACAGTATGGGGTTTGTTTTCCCCCCTGGAAAAGGTCAGAGGATTTATCACCTGAAAAGGCTGAGGCAAACTGCACTAGAGAGCAGTATAATGGGTCCCCCTCTGGAAGCAAAGCAATTGGGAATAAGCAAGTATTTTAAAGAAAGCAAGTAAGAAAGAAACCCCATCACAACCCCCTCAGAATAGAACTGATGTGCTCTCTTCCTCTGACATTGCTAAATACTGACATCAATGTATTTGATCTGTCCACTGTTTGACAGAGCCACAAAGACATGTCTTTCTCCCTTCTAATTGTTCTGCTGTGACTAAAAATTCAACTGACATTGGCAACACTGGTCTGAGCATATCCTTTCCAAAGCCTAGCAAGGAACTAGAGGTACATGCTTCAAAGAGGACTTGATTCGGCCGTTGTTCTGTCCTACAGCTCTGTCCCAAAATCTCTTAGGAACCATGAGCATGTCTCCATGATAGCGTATGCTAAAACCCATGCCTATATAGACCTTTGCTGCTCATCCCTAATACTCAAACTCGAACATTCACCTGAGTCTATAAATGTTCACCAGAAAGGCAGCTAAAGACATCAAATGAGGTGAAGAAAGCAGCAATTTCTGCTGACTATGGTAGGAATAATCTGAAAAGTTATGCTACTCAGACCTCTCAGAGAGAAGACAGAGAGAGAAAAGACAGAATCACCAACCACTGCGTTCATGTCAACTATTTTCCAATCAAAATTCCTTCCTGACATCCCCTAGTGCCTCTGCTTGTCACTGGGAATGCCAGCCCAACACACCCATCCAGGCACTCAGAACAACAAGAACAACAGCAGCTGCTCATATCTCTCTCGGTTACTACACTAATAATAGGGTCTAGGAAGCAATGTTCCAATAAGGCTATTTAATAATATCCTCATGATACGTGAGATTACCTCCGGACCACGATTAAATATAGAAATATTCTATATTTAAAGTAGAAACTGAAAGAAAGGATTTCAGGAAAAGAAAATTCTATGAAAAATAGCATCATTATTCAAAAGACAACACTCTTTAAAGATAAGTTCTCTTAACATGGCTTTGCTATCAAACTTGACACAACAAAAGCATACAATCCCTTTCATCTGCTCACAAGTCTTCAAGATTTTACAAGCAAGCAAACCACAGCTATCACTACAGGAATGGAAAGCACACAGAAAAAGCTTTATTTATAAAAGGACTGAAACTGAAATAAACGTTGATATAATTATTTGGGAGTTATTTGACATTTTTGTGGTATCAGAAGCTTTTGTTTCAGGAGGGGCTTTGATTACTTGTTTTGGGTACATGGTGCTTACAAGCACAGTTAAGTTCCACTGAAAGAAACCTTTCTCTGTACCACAGAGAAATAGTGGAGGAGGCACTATCAGAGTATTTGCCATGTGGCCCAGTTGCTTCCTCCATCCAGAAAAAATTGCTATTTTACACCCCAACATCTTAATTCCTAATTCCATTTTTAAATGCATTGACGGTAATTATGCCAAGCTAATTTCCAAGAAGGTATTAAAGTTAGCTTCCTTCTAAACACTTTCATTTCAAGAACAACAGAAAAAAAAACATACAAGAGGAAAAAAAAGCCCTCCTCAATGAAGCAAGCTTTGCAATAACTTTACCAACCTGAAGTGGACTTCAGTACATCCATGAATTTTTATAGCAAAGTTGGCATACCTGTTTTTCTTCATATCTGCATGCTTTCTATGAAAAAAAGTGAATGACAAAATGCTATAAATCTTAGAAAAGCCAAACTGCTGACTGAGCTCATACTGCCATGCCCTCTGTACTGAGATGTCCACCACATGACAGCAAAAGAACATGGAACATCCTCCTCTCAGATTCTATATTAAGCTAATTAACTTGAAGAGGCTAAAAACAGTTTATAACTACTGCTCAACTCAAGTAATGACTGCAGAAAAACAGCAGTGAGTGCAGCCTTCTCTAATGCAGAAAGCACTCATACACAATGCTTCTTTGACATTTCAATATTCATGAAATGCTTAACAGATTAATAACCCTAAATCTGAAGCAATAGGTTAGTGATGGAAAGAAAGACATAAGATAGTGAAGGGTTTGCCCAAAGCTGCTCACAAAGTCACTTCTCTGGACACAGCTTGGTTTTTCATTTATAACATAAAATTATTCATGTATATAAAAAGAGAACTAACTTTGCAGACATGAACCATGACCACTATAAAAAGATCCTCAAGACTGGCAGCAACCTATTTGCAGCAACTAAAAAAAAAGTGTCCTATATACAAATTATGTTGCACCAAAATATAAGGTATTTTTGTAAATTAATAAAGAGGAATTCATACCTAAAATTCTAATTTCATTCTAATTACAGATTTTCATTCTAATTTTTCATTCTAATTACATTCTAATTACAGATATATTACAGTGGGTAATGGAGGCAGGAAGGGAAATGGAATTTCCAGGTAAGTGAAGACAAAGAATCATTTCTTGAGTCTTAAAGCTACATTTTCCAAATAAAATTTGCATCTTGGATATCACATACTACAAATACTGTGTAATATTTGTATACACACAGTAAAATTTTCTGTTAGGTTGTGTGTGACTGACTTTTCTCAGAGATCTTCAATCTGCTTGTTTTCAGGTCTCAGCCCTCTCAAAGGGCATCAATACTCTCAGAGCTGGTTGCACTACTTGGCTTACTACGTTCCAATCTCCTTCAGTTTTACTATAGGCCCTCAGCAAAGTTCATCTAAATAGAGTACCAAGGTCTACATGTGACATTCAAGGATGCAACACAAATATCTCCTTAGTTCATCATACTAACTACATAAAAACTTGAGCTGCATGTCTGGAGCTTAGAACTATTCCTTCACAAAACATTGCAAAAAATTGCTGTGAGAGGAGAGACACAGCTGGCAACAATAAATTTCCATGCTTCACTAGCTAGTTCCCTACCCCTCAGGATGGCAGCCTTCCCACTCAGGTACAACCCTATAGAACCTCGTGGGACAAGCAGTAATGGTGTTGGAAGACACATGTGTCTTCCACAAATGTGTTTTGTGAAACAAAACAAAAACAGCCATGGCAGAGAGGAGCATTTCTTTTCAACACTAGATTCTTCTACTTCTTGTGTTGGTTTTGGCTGGGATAGAGCAAATTTTCTTCATAGTGGCTGGTATGGGACTGAGTTTTGGATTTGTGCTGAACACAGTGATAGTAATAGAGATGTTTTTGGTATTGCTGAGCAGGGCTTACACAGAGCCAAAGCCTTTTCTAGGTTTTGCATAGGCGTGCTGGTGAGGAGACTGAGGATATGTGGGAAGTTAGGATGAGACCCAGCCGGGACAGGTAACCCCAACTGACTGAAAATATTACACAGAATATTACATATTACACAGAATATGCTGAGTTGGAATGGACCCACAAAGATCAATGAGTCCATCTCTCAGCCCTGCACAGCACCATCCCCAAGAGTCACACTGCATGCCCAAGAGTATTGTTCAAATGCTTCTTGAGCTCTGTCAGAGCTGATGCTGTGACCATTTTCCCGGGGATCCCATTCCAGTGCCCAACCATCCTCTGGCGAAAGAGCTTTTTCCTGACATCCAAGCTAAACCTCCCCTGAAACAATTTCAGGCTACTCCCTCACATCCTGTCACTCCGCACCACACAGAAGAGATCTCCTCTTCCCTTCATGAGGAAGTCGTAACTGCAATGAAGTCTCTCATCAGTCTCCTCTTCTCCAGGCTGAACAAACCAAGTGGCTTGAGCCACTTCTCATCAGGCTTCCCCTCAAGACCCTTCAGCATCTTTTTTGCCCTCCTTTAGATGCTCTCCAATAGTTTAATATCTTGGTTATATATTCGCACCTAAAGCTGCCCCTAGCACTGGAAGGTGAGGCCTCCCCAGTGCAGAAGAGAGCAGGACAATCCCCCCCTCCTTTGCTCGGCTGGCCATGCTGTGCCCTATGCCCCCCAGGACAGGGTTGGCTCTCCTGGCTGCCAGGGCACTGCTGAGGCACATTCAACTTTCCATGGACCAGGACCTCCAGGGCCCTTTGCACAGCGCTGCTCTCCAGCCTCTCATGCCCCAGTCTGTCCATACATCCAGGGTAGCTCCATCCTAGGTGCAGAATCTGGCACCTGCCCCTTGCTGAACGTCACATGGTTGGTGATTGCCCAGCCCTCTATTTTGTCAAGGTCTCTCTGAAGGGCCTCCCCGCCTTCAGAGAGCCAACAGCTCCTCCCAGTTTTGTGTGATCTGCAAACTTGTTTAGTATCCCTTCCAGTCCTGTATCCAAGTTGTTAATGAATATGTTGAAGAGCACAGGGCTTAAGATGGACCCCTACAGAACACCACTAGTGACAGGTCTCCAGTCCACCCCTTCACTGCAGCCCTTTGTGCCTGACCCGTGAGCCAGCTGCTCACCCACTGCATGGTCTGTTTATACAGCCTGTGCAGAAGGACCCTGTGAGAGACAGTATCCAAGCTTCACTGAAATCCAAAACATTTACAGCAGCTGGCTTCCCTTGATCAACTAGGTGCATTGCCTTGTCATAAAAGGAAATCAGGTTTGATAAGCAGGAATTTCTGTACCTATGGTGTCATGCTCCATATATAAAGAGAGGAGAAGAAGGAGGAAGTGGGGGAATGTTTGGAGTAACAGCATTTGTCTTTCCAAGTAACCCTTATGTATGATTGGGCCCTGCTCTCCTGGAAATGACTGAACACCTGCCTGCCCATGGGAAGTGAATAATTCCTTGTTTTGCTTCATTTATGCTCATGGTTTTTGCTTTCCATGTTGAACTGTCTTGATCTCAACCCAGGAGTTTTCTAGCTTTTACCCTTCCTATTTTCTGCCCAATCCCACTAGCTGGGAGAATGAGCAAGTGCCTGTGTGATTCTCAGTTGTTAGCTGGGGTTAAGCCATGACACTTCTAAAAATTAAAAAAAAANCTCTAAAAAAAAAAAAAAAAAAAAAAAAAAAGGAAATAATTCTAGGTAGTTTGATATCTTTTAGCAAAGATGATGAATCCCCTGGAACAAGGGAACAGCTAGTAAGAGGCACAACAGAAATTTGAAACTGTGCATTTTGAAATGACTGAAAGCATAAAATGAAGCACAATAAAACAGTAATATTACCACAGAGCAAGTGTTTGAGAGCAGACTGGACAAAGTCAGCTTTGTTCCTGAAAAGCTTGCAGACTGAGGAGTTGAACAGGCACAAGCTTTGGAGAAACAGTCCTTTGGCTCATGACTGGGTCTGTCAGTCCAGGCCTCTCCAACAGAGAGAGCTTACAACTTGGGATTTTAAGAGGAAAAAGGTATGGACAAGTTACACTGCTTTGCTCTCAGAGCACTGATGTGTTCCAAAGGCTGACACTATGCAGCAGTCATAGTCTGTTAATCCACATAAGCTGCAAACTCAGCCTCATAACAGATTTCTATGAACTGAGACCCACTGTCAAAATGATATTTTGACAAGTTTGTGTCAGGTCCTCCATGACCTGGCAGCATGCTCCCCCCACCTGTTTGCAAGAAAGCGCAATTTCTTTTGAAGAAGCACATTCTAAGCAATTATATTTTTATGTAAAACTGCTACAAGTTTCCATATATTTTTTTCTTCCAACACATATACATTCAAATATTAGTGATATTTTTCAAAGAAAGCAACTCTAAAGACTGACAAAATCACATATTAAACTAACCAACAAAAATATGATGCTCTCTCTCTGCTTGGGAAAACATCCCAATTTTTGAGCTTTGATACAATACAACCTGATTTTTCTTAAGGCTTAAACACTTAAAGTGTGACAAACTTCATATTCCTCAACATTAATTCATTCATTATTTCTAAGCCCCCATGCACCAGCCTAATGGAGGAAATGGACACGTTTCAAAGCTAAAAACCATTCACCAGCAACAAAGTGGCTGAGAACCTATTCCTGGACACCACACACACCACAATGTCCTTCAAGGCCCAGCTCTGGTACAAAGCCCTGCTCAGTTTCATCCTGGATACTCAATTTTCCCTGCCAAATTAAACAAAGCATTGTTTCTCCTCTTCAAGGACATGGAGTCCCAACCAGGCAGGTGCACATACAAAAGCTGACAAGGGCCCAGGGAAGCTGTAACAACCCGATCTACTGAGAGACAAAGCCACTCTCTGACCTACCTATTGAGCCAATAACCTCCACCTGCCCAGTCCTCTCATTTAAAGAGGCAACAACAGGAGATTTATTCAAAGGTCTGGGCAGTAGTAAAACCACAATCTGTTTAATAACACTGTGATTTTCCATCCCTGTAGATTATTTTTCCCCTCGTGCTGCTCCTTTCCCACAAAGGACAAGCCTAGCATGAATGATTTACAGGAACTTCTGATTTGGCCTTGGCCTGTGATGGCCATATAGCTTCTGATGGCCTGGATGCTTTCTCTCTATTTTTATCCTGAAAGATGAGCAAACACACAGGATGGAAAAGAACAACAAAGGGAGGAAACAAAAAGAGAGCAGGACTAAAAGACAACATGGTATCTGCAAGAAGCTCCATCTATAGTTACAATAAGGTATGGAAAAACAACATGACATTGAGGTTGTCTGTCAAAAATTGCCAAAATTATCTGCTTAGGAAAAGAATTGGAGGATAGTGTAAACCAGGCCACACACTTCCCTTTCCAGTATCTTATTTCCCATTGAGATACCAAGATATGTGTTTTGGACAGAAGGCACACATCCCAGATGTATAATATGGGGCTTCATAAATTACTGCCTTCTCTCCATTCAAGTCACACCCAGAGGAAAACAACCTCCACAGGAGCTGCTGAGATAGAGTACAAGTGCCTGCTTCAACTCATTACAAAACTGATGGCTGTGTTTAAATTTGGCAAAGATGATGGGTTTGACTTAGCAAGGAGGCTGATTTTGAGTGCTGATTAAGATTGACAGCTACAGTGGGTGGCAGCAACCACCAGCAGAGAGATGTTACATTCCCTGAACAGCAGCTTCTTAAATTATTCTGCCAGAATGGGCCCAAGTTTATTTGATCATATATTTTACAATCATTAGATATTCCAGAAAGCATTCAATTGCTCCAAGCGTCTTAGTTAGCCAACCTAGAAACTTGAAGACTTTGAAAAGATAACCAAAACACTGAGCATAGTGTAATATCTTAAGGACAATTGTCATAGAACAGTAAATATGGTATTGAAACTCAGAAAAGTTGCATTAGACACAAAAGGAAGCCCCATCAGACATGAACAAATCATAAAAATTATCTCAAGAAGCCACAACCCACACTATCAAAACGTTAAGCATATTGCCAAGATTCACACACTGTGAACTCTCTCTCTAAAACAGCCAAGCCCCTGGTTTTTAGGTTAATGTGCTAAGTGTTGCAGTAGTGACTGAAGTTCACATTGTAAAACAAAAGCACTGTAGTCAATGTAAACCTTATACATTAATTATGTAATGTTACAAAACAGCTGAGAAGGAGGAGACAAGTACTGAGATGCAGCTCTTCAGTGCCAGTCCAAACATGTTTCCACGTGCTCCCTGTCTAAAGCACTGGCAGAGCACCCAGCCTATTTGCTACTTCCCCCCAAAAAAAAATCCCCACAGCACTCTCATTCCTGCCCCCTTGGAAAAACATCTGTGCCAGGCAGAAAGAGATGTTCTGTCTCAGTAAAACTTACCAAGTTATTTTAGACTGGACTTGAGAAATGTTATCAGTGTCATAATCGTTGCTAAAATTTGCAACATTTTTGCAATACAGAGTTGGCAGGCATAGGATAATTTTAGGAAGAGCATACACCTACAGCCTTAGCAGTGGGCCTATTTTTCTTAATTATAAGCAGGTGTTGGCACTTTACAGACTGTAGGGCAAATCCACTCTTTTTTACAACTCCTTAAGATAGACTGAGATTCCACAGAATTCAAAAATTACCTTTCTAAAAGTTTTGTCATTAAAAAAAAAATCAAGGGAAAAAAACCTTCTCAACATGTTCTACCAGACAACTTCTCTAAAAATTATAAACTTATTTCTGTTGGTTTTGTCCTGAAGACTGACAATTACACCTATCAGTGATGCTCTCTTTAATGACTACTCACACATTTTATCTAAAGCTGAAAAATGATACCTTTTCCCTAAATGATTAAAAGACAAAAACACTTCATTTAATGACAGTTTTTCTCATCTCTCAGAACTAAGAAAAGCCATATAAATTAATGAATTTTCATATTTTCTGATACCACAGATGTTCAATAGCACAAGGCTCTGCTTTCAATACAGAAAAAAACGAACAGTGGAACATCTACAGGACAAAGAGTAATGGAGCTAGTTAGTAATTCAAGCTGAAGAGACGAGATTCAAGCTGACAAACGGGCATCCTCCACAGAATGAGTCGGACACTTTTTATAGCTACTGACACAGTAACGAATGCTCTACTTTGGGTGGAGCTAAACCAAATGTTCTTTAGAGTACTTTTTTAAATATAAGCATTTCCCTGATCCTTGTACAGAAACAACTTTATCTACAAGCAGAAAAGAAAAAAAAATAAAGTGCTGCCACAGTTAATTAGGCCTCAGATGTGGCAATTATCTTGATGCCAAGAGAAAAAGCAACATTTTATTACATTATTATCAGCAGCTCTTTCTTAAGGAAAATCTCTATTAGAGGGGCCCCAAAGTACCTGTTTGCCTTAGTTTTCTAATGAGGTCAATAATGGAAATACTTCCAATAGAAAGTTGGGGTTATTTAAAGGTACATACAGCTCAGCAGCCTTTGCAATACTGCCCTTGAAGTAATTTTTATCTAACGTGGCCCTAGAAGAGTATATTTCAAATTTAAATCTGAGAGCATTCACATACAACATTGATTTGCTTACAGTTATCACACCTAAAGCATGCCTTGCAATAGAAATAAAACCTGGGTTTGAGTTACTAATTGAAAAATAAAATAGCTTTCTAAAATGCTAAATGTTAAGATTTATTAATTCAGAGATCTCACTGAATTAAAGACAAAACAATCAAATATAGAGTCCTAACTAACCTCAGTTGATTTAGGAAACCTTGCACACAAGTTCAGCTAAGACCCTCTTGCAATATTCCCTCCCTCCTCATTAAGTAAGAATGCCACTAAGTTTTTACGCCATCTTTCGATTCTACCTAAATCTTTAGTGAATGTCCATTTCTTGTCTAGAAGTTAAGTCCTGTATTAGTGCTTTTATCTTATTTCTTTTACACGTACTGGAATGTCATTAGAACATTTTTGTTGAAATCTTAAGACTTCTAAAGCTGGCACACATTACACATGGTTTCATAACTGCAGATTATATTAAGGAAAGCTTTAAAAAATAGACAATTAGTGCTTAAGAAAAAAATGCACCACAGCTCAAGTGGTCTGAGAGGTTTTTATGTGGTGTTATTATGTGGATTACCACAGCTTTTATACTTACATAATAATATATACACCAAGTCAGGCCAAAATCTAACCTAGACCAGTGTCTGGAAGGTCAACCACCACAACATACCAAGAGAACTGGCCAAGAAAAAGAATAAGGGTTTGGACAACTCAGATATCAAACTCGGGCTTGGGACTGGATTAGGTTCTTCAATCATCTTTGTTAAAAGAAATACTCATCAGTAACTCTGCATATTCCAACAAACTCTTTCTACACATAAAATAAATTTGGTTCCCATTTTGTATTCTGTCTGGAAGAGTGCAAGAAATAACTTTTCCATGAAAAACACAAAATGAAAATGTCAATAAGAAACAGAGAGGGCCAAACCTATACTCATCCTGACTCTTCCTACTCCACCTTGGCATCTCATTAGCAGTGGCAGCTCCTGCTGCAGGTATTAAAAAAAAAAACCTTCAAAAAATATCTTCAAAAGCCCCCCAAACATCTCGCGTTCGTATGAAGAGACCTAGAGTTGAACTAACATAGGGAGAAGAATTTAGACTAAATATATAGTATTTATCTGGTGTATTCTTTAGCATCTAACAAATTGCACTGCAGATTTTTAAGAGCTCAGAACTAAGCTCTTACCTTCCTTTCATGATTCAGAATAAGGATTCTCTTATCAGGCACCATTAAATTCACTCTTACTGAAGCACAACTACTTCCATCCAGAAGTTTTTTATTAATTCTATTGATCCTAACTTGCTTATCTGAACTGGAAACCCCTAAGAAATATTGCATTTCTATTTTAAAAAGCATATGTGTATACCACTTGTAGTTACTGATTAGTAACAGTAGGGAAAAAATGGGTTTGTACTCCTTTTAAGCACATTTAACTGCCATTAAAAAGGAAGAACCACCTATTGTTTATTCATCCTTCCAATATTTAGCTTGAACTAGACAACTCAGCGACTCAAAACCTTACACAGGAAACAGACAGCTTTGAGTCACTCTTGTTTATCTTTGTATCACATTCTTGAAACTACTGAAACTTTAAAGTGTAAAGATACACTTGAAGTATGCTTTACTCTGAAAATTCAACAATTTAAAAATGCGAAGTCTTTTTTTTTTTTGTTCTCTTTTTTAAGCAGTATAGTCCTCTACTAACAAAAATCAATTCTTCTGAATTGTAGGTGGAAAATATAATCTCACACAAATGAAGAGACAAATGGAAAGGAGCCAATGAGAGGAACCACATCATGTTACTGTTGTGCCCTGCAAGACACTGATAGTTCCTATGATTAGAGGGAGTGGTAGCAGTATCAGTCAAGACGTAACTCAGTGCAGGCAGCATCAAAGTCACTTACAAGGCTGTCTGTCAGGCAGGAAGAGGGATATATTCAATTGCATCAGTTATTCACACCTAAAGAATCCCCATAACGGTTGCTGCCAGGTTTACATGTGACATAAGGAAATTGCTAGAGGAGGAAAATGCTGGCTGAGTCTATTGAAGTCCCACAAATTACACATTTCCCACAAATTCAAGAACAATAGTGCACCTACTACATTTTATACTTTACACACCACTCAGCGCAGTTTATCACACTCACATATCAATTATACCAGGTGCAAACCTCATATTTTACCTGGTTCTAGAAACAAGGAAATATTTTAGCTATTATCAAGATTACATTTTGTGTTCAAAAGACTAAAACAATTTTCTTAAAATCGTTAGCAACTGTTGTTTAAGAGACAGTCATCTAAGCTCACTACACCCTGCTTTATTATCACATTCTCAAAGTTGCAGTGAGACTCTCTTTGTGCAGAAAATGCAGTTTGGACACAAATGAATAGAACCATTGTTTCTAGACCACTTCTCAAGCTGGGTCTTTGGAATAAATATTAACTCCATTTGGTTTCCTGACAGCAAACAAATCAGGTTCCTCAAAGAATTTAGATGATAACATTTTCTTCTGAAAACACAAGGAGGGCCAATACCCTAACCACTGGACTTTGCGTGCTGCTTCTGCTTCAATTTGTCTTTAAATGTCTGTTCAACAGTGGCACTCCTTCACCAGAACCAGAGGAAGGCAACTCAGCTTCAAACCTGTCACTCAGGGCACTTTAAAGAGAGACAACTCCAGAAACCTGAAATGTGGAAAGAAGGGTCTAACCTGTTTGTACTTTTCAAACAAGTATGCTGAAGATGTTTGTTAGAATAAGGTACAGCAACTAAACTCAAGAATCAAGCTTCTGACTGTCATCTCAGAAAGGAAGGCAGTGCTTAGACCTGAACACCAGGCAAGATCTCAGATGGCCTCTCTAAATATTCCTCATGGGCGAGCCCTAAGTATTTCATCGAGCCCCCTCAGGCCAGGTGGCTCTGGCCAGCACACTTAGCTTCCACCACACACAGCAAAGCACCCTGAGCACTGCACTCAAAGCCAATTTACCAGCACAGGATCCTGGTGTGCTGTGGACACCCAGCTGTGAACAGGATGCTGATTTGAGTTAAGGGCTTTCCTCACTACAGCCAGCTCCACGCTTTCAAATTAAGTTATGTATACCTTACCCTACATGAGCAACTGAGGGCTTGGAGCAGTTGCCAAAATACTGCCTTAGATGCTTGAGGAAGAGAAATGGAATGATTTCCCTCTACTGTTCTCATCCAATTTTGGGGACACTTTTTTACTTTACACTCCAAGTTAAGATGATTTATACTGACACTTCAAGTCACAGATTTTGAATAATCTCTAAGATCACAATTTGCAGTAACTGAATGTTAACTGGCCAAAGAATAACAGTTACAGACAAGTGAAACTTGATATGGCATTTTCAACCAGAAACAAAACCAGAAGACAATGTTTTTTATTTACAGAAATGAGGTAATTCTGGTTTTAAAAACTTCACTATATCCAGGCAGTTACACTGATCAAACCACCAGCCAAAAACCCTATCAGTTTAATGGAAACATCCTGACAGCATGGTTTCCTGGCTTCAGAAGTTTACCACACCATAGGTGCTGTATGCTTCCGAGAACACAGGGCAAGAGCACTGTATTAGTGGTTTATTTGAAAAATTGGTATAGCAAATCATCCTACTAAATATTTAGGTGACTACACAACTGTGTTTTACATTAAGTGGAAAAAATACATTAGCACAATAAAATAACAACAAAAAATGCTAAGAACATGCATGAACATGGTTATTCAAGGCAAAAAACATGATTCCCACATAAAACACATTATAGCTATTTATATACACTATGTATATACTCAACAAGTAAACGCACAATTAACAAAACACTATCACATTTTAAGAGAACAAAGGCATAGAACCGGTAACCAGCGCCGTCAGCACAACACTAAGTCTGATAATTCCTGAACACACTTCTTTTGACAGAGTGCTTTCCAGCAGCCACTCCACAGGCTGCAATGCACAAGCACGACATGGTTGTGCTCCGGTACACGATTCCCAGCCGCTCAGCTCGCAGCGCACCAGCAGCATCTGGGACCGAGTCCTCCCGGCGGATTTCACATGGCAGCCGGGGCTGCTCCAGGCTCGGCACCGCCGAAAACAGAAGCCAGGCCCGGCCCAAGAACGGGGCAGATGCAACAGGATTCACCCGGTGCTGCCACCGCCTCTATCCCTTATTCCCCTCCGCGGATAAGGGCTGGAGAGGACCCGCGTCTCCAAGCGGCTGATGGGGAACTCAAGGGACAGGCTGGAGAATGCCAGTGCAAAGCTCTGTGCCACAAAGGCGAGCGCCGCCGGCTCAAAGGCGAAAGCTCCCGGCGCCGGGCAGCCGCCCCCGCAGCTCCCCCCGCTCCCCGCCACTCACTCTTGGTCGCGGCGATCAGGTTCTTCCCATCCTTCAGCAACTCCTTGATAAACTTATTGGTCTTCTCCAGCTCGGCCTCGTGGGCTCTCACCCGCTCCCTGAACCAGGGGCTGTCCAGGTAGCAGTCGCTGAACTCCAGGGGCTGCAGCCCCATGGCTGCTGCTGCTGCTGCTGCTTCTGCCGCCGCCGCGCTGAGGCTCGGCTCCCCGCGAACCGCAGCACCGCTGCCCTCGGCAGCCGCGGCCACAAAGACAGAACAGCAGCTTCCCCCCGCGCAGGGCTGGCTAAGGGCACAGACAGCCGAGCTCAGCGGAGCCACCCCTCCCGGCAGCCCTGCCGGGACACACCCGAACGGGGCGGGCAGAGGCCGGGACCCGCCCCTTCCGAGCTCCCGGGCGGGGCGCTGGGGCCGCGCCGGTGCGCCTGGTCCTCGGGCAGGGCGGCTCAGCTGAGGCGCTGCGGGCGTCCCCGAGTGGAGAACGTGGGCAGGTACTGCTACCAGAGAGAGCCCCCTGCTCCGCAGTGACACCTCGGCAAGCCAGACATGGACAATCACCAACTGCGCAAGGGGCAAGCGCAGGATTCTGCACCTGGGACGGGACAGCCCTGGCTGTGCGTGTGTAGCCTGGGGAACGGGAGAGCAGCGCTGTGCAAAGGGCCCTGGAGGTCCTGGTCCATGGAAAGTTGAATGTGCCTCAGCAGTGCCCTGGCAGCCAGGAGAGCCAACCCTGTCCTGGTGGGCATCGGGCACAGCATGGCCAGCCGAGCAAGGGAGGGGATTGTGCTGCTCTGCTGGGTGCTGGGGGCCGGTGCTGGGGGCATTTCTGGATGCCACAGTCTAAAAACAACATTAAGCTATTAGAGAACATCCAAAGGACAGCTACGAAGATGGTGAAGGGCCTTAAAGGGAAGCTGTATCAGGAGCAGCTGAAGTCACTGAGTCTGTTCAGCCTGGAGGAGACTGATGAGAGGCTTCATTGCAGTCTTCAACTTGTTCGTGAGGGGAAGAGGAGGGGCAGGCACTCATCTCTGTGCTACCCAATGACAGTACTTGAGAAAACGGCATGAAGTTGAGTCATAGGTGGTTTAGGTTGTGTATCAGGAAAAGGTTTTTCACCCAGAGGGTGGTTGGGGACTTGAACAGGCAACCCAGGGAAGTGGTCAGAGCCTCAAGCCTGACAGAGCTCAAGAAACATTTGGACAGTGTTCTCAGGCACATTGTGGGATTATTAAGATGTCCTGTGTAGGGCCAGAGTTGGACTCAATGATTCTGATGGGTCCCTTCCCACTCAGCATATTCTATGGTTCTATGATTGTACCAGCCACTGGGTCCCCGGCACCTCATGGAAACCTCTGTGAGCTTTAGGAAGGGGCTGAGCAGGCTGTCAGAGGGACGATGCACAGAGCAGCACATGGGCTGCTTGATCCAAAATTGGCCATGGTGGTGGTCAGCTCAGTCTGCCAGCTGAGAAGGCTGGTGCTGCTCACCCTGTCCCACTTGTGTCTGCACATCAAATACTCAGTAAAGTAGACAAAGACTCACCTTTATGTCTTCATTCAATAAACTACTACAGTCTTGTGAATATGAACTGCCGCAAGAGCAAGACCTTGAGAAGACCACTCAACGCTGAATGTTAGGAAACTCATGAAGAAGACAAAAAAGGCTTATAGTTATATTTGTGTTTGTAATTTAGCTATAATTCATGGTTTCAATGGTTTGACAGTAGTGCAATTCAGAGTGCTTTCATGGGACTTTTTCAAATAATTGGGGGGGTATATATATTTTAGTCATGAGTGTCTACTTTGGGAGTCAACTCAATCTGGGTTTTTTTATGTATTTTGGCAAATTGGGTGTTAGTTCCCTCTCCATTTGAAGCAATGATCTTTGGTATTAATTAAATGTATTATTGTTGGGCCTACAGTAAAGCTGAAACTGGATGTCTGAGATGAAGATAAAGATAACTGGTGGTGTAACTATCAAGCTTTTTCTGTATGACCCCATGCACTGACCTGCAGAAGTCAAGTATGGAAATAGGTGAGCACTTTACAAATCTCATTTTTAATCACTCCTGTTCATAAAGCCATTTATTGGGTGGTATTCAATTTTGCAAACATTATGGGTTTTTTAATACCTGTCTGCTTCAGAGCCTGTTTCAGAAAGCAGTCTGAGGATGTGTGTTATTGATCTGGCAGCAATCAAAGAGCTCAAGTGAGTAAACACAGAATTTCATGATCAAAGCCCAAGACAATGTCCTCATTGTTCGTGTACATAAAGGATGATAAGAAAACACAATTATGTAAAGACGAGGCAAGGAGAAGGGGCTTGACATGAAGGCTCACAAGTAAGTGTAGTTTCTGAAAGTAGATGAGTATGGCCCCTCCAAATGAGATGCTCCTTAAACATGCCTGAAATCACAGTAGACCAGGAGGGGCTATTGAAAGCTGATCCTGAACGTTCAGTTTTTCAGCCAAGTGTTTCACCTGCTAGATCACATTATCTGCTGATACTTATTTTCTAATATTACTTAGCTGAGAAGTTTCTATGCTACTCAAAAATCAGTTTTAAAAGAATTAAACAAATAACAAACAATCCTTATCTCTGTTTAGATTACTGGAGCAGCATTTCAAGTATAGGTATGCCTTCCATGGATAGTTTGTTTATTCTGTTGTTGACTTCAGCATTAAAGTTAGAATAGTATTTTTATGGCTGTTTTTAGTGATTTTAATTTCCTTATTATAATTCCACTGAAGTGTTGTAACATGGGGTCCCACACTTTGTGTGGAGTTGCCTGCAGTCAAACATTTTTTTAAAAATTGAATGTTTATCTTAGTCCTGGGGTTTTTAGCTGGCAAAAAAACCCAGCAGGTCTGAAATTTACATTTATCCTACCATGACAGGCCCATCAGGGGAAATTGGTCCACCTGCCTCAATCATGTGAAGTAAAAATGTATTCCTTTCTAGTTGCAGCTAAAAAGAGTAGTCAATCCAACAGAAATACATAAAAATAACACAGTTTTCCCAGAATAAAGAAAGTCAGCTTCTATTTACATAATAAAACAAGAAACCAAACTCACTACTAAATTGATATTCTATACTCTTTATCCAGTTAATCAAGACAACATACTGGATTCCTACCAGCAGAGTTATTAAATATATGTTTTCCTAAACTTGACCCACCAGTTCAAAATATTGTCGCACTCTGAAACTGCAGAACTGTGATTTAAAACAAAAGATGGAACACTGAGGAGAAATAATAACCTTAATTTATGCACAACAATTACCTATCTAATGAGCAATAAAAGGAGTTACCTTTTTACCACTAATTAAGGTTTGAAGAGGCTTTAGATCAGAAAAATCTCTGCTTTTCTGCCACTCCCTACTCAAGACCATCAAATTTTACAGCCTTCTTGTAGCCTTTTAGGAGACTATGACATAGATTGACTATGTGAAACTGTAGCAATATCCTGTCCATTTATTTTTTTATTTAATGTATTTTTTAATTATTTTAA